>JAPYKE020000445.1:0-341317 GCA_028554795.2 Sinohyriopsis cumingii
AACCAATGGTACATTTTAAAACGCTCAGTAATTAATAACCTCAAAGAAAACTGAAAATGCATTGTACCTTAAAAGGAATTGACAAGATAGCGGGAAGGTTGAGTGACTATTGTTAATATGCCCATCCAAGTTGCTTCTAATGTGTTCAATGTTTAGGGAGCAGTATAACCAGGAAGATGTGGAAGAAATGACCAAAACTTGTTTATATTCATTTTTGTTTGACGGTATATAAGATCATCGCAGTTTTAGAGCAAGTCTTTTTTGAAAATAAAACTTCCTACGAGACAAATGAAAATACAAGGTCAATAACGTCAAACCAAAGCCTCAAACCGACCGAGATTTTCTCTGATTGGGTTAGCTCATTTAGTTTCTTTATCATTGTCGCTTGTGAGTTCAAATGTATATGTGTGTTTGTTTACCCACCCGAACACTCATTGTTGGTTGTCACCCTCCCTGCTGCTTTAGTGTGTGCGTAATTAAATCATTATTATATCAGTAAAGGAATCTCACATAGGTAGATTAGCTCGAGAGCGACTAGAGGCAATTAAAAAATATCTCCCCGTCCGTGATTCTATCAAGTAACAACTACACAAGAATCAGGAGTCTAAGATGGAATTTACAGAGGGTGTATAACAGTTATTTGAACCGGTTACAAAGGCTACCAAATATCTTCTTCCCGCGTTGGGGCAAACCACTAAAGCAACTGGGAAAATAGCAGAAAGAACACCAAAAAAAAAAATAATCCTCGAAAACTTCCAGGTAAAGTAACCTCTGCTCAACCAATGCGAGAAATACTTGAAGGTATTGACCAAGTCGTGCTGAAATAGATGATATAAAGGAGGATCTTGTATCGGAACGAGAACCAAAATAGTCAAAAGAAAACATTGAATTGATTAATACATTTTCCGACAAAAGTGTTGCTTTTATAAGAGGTATTAAGAGCTCGGATGAATTATCTGAAATTGCAGCGACAAATTAAATAGCAGAGAAAAATATGTATAATCTAGGTGTGCTAATAAGCCTGTGGATTAAAACACTTGGTACAAATCGATATTTCGAATATACTAAGACCTCGATCAGGCCAGAGATAGTGATATAAAATATATTGCATTTATCGATGGATTAGATGGACATCTTCCATTTCTAGAACAAAGACCACAACGATAACAACCACAGCCACAACCTCCACAACACCAAACAACAAAAGCTGAATTTAATTTTATGTGTAAATTTAAACCTGAAGGTATTGCCGCTATCAAGGATCAAGACCAAGTAATAAAAATTTCCTCATATGGATACGATATAGAAAAAAATACATTAAACCCAAATATATTGGAATAAAGATGCATATGTCGTCGCTAATGATCTTTAGAGTATCAAAGGTGATGATAATAATGTAGCTAAATTCAAGCGGAAAGTAAACGAGCATAGAAAAGAAATGGAACACAGAAACACTAGGTGATGAAGAACAAGAATTTTATGATATAGATCTTAACGCCAGTTCCACTGGAAATGGTATTGTTAATCGATGAAGTGGTCCTATTACTCCATGTGCCAAAAACGTTCTTGCCGACGTAGACAGACAAATATTTTAATCGGTGGAAGACGAGCCGTAATAGTTCCCCATAAATTACTAATGAAGCAGCTATTATTTGTCAACGATTATTTCCAGGCAGTATCTTGGACATTAATGTGTATCGGTCTCTCATCGATGAAATCGTTTATGATTACCATAGTGACTGAGGGTATGTAATTAGATCAGTGACAATAAAATAAGATTATCATATATAAAGCTCAACGAAGACCTGTAACGGTCAAGGTGATAAATTCGCGATTATCAACATACAAAGCGATTTAAGGTAATAGACACGATGATGTTGTTCAGGGTCTATTGAGAAAGATAGTCCCAAAACGAATACCGATTGCAAAACAATTATCATCGAAATGTATTGACGTTGTTCGTGATAAAGGTATTGGTGCTGTTGGTGATGATGCTAGTAAAACATTCTCAGCAATCTAGGATAGACTACCACGATACTGTCACGATTAATACGACGAAAACCGCAATCATTAAAATTACCCAGCACTGAAGTTATGCCTATAAATGTTAGTAAAATAATAAATCAAGCTGCAAATCAAAATCTAGCAGAGCTGGCTTGTGTACCCATGTCAGAAAAGGTAAAAAATATAATTGCTAGTCTGATAGTAGGAAGTGTTCTTCGTGTTAGACGAAAACAGTTATAATAAAATGTTCAAACGTGTATCTGATCCAGCATTTGACATGGGTGCACCAGTTCTCAAGGATGAATCTGTGCGTGATCATCAATATTATTCTTATGACGCACGTGTGCCTAATGCACTTGGAATAATCGAATTACAGGTTGGGGATACGAGTCGATATATCTTGCCCGCTGAGGCATTTATTGAGATCGAATGTAGACTTTTAAAAACAGATGCTACAGTGTACAGAATTAATGAATGACCTGGTTTTGTTGACAGCGGTGTTATGGCATTATTTAACAGTGCTACACACACATGATTGGTGGAAAAAATATTGAATCGTGTCTCGAAATTGTTGACGATACCGGGTCTAGCAAAGTATTCAGATGATTACTCGAGGTCAGCTGGTCCGTTTATGATGTTTACAAGAACACCACTGATTATCTCGAGAGCAGCAAGGTAACACTAAATTCAGCTGGGAACGCAGTTATGTAGATGAATGTCAATTTCAATTTAGGGTTTTCCGCACTTACATTAATGTTAAATGACAATGAATAGTTGTCATGTGTAATTCCACTATCACATATATTTGGATTCTGTAGAAGTACTAGAAAAGTTATATTTGGCGCTAAGCACATCGTGGTACTTGTCTGAAAAGCCACCGACAATGATGCAATATGGCCACCCAATGCAATTGCTGCTGGTAAAGTAATACTAATAAAACTTTCGCTGTTGATGTCAGTATTTACTCATTCGTTCGGTTGCTCTCTGTCATGGATCAAGGTGGTAAATCAACATTATCGTGGTTGACAATGACCACAGCAGAGACTTTCAGCACCACGCCATATATTCATCGCGTTTTAGGAAAATGCCAGAGTAGATTCGCAGGAACGAAATCCAATAGTGTCTGACATACTTGGAGTTTCTTAGATTTGTTTGATGATAAACGTGGATCAAGATCCTTCTGAAGAAGTGTTGCTGAATTTTGATCGCAATAATATTGCACGCACTTAACATCGTTTCATGGCATTTATCAGACGTGATCAAAATGTTGATTCTGGTTCGCAGATATCGCAGCGGGATTTCTCGACGTTGTATTCGATCTATTACTTTTCACTGGAACATTTGGATTTGTTTACACAATCAGTAGCTGATATACACTTCCGAGCTCGAATAGGCATAATAACTGCTTCTTGTGGTTACAGTGCAATCGCTGTTATACTCTCAGACAAAACAATGTTGCTTGAAGGTGTTAGTGGACGAATGAGAGTTATTGAGTCCCCAGTGGAAAACATGTAATTAAATCGCTCATGATATTATAATGTCATATCATCACGTTAGTGTCAGTCTGACTCCTGGTCTAAATAAAAAGCTTCAAAAATAAAATAAATGCGGGACACAAATAGCACTAAAACAAGATCAGATCGCATGTGGTCCGAATACAATAACGCTGACAGAACGTCAACCAAAGAAGCCAAACAATCAACGACTGGCGTTAGACTTAATCTTTCTGCGGGTGCCATTTAAGACGCAGTCACGACCGGTGGTATATTTCCACTTCTTGCAGCTACACCAGCGTTAAAAGTCGCTGAAGTCCCAGATGTTGCAAAAACAGCTGCACCTGGTGCTATTGGAACTGATGATGGGATGGCACTAACGAATGCAATAGGTCACGGAATAAAGACTTAATAAAAAGGGGAAAGGGTCTAAGACTTCCAAGAATCCTTCATTCGTGGTACAGAATGGGTTTAAGACCTCCCGGAACACTTCGTTTGACGCAAAGCGTCTTCTTCCTATTTCCAAGTTTGATTTAATTGATCCTGCAAAGCGATTGAATGTAAAACAAATCAGAGGTGCTTTTTTGTGCGTGATAAATTACCAAAACAACCAAACCGTGTTGAAACCGGTATCATTAATCTCGATGAAATTTCTGGAGAAGGTAAGCATTGGGTTGCATTCGTGATTGATCCACGTGGAATTGTTTATTTCGAATCTCATGTGTTGTCGCCACCAAAAGAATTTTTAAAATATGTCGGCGGTCTTCAAAACATTCCCGTCTGGTATTCAACATCACCAACGCAGACAACAACCGACCCACTAATATGTGGCCGTGAAGTATTCGCTGTACTCGACTCTGTGTCATCATCAGAAACACTACCTCATAAAGTCATGCACGATTATACACAAAGATGGTATAACCGTCCACCGTCGTTTTAAACATATCTTAAAGTATAATGGTAGATATTTATGTAAGATCTACTTGAGTAAGACTCGGGGCAAACCTCAATGCGACTAATCTAAATATGCATCCCTTGACGAGGTCAAGGATGAACTCGCTGATCTGTTCAGTCTTGCAAATGTACACCAAAATGAAGTCGTTGTTTTTCGGGATAAGCAAGGACGATTAATCACGAGCAATATCCGTTGACAGATGTGGTTCTGCGACCTCAGATGCGACCAAAGATAACGTAGTGGTGTTTGCTAAAAACGGTAAAATTAAAACATCGGAGAAATAAATTCTATCAATCATGGTAGAAATCACTGGACGTATCAGAAGAATTGGAGATATTATGTATGGCGATCTCAACATGAGTAAAAATACAATTATTAATATGAGAGAACCAAAAATCAGACGATGATGTATTAATAAAAAGATACGTAGACGGCAATAACAACACGATCAAAACTGAGATCAGTGATCGTTTACTAACCGCATTTGATACAAAGACTGGTTCTCTCAATATCATCATCATCATCATCATCAGTCCCGTAGTCTGGTAGTCCGTTGGGGCACCGCACAAGACCGAACAACCAGCTTTCTCCATTCCTCTCGATTTTCCGTCTTTCTCTATGAGTCGTTCAATGTCAAGCCTATCCACTCTCGAATGTTATCTTCCCACCTCTTTATTTGCCTGCCTCTCTTTCCTCTTGCTTGTAGAGTGACTTGCAGGATTGTCTTGGCAAGTCCATATAACCGTGAGACATGCCCATACCACTGCAGTTTACGTGTTTTCACTGTGATCAGGAGATCCTCGTAAGCACCAGTGGCTTGTCTTATCCTTTGCCGTATTTCTTCATTTGTGTGATGGTGTGTATTCGGTGACGCCTAGGCCCTTTCGGAAACATCTCATCTCTTTGGCCTGTATCCTTTTTTCTATGTCATATGTTATGATCCATGATTCGTAAGCGTAGAGAAATATGGAGATCACCAGTGAGTACATCAGTCTGACCTTTTAATTGGGTACTACTTTCTTGTCGTTCCAGATGAGCTTCAGTTTTGCCAGTGCTGCTGTTGTTTGTGCAATCCTGGAGAGTACTTCAAGCTTCAATCCTTCATCTGTTACAAGTGTTCCCAAATACTTGAAGCTGTGGACTGTTTCTAGCTTCGTACCTTGGACCCTGATGTCATTGCTGATGACTTTGGTGTTGTTGGTCATCATTTTGGTCTTCTCTGCACTGACTTCAGTGCTGTAGGCTGCAGAGGTTTTTGTCGAGGCTCTCAACTAAGCGTGTTAATTCTTGCTCATTTCCTGCTAGTCCATCAATGTCGTCTGCAAAACTTAAGTTGTTGATTGTTGTTCTGCCTCCGATGCTGACCGTCCCGTCATGTTTTTCAAACTTGTCTGCCAGGATTCTCTCCATAAAGATGTTGAATAGTGTGATAAAGAGTAGACAGCCTTGTCTGATTTCGACTGTCGTTTTCAACCAGTCCTCTATGCTTCCGTTGAAGTATACTGCACTGGTAGCCTTGTCAAGATGTGCTCTAGTACTGTGATCAAGTTGGCATCGATTTTGTACAGTCTCATGAATGCATGCCCTACCCTGTCAAATGCCTTCTTGAAATCCACCAAGACGTGGTACAGATCTTGCTGGTGGTGGATGTACTTTTCAAACAATATCCTAAAGTTTAAGAACTGCTCTGTTATGCTGCGCCCTGCTCTGAACCCTACCTGCTCCTTGGCAATAATCTTTTCAGCCTGTGGCTTTAACCTGTTTAGCAGTATCCTTAACATGACCTGAGTCATGTCATGTCTCTCAATATGGCTAATAATAAAAGTATTGGTCTTGCAGAACCACAATCAAACGATGGCGCGGCAACAAAGAAATACGTGGATAATATTAACATTCCAATGATGAACTCGTTAATGATAATGAATGATGGAATGACCACATTTAGATCTAAATTTTCTACTCACGTACAAGCGTTAACAAATTTTCGCAGAAACACAAATATAACCATTCATGAATTTTAGGAGAATCCAGAAGTCATTGATATGAAGTCCTCTGAAATCAAAAATATCACCGATAGTGTATTATATACATTGGTGTTTGGATCAGCATTAACGTCACCACTCACAAAATAAATCAAACATCGCGCTGAGGTTACCTGTATATAGAGGTTCTCAGTATTCGTCACTACGACATTTGGGATGTCTACCACAATTTCACGGCGTTATCCACTAACTGGATCCTCTGGATATATGTTAATGATGTTTGAGCAAAACCACGAGGAAACATTTGTTGTGGAGACCGAAGATTTTATTTTAGGTTTGTTGTATTATTGGTGTCTTGAATTAGCCGCTAAACTACCGCCTACTTAAAATATAATGAGCTCCCTAATCAACGTTCAACATTACAGATGTGAGTGACAAACCAAAATGAAAAATACCGTTGACGATTATACAGTAAAACTAAAAACATATCGCAGATGTATAGTTGTCGTTGACATACTTGTGTATTTGGCGTCTGCTGTTATCGCTGAAACCGGCGCATGGCTGTCAACAATAACAATCACATCACCAGCAGTTTTAACAATTTGTGTTTCAGCTGCAACAACAATTGCTGGTATCCTTAATATCATCGCAAAAAATATCTGCATGTACAAATACAAAATTGCACAAGTATACAATAAAGTTGCATACAGCGACTCTAGAATACTCCAAATTATCTTCGTTGATATCATCATGCCTTAGCGATGATATTATATCATATACTGAGTTCACATAAATGATTAAGATTTACAATGAGGCAATGACTGTGTCAGAATCTACGTCCAATTAAGAAAATTGGGATTTAGAATCCTGATTTAGAATCAGGATTTAGCAAATAATAAACAATGTCGTCATCGCAACAATTACTGCAGCAGTTCGTCGCTAATACAGCTCGTCAAAAACCACGATGATATCAGCAGGCTCAACCAACCCTGAGTTCAGCGTCAACTTTCCAACTGCAATTCCAGCGAAAACAAAATAGCACCAGCACAATGACGAGTATATCATAGTTGGCCAAATATCAGATCAAATTCATTCGGTGGGTTGCAAGCAAATACTTATCTGGTAGTTGCGTACAAATATAAACACGATGGAAATCCGAACTGCCAAGTTGTTGCTATTCCCACAGGTAATTATCAGAGCGAACAAATCAACGATGACTTCAAGAGCATAATTAAAGAATCCAAAATAGATATCACTGTTAACAAACCAACATTATCAGCCGCGATAGAAATGAATTCGCTAAAATACGACGTAGATATATTCTTCATCGATCAGAACCGTATTAGGTAGGTCAGAAGTTTAACCACCAGCACCTGCAGCGATAACAGAACCACGTGTGGATTTCTCCACGGAAACCAAATATTTGTAAAGTGTCCAGAGCATCAAAAAAAAATAATTCCTCCAAGTATAAAAAACCATTTCTGAATAAAGATAGCAAAATAGATAAAATAACCTAAACAGAATTACCGAAATTCCTAATACCAGTATTGAACACTGATGAACTAAAAAAAATCAGACAATGATATGACAGATGAAAATTTTCCAAAAATATTAGCCGCATGGAGAAAAATGAACCCACTGGCAAGTATTCTCAAACACAACAATTTCTCTCTCTTACAGTAGAGTTGTATTTCAAAAGTAACATACATTTGTTTGTCTTTGAAAATATCGATTTGGTTATATGAATTGCAACACGATGGGGAAAAAATAAACAAAAGTTTTTAATTTATTTTGGTTCATTATACTATTGTAAAATGTAGGCGAGATCACTTTTAATCGCTCTATATTTTACAAGACAAAGTTATCTCCCAATATCCGAGTGTTTGCATATATATATATATATATATATATATATATATATATATATATATATATATATATACATACATACATGCAACAACAAAGGTGTGATCAATGTATGCTACGATGCATGACCAACAAGCTGAGAAGATTTTTAATTATCTCGACAACAGATATTAGTTCAGTGAAAAATATATTGTAATGGTAGATAACGCCGAAGTAAACATAGTTGGATTATCCGTAACAAACGTGACCCTGTTCGATTACATCACACTGGAATATTGTTACGTTTAATACAAATTCCAAAACAGGAATGTTGACTGGTATTGACAAACCGCATTGTGAAATAGCGTAGCCTTAGACAGCAGTTATTTATGCATTGTGTCCGCCGAATGATAAATCTAGCGTTGATGATCTCAAGCCAATGAAATTTTCGACGCTAAATTGTGTAGCCGAACGAGTTTCTGAACACTTCACAAACGCGATACGTGGAAATAGTTTAACGGATCAAAGACATAAAAACATAAATGAGTGGAAAGAAGCAGTTAAAGATACTGGAGCGTCTATCAAAGACGTCGCTGCACTCGGAATGAAATTAATTATTTTAATAATGGTAAAATCAATATCAGGAGAAATTTTGTAGGAATCGAAAATTAAATCGAAAGTAGCTCCGATAAAATTTATTGATCATAATGCGCATGCGTGGACTTCGGCTATAACAATATTTCTACAAAATTGAACTGTTATGTTCTATAACGGTGATATCGAATATCAGAAATATCAACAAAAGCAATCCTGTGTCCGTGCGGCTGTTTCAAACTTCCGATGATGGAAACAATGATTAATTTGTACGACGTAATGGAGATATTTATCGTACATAATCTTTCCACGGAGAAATAAAACATCTTGCTTTGAAATATAGCCATGACAATACTGTACAATTAATTGTTTTACCGTTCTGTCAGTTGATGCTCATTTTGCTCAGAAGGAAAATTCATGGACACCAGCACGGTTGGAAGTTCTTGAAGAAATACAACGCAGCTGTGTTGAATACGGACAAGGTGGATTGTGGAATATTAAATACGACTAAAAGGATGGTATCTCGGTTGATATGGTTGCATGTTATCCCGGACGTTTTCTTGGAATGGGAGAGTATTTTGCATATTTAAGACATTTGGACATCCAACACACGAGATGACCAGAGTTGCAAGAAACAGACCCTTACCAGATTTTGACCTGACTGGATTTGCATGCGTTCAAATTTTCCAGGAAAACATTCATCCGATTGTAGCTGTTTTGGTTTGAAAAACATTTTAGCGAACGCGGTCAGGCTCCATTAGTTGTATTACGATATATGCTGAATGAAACAATATTAATATCCTTGATTGTAAGTGAAGCAATTATATCATATTGTCCACAGATACAAATTTGGTTACCACAGCAAAAGAAATATTCTGATGATGAAAATCCTGATATAACTGATTTTTAGAACAAGATAGCAAAAGATCTTGGCAGAAAAATGATTGGTAACTTTACGCAAGGAGGATCATATGACACTGAACAAGATTAATTATAGACGATGCTGAACTCGATTTCATAATTGCTGATACAACCAAGGGAAACACATTTATAAGTCGAAGTAATGTTAACTTATCGGACGGAACTAAATTAGGTGCAATTGTGAGTTATGCGATGGTGAGTCATCGCAGTTTACTCATTTACTCTTCAATGCTCGCATACGTTTCCATAAATTTATTATCGATGATAAATATATTTGCTGATGCCGCTGCTAAAAATCGCCACATATTCATTTCATATCAATAAAAAATACAGGATTGCTAGAACAACACCATATTAGCATTGATGCGTCATGGGTCAAATGGAGAATAAAGCAAGAAAAGATACTTAGTTATTCTGAATCTGCCGACGATGGAATCAATGATATTTATTAAAAAAATAATCAAATATCAGAATTTTCATCTGTACCATCGGTGTATGGTCCTGTGACCACATATTAGACTGTTTATCTTAATGGACCTGGGATTTCCAGTAAAACAACACGTGTGATCGAATTATTTCGTGGACTTGATATAATTGTATTAACCCATACACATAGACTCGCCTGATAAATGAACGAACGAGGAGTTAACTCTCATATTTATGACAGCTTCTTCCGATGGAAGCGAGATACGTGCACTCCTGAACTAATAGGTGAAACATACATTCCAAAGATTATTATCTGGGATGATATATGCACAGTGTCGTTGGAGACTTTAAAAGTATTTCTTGATTTTTCGTTGACAAAAATATTGCTGCGATAATGTGTGGCGATCATGGTCGGATTGTCTCCAAGTGAATGCCTGAAAAAGTTTGTGTATTATTATAAGGAGATAACTGATGATCATAGTGCCTTTGATCCAGGATTAAGAGAGTTTAAGAAATTAATCAGACTGCAACCAAATAAAGTTCAGTGTGAAATAATGCGTGTGATACATTCAGAAACTCCTATGAAGATTGTTTGGAATTTATGGGGACCAGATGATTTAATAGTTGCGAGTAGAAAGATAGTTCGCGATACACTTCAACAACAACTAGTTCTCTTACATAAAGAAAAAAATTCAAATCTGCCCGTACCATTGTGTTATCGCCCAGCAGATACTCCACGGCAAAATATCGACGTTGAAATTCCACGTTGTGGCAGTAAACAAAATATTGTGTTAAATGATATTGTTTTAGTTCCCCTAAGTGTTTTTGAGAGCGCGTTAACGATGGACTACACTCTATGGACGCTATGATATGCTATAACGATTCATTCGTCACAAGGATTAACTATTTCAGATATTAATATTTGGATTCTTGTTGATCGTATAGAATGGTCAAATTTAGTTTATCTCACAGTGTCTCGAGTCCAAAGAATATCTCAGCTGAGGAATTTTATCGTAGACTTCACTGAAAATAATAATCAAACTCAGGAAATCAACGATGATGTAGTAAGAAAAAAATTAGCTAATTATAAACAGTGCCACCAAAAAGATAAGCGCGACTTTGATCTCAGTCCTAAATTTATCATGAAATTGAAACAACGACATAATAATCATTATGCAAGCTGTAACACATTAATGATGTGGCTGTATCCAAATAATAATACAAGACAGTTTACCGTAGATATAATTGAGAGTCGTCGTGATCATACACGCGAAAATGTGATGCTGACCTGTCTTGAATGTAACCGACGTCGAGGCGCCAGTTAACAAAAGTGAAGCCGGTGGTAATTGTTTGTCTCCAGGAATTACTTGTTGAAGAGCAGTTGAATCTAATCTGTAGATTGCAGGTCTACCCGTGGAATTTACAAACGCTGGGAATGTTATGTGTCGTCACACTATACTTAGGATCAGTTGCTCTTTTATTACCTCTTCAAGTTCACCAGTTTCATATAAATATCTTACAGTCACATTACCTAGTACTGGTTGTTTTGAGAAGGAGTCATGTCGTTGTACTGGTATAAGTCTTGTGTGATCGTATTGATGGGTTTCATAGAAATCGAACGAGTAATTTCATCATTTGACGCAGCCTTTACATTTGGTAGTCTTGCAACACATTCGCGAGATTTCTTGTCTTTCTGAACTTTGTTCAGGGATATTTCCTGCCCATGATGATATCCCAATAACCGCTCAGCAAATGTTCGAATTAATCGTTCAACAATTGCCAGAATGCTAAGAATAGCGGTGTGTCCTCGTTTGATTTTGACGTTATGTTTTTCATCAGAGATGATACTACACCAAGAAATTCCCTGCCAGGATCAACCTGTAGCAACTGTGGACATCGCAAGGGTCCTCGTTGATAAATTCGTTCAAACGCAAATGCAACTTCAATTGTTGTTTTAGTTGATAGTGGTTCAGCTTCTTTATATTTACTTGCTGCATCAGCAACTTTACTAATCGATGCTCTACCCCTCAAATATCCTTTGGGCTATATTAAATTGATTCCATTATTATATTAATAATCGGTTGATTAATTACCAGCCCCTGGCACTAGTTTACCTTTCATCGCGGTTTTACTAGGAGGCTAGCAAGGTTTCCTCTGAGAGATTTATTTTTTTAATGAAATTTAACGAGGGAATCAACTTCACATATGCAATATGTCGTTGTTGTAAATCCTTATTGTTATACGCTATATCATGAATGTGACATGCTTGATCAATCGCATTTATTGGATACTCTCCAGGTCTTGGTTGATCTCGCTATTCAAGTCGGAAATCAAATCGGGTTCCAGGACCACAATAATTATATACAGGAAGACGTTTTTCTCCTGGATACCTATCCCATAGAGTTCCATGTAATTCCTCCAGGGAAGTGGCGATATCACCACCTGCTTTCCTTGATTTGTCAAGTGAGATAAATTTATGTATTTTTTTAAATTCACACACTTGCCTGTAAGTGCGCGCTCTTTATTGTGTTGCTGTTGTTGTTAATCTACTTGTGTGGGTTGGTGCTCTGTATCGAACACAATAACAATCCATGTTATTTGTTTTATTTATACAACATGGATATCATTGATTTCTCAGCGACACGTCAGCAAGAGCCAGTCAAACATCATCTAGCGCTACCAAATGCTATCAGAGCATTTATTATTGGCACATTTGGGTCTGGTAAGATGCAATTATTACTTAATCTCATCATGAGATGGATCAAATGGGATAAGTTATATTTATTGGCACCATCCGTAGATGATCAGCAATGCTACGATGTGCTTAAAGATTTTAATGAAAACGCAAAATTGTTGGACGGGTATGGCAATGATATTATTGAATTTATCACCGATATTGATGAAGCCCCATCTGTAGATGACCTCGATGGATTTATAAATAATCTCGTAATATACGATGATATGATACTAGACAAACAATCAAATCCAGCTCGGATATTTGCACAAAAACACAGACGTGATTTATGTTACTGAGCGATATACACAAATACCTAAAGTGATCAGAGATAACTACAGTATTTTAGTTTTGTTTAATGGAGTCGATACACATTCTCTGCAAAACATTCATCAGACTTGATGTTCAGGGCATATGGATATGATTAAGTTCAAAAACTTCTTTTCACGTGCGCAAGCTACCCCACTCTGATTTATCACGATAAATTTGTATGATCCTAGGTCACGATATCGCGTAGGTCTTGATAAAAATGTTGGTTAAGAGACAGCAGCAGGTAGGGTGACTACCAACAATGAGTGTTCGGGTGGGTAAAACAACACACATACAAATGTGAAAACACAAGCGACAAAGATAAAGTTACAAAATGAGCTAACGCAATTAGAAAAAAATCTCGCTCGGTTAGAGGCTAAGGTTTGACGTTATTTACCTTGTATTTTTAAATTTTTTTCGTAGGAGGTTTTATTTTCAAAAAAGACCTGCTCCAAAACTGGTCTGTTCATCCTCCCTGCTGCTGTATTTCATGACTATGATTCATCAAACACGGTCTGAGTGACTGTCTCAAACTTACTGTGACCTATATTCGCACATATATGGTGCGTGAAGGTTGACTTTGAGTGAATGTACCAACGCTATTGGGGGCTGAGAAATGCACGTCATTGGTACGTAGTGGTGGACATAGTGAAAGTACCAATGTTGATCTACACATAAGTGGTACTTGAAGACCGAATGAGTGAATGTACCAAACCTATTAGGTCCTAGATAGGCACACCAGTGGTACGTAGTGATTGACTTTGAGACAATGTACCAACCTTACTGGGGTCTTGCTATGCACATCAGTGGTATGTTAAGGCTGACTCTGAGTCTATGTTACAAAAGCTATTAGGACCTTGATATCCACATCCGTGGTTCGTAAAGATTGACACTCAGTGACTGTACCGAACCTATTTTGGAACTTGATATGTGTGTCAGTGGTACGTAAT
The DNA here is from genome assembly GCA_028554795.2 of Sinohyriopsis cumingii. Classification (NCBI taxonomy): domain Eukaryota; kingdom Metazoa; phylum Mollusca; class Bivalvia; order Unionida; family Unionidae; genus Sinohyriopsis; species Sinohyriopsis cumingii. The sequence continues at coordinate 14,214 of JAPYKE020000445.1, forward strand.
GGTAGACTCTGAGTGTATTTACCAAACCTATTGGGACCTTGATATGCATATCAGTGGTACGTAAAGGTTGACCGAGTGAATCTACCAAACCTTAGTGAGGCATAGATATCAGTGGTACGTAAAGGTTGAGTCTGAGTGAATGTACCAGACCTAGTGAGACCTTGAACTACTCATCTCATCCGTGGTACCCAAAGACCGACTGCATTAATGTGCTTAACCTATTGGGGCCTAGATATGCACACCAGTGGTACGTAAAGGCCGACCCTGAATAAATGTACCAAACATATTAGGACCTTAATATGCACATCAGTGATACGTAATGGGTGACTCTGAGTGAATGTACCAAATTTATTGAAGTCTTGATAGGCACATCAGTGGTACATAAATAGCTGTTATGACTCATATATATTGGAGACAAATTCGTGTCACGAAACAACTGTATGTTCTGATTATTAATTTGGTTCAAATGCACAGGTTCTCATCACATACAAAGGCATGGGTAACTTATTTTCTTACCATATTTCATAAACCGATCAACAAAGAAATCCTTGCTAAACTAAATATAGTTCTCTTTTTTGTAATTATTTTAACCTCTGTCTGTATATTTTTAACAGATACATGTGGACAAGAAATAGAAGGATACTTTTGTTGCATCTGCATTTCAAAATGCAATCGTTATGAGCAAGACCTCTGTAATTTTGGGTCTACTTGTCGTGGTCACTAACTTTAATATCTTGTATTGTTCCTTCCTTTCTTCATAAGTTGAAGATATACGCGTTGCACATGCCCACAGACTACATAACCAAACCAATAATAGAGAAATGTGCTTTCGGTGAGGACATGCGGACATGAAACAGTGTCGAGCATGGCCAACAATTTCGGGAAAGGTGGATACATATATACTTCCGCTAGTAAAAACAAAAGAAATGAAACAGAAAAGCAATGGCGGTTTGGCAAACAAGGCATCTATGTTATGAAACCCATCCAGTGGGCCAAGGCTGAAAACAAACATTAATGAAAAGTGCATGTCATTATCTAAGAAACGTGAAAACATTCCACCTCTCATGGCAGGAAAAAGTGTTCTAAGTTTTAATAATGAATCATTACTTAGTAGATTAGCAATGAACTAATAATGAATAAGCATGAAACAAATATCAGCAAAATGAAACAAATATCAGCAAGAATGACCTTTCTCCTCATTTCCTCTCTTTCGGTGTTCCGAGTTTAACGTTTTCTTTTATTGTTAATTATGCAGATTTATGGATGATATTTAATTTGAATGTTGCTTTGCATGACAAAAACAGGATCTATTGTGGCTTTACGGATTCTGGTTCAGGCAACTTTAATCACAACCTGAACAGTGGAAATAGTCGTAACATATTACAAGAGTGGGAAGACTAGGTTAGCTATGTTTCTATAACATATAAGAATTGTATGTATATTGTATGAGTTTTACAAACAAGTAATATAGATGAATAGACCATATAACGAATTTAATTACTACAGTATCAAATGGATTAACAATTTTAAATACAAAATTTAAGGTATCCTTTAAAATCTGTATGATACGGAGTTATCTTTCCTACTCATCACAAGTGTTGTTTTTTTGTGGAGGTTTTTATATTTTTTGTTTTCTTCTGAGTATGATGTTTCTAGAAATGTAATTTGGGTGCTGCTTTAGCATGATTCATTATGATTTTCTTCGGTTCGTACTGGCATGTTAGCCTTAAGTTCAAACTAGTTATTTCCTATGGAGTTTCTTGTGGTGGCTCGTTAGTTTTTTGTTTGTTAGTATTTAGGGGTTGATTGTTTTAATTTATTTAACACCAGATAACATAGAAATCATTTACTAGAGATATCTATACTGTTTCTGTAGTTTTCTCTCCCATGGGAATATCATCATAAAAACTACAATACTTACTGTTAGAAGCCTTAATACTTTCAAATACCATACTGAGCAATAAACATTGTGCATGGGTGAACTATGGAGTTAGCCCCCTTCCTCCATAAAATTTGTTGAGTAAGTGTGTTTAATATTTACTGAACTTATCTGATAAAAATGGACCTCAGTAAACAATTGATATGTAATTCTGATGAAGTGGCTTGAGATACATACAGAACCCTGATTTAATGTTTTTAGATCTTCGTAAAGTCCATATCCAGAACAACGTTTCTTTGGCAGCTAGTCCCCATCGCATTTTCAGTACGAAGGGACAACGATGTTAATATATATCTCTCATCAATATTGCACATACTTTTACAGGGTTATGAAACTGAAGTTTAGTTTTCAAAACATGATCGACTTTAATTGGACACATATTGAACCAATGTCTGTATTTATCCACAACACAATTTCGATGGTGTGTGGGGCCTTTACGAAGAATATTTAAAATTTCCTCGAGCGTGCTACAAACATTCTTCATCTATAACTTTATATTCTGGTATGTATATTTTTAGAACACCTGCTATATGATTTTATATAATTTTTAAAAGTTTTATTCATGGCTATAAATTGTACAGATTATCTTTAGTTAGACGTTCCATACCTGGCTTACAAATGTCTGTTTTAGGAATATTAAGAGCCTAAAATTACGAAGGATCTTTAAATAGGTGCTTACGTACGTTTTGACAGATGCTAATAATAAAATTATTAGTAGATATGACTGTGAGATTCGGCCTTTGTCACATTGGACATATCGATTAGGACGACTCTGTAAGAATTAATTTAATTGTTACTGGACGAGTTGTGTTCATGAATTCTTGTTTGTAATGAGTAGTATGATCTGTCATGTGGGGGTGGGGGTGTTGTGAAGTATACGGCGTAATAGAAGGTGTATATGAGAGAACTGAGCAATCAAATTTCATTCTTACTTTGGATCCATGCTTTATTCTTGTGATTCAGTTGTAACATCATGTATGCATGTGTCGTATGTTGTACTTATATACTATTTGAGATGAACACATTTGCTTCAATGGAAATAGAAAGTGCTCATTTTGTTACTGTACTATTCTCCTGGAACTATTGTGAATAATTCAAAGGAGTTCTGGGCAAAGCCATTTTGATAACGTCACTATTCTAGGTGGTTGAGTACATTACTCTGCTCAAGGTTTCGGTTCATTAGTTTGATCTTCAAGTCTAGATGTATTTTCAACAACAAATCTCCTAATGTTTTGAATGGAAATAATCTTAAAATGCGTTCCAATTGTTATTGAGAAATTAATACAAATATTATGTGTCATCGACGGGAAAACTATTATTAAGTATATTTAATTTGCATTCCAAGTTAGTTTGTTTTTATTTTTATTTCAATATACACTATTTATAATGTAACATTGTATGTTGGATTGACCTTGTCCAAAATCAAGTGCATTTTCTACTTGACCTGAATCATTGTGTTTTGTTGATTTTGTAGACAACTAATACATAGCTAAATATTTTCTCTACGGATATTGTTCAACTATTAGTATCATTAATTTTGCCTGAGTCAAAGACATGGTGTATAGTCCATTGTATATTCTAACTATAACTTTGAAACATTAGGATCCTTCTAGAAGGTGTTTTTCCAGTAGGCAATAGTTTTATTTAGAAAATGTTAGCTGTGTCATGAGGTCAGGTATATAATCTTATTTTTTTCTAGCAATTATTCCTTAGTACTTTAAGATATGAGGAGAATCTCTTGCATTGTTGTTGTGTCCATCTTTGCATTTGGGCTGTAGGTTTATTTATTAAAATGTATTCATTCAATGGAAATTGAAAGTGCTCATCAAAAATATATTCTTTGAAATGGTGACTTGAAATCATAGTTCTGAAGTTTCAAACACGAATTTATTCTTGGATTGTATTATTGTGACTTAACAGACGACTTTTGGCACATCATCACTACACGGGTCACCACATGCATGTCACCACTTCCAGCGCTGGATTTAATTTGGATTTGCACTAAAGTTTATTCATAACGTTAATGATTAGGATTTATATCCGTCATTCTATGTTTTTTTCGAATTGAATACCGTAATTCCTTTCTGCATTTTTCAATCTGTATTTTAAGGAAATAGATTATTTGTTGAATTTTACAAGGCTTGTTGCTTTTCACTCTTTCATGTTGCCTATTTTAAGAGAACATAATCGTGATAGTATTATACAGAGTTTCATTACGTTCATGATTGTGTTTAAAATATTCATATCCACACGTCTTAGTTCTTTTCCAAGCTGTAATTGCATTGAAGGAAACTTGTGTTGCTTTCTCTCACTTTCTTTGAAACTGCTAAATCAAAGACGTCATCATTAATTTATGTAAATAACAATATTTATTTATATATACTAATTGTTTTAGTGTGCAATACGTATTATGTAACATATAGAAATGCACTATTTCTCAGCTTTAGGACTAGTGAACTGTAAATGAAAACACTGAACAGCCCTTATATACCTTTTGCTCATATAAATATCGATCTTCTACAGAATAAAGAAAAACATCAGCAAAATAATAGTCGTATCTTTATGCAATATTACCACAGATTAAAAATTATCAGACATTATCTCAGGTAATTATCGGAAAACTAAATTTGAAATGATCCAAGTATATAAAAGCCAATATATTTCGCCTGAGTAAACAAACATATCATTATATGTTACCAGAAAATGCCATTGATTACACGGTTGAAAAATAAAATAAACCACTGATTAATACAAATTTTTGAAAAAGAATTTGTTACATTTATTTGAAATTTCTTAAGAAGGGCATATAAATTACAATTACAAAACCAAAACATGTCATTATTAAAACTTCAATTATTGTTTGTTTGTAAAAGAGGTATCTGAATGATAAGTATTAAAATTTTTTTGTATTTTCCGTAACAGTATTCATATTTAGTGAGAAATAATCACAAATAATAGTAATAATATGATCTCAACTTGATACACACATTTTGGGCCATTCTTAAACTAGAAAGGGATGAAGAAAACAAACTAATACATATGTTATATGGCCATTTTTAAACTGGAATGTGACGAAGAAAAGAAAGCGCAACGTCTTACTTTTTTCGTAACCACTTTATGTTGCAAAGACAATACCAACACATGTTTAGTAGGTTACAGATACAAGCCGTTTAAAAAATACACGGTCTTGATAATAGCTCTTTCTGTCTAAGCTTAATTGAATGAAAAGTATATTCATTATTTTCTATTCAACAAGATTAAAATGCGATACTATTAGCCCATTGTCAAACAACATGTCGATGTGCAGTCGTGCCTAGTCTTCAAAAGTCATCTGGTTGTAGCGAACTTTATAAGCTGCATCCTTATGTTAGACAAACACTCCTTCAGCATATTGTCTTCATCCAATTTCAGCATGAGTATCTCTTGTTGATAAATATTTAAATTCGAGCATGGACAATGTTATTGGTGGATATATGAGATATACAAGTATTTCATTTGTTTCGTTTTAACACGATGCCAAAATATATGTAACTTTTGATAGCCTTTCAATTTTTATGTTGTCGAAGGAAGCAAATCACATACAAACTTATCCATTACTAAATGTGATTTTAGCGAAGCGAATATTCTTCTTTTGTCTTCTGGCTGAGATCGCTGTGTCTATTCTTATTATGTCACCATGGACAGAGCTTAAAAGTTAAAGTCATCTTCATATATGTCACCTTTAAGTTTTATCAATGATTCTGGATTTTATCGTAAAGACAACCAGAATGAGAATACAAAAGCGGAATACGACAGTCTATAATATATGTATTACTTAGCAAGTAGATTTACAATGAAATTTAATAAAAGACTTTCCAAATAAATATATGCATGTTTATCTATCTCTACTTTTGTTAATGTTGCTTTGCATATAGAGGTATGATATAATGTACTTCACTTGATCAGTACAAAGATTTTGACTCGTGCATTAGACAAAAAAGACTTTACAGACAACATTGATTTGAGAAATACAAAGATCTTTTTGGTTTTAGGACTTAAGAGTCACATGCATGCTGGACTGTAAAAATATTATAAATGTATAACATTCGTATTGCTCAACAAAACATTTAAAACTAAATAACACATACTAAACAAAATGTTAAAACGAAACCTGGTTAATATTTACAGTAAATACAGCATATCATATAACGGCAAGAAGAAATCCTTTAATGTTCTTTAAAATATGTTATTTGTTGAAAGTATGAGGAAACAACTGAATCTTTTAGTGCACACAAGCAAGAAATCACTTTTATTGTGTTTGTTTTATACATGCAAACCAGTTCTATGTGGGACTGGGGCACACACTCATCATTTGCGTTGGCTCACAAAATAAATATGATATACCCATATCAGTGTCCTACATAAATTCCAACTCTCACTTTTTAATAGCGTCATTCACTCACACATAATTTTATACTCTAAGGTAAAATGTACTTTCCGCCCCCTTTTTACTCTCTGCTGCAAACATGTATTCCTATTTACATCATTACAATTGCAATCGCATCAGTTGATCAATCTTCAGAAGCTTTCCATTGGGCAGAACAAAACCATGTGATCGTACACAGTTGTATTTATTTCTGTATAAACAGTACAGAGAACTACTTTATACTTCTATAAATAGAGTCACGTGCAAAGCAATTAATGAAAACAATAATCGGAAGACATAGACACTGCATGCTTTTAAAACTAAAAACGGTGTAGCTATATTTTATTTCTATCCGCACGAGAATTGGTCCACTCGTTGTGAAGTACGGAAGACAGGTTCACGTACAAAACGGATTGCTGAATACGGGAATTGGTTTAATATTGATTGTTATGATCAAGCTCACACATTATTTACAAATCCTACTATTCATTATTCGAGAGATAATTGTAAAGGCAAGATTTATGGACCAACATTTAGACAGATACAAAATTGCAGAACTCGTGACCTAATGAAACACATCTGGCAATAAATTGAACTATTTATTTTCATACTATTTATCCTCTCTCGTTTTCGAAAGGAAAGAAAATCACTTCCTGATATGAATTTCTAACGAAGTAAAAATGTATTAGCTGTTAGAAATGATTCTGCGAATACAGTCTTTAGCATTTCCAAACGAACATCAAAATGAATTTAATCGGCCGGATTAATAAACCGAAACTCATGAGCTGCCTTTTCATCGAGGAATAATTTATTATTGACATAATGCATTCCAACATCATCGTATTAATGTATCACATTCAGTAAAATCAATGTTATCAGGTGCAATTACATTGTATAATTGTATTACAGTACGCGTCTTGGCAAACAATCGAACCATAGTAAATTTACTCTATTCTGAACGACTTCAGTGTAAAGAAGAGTACGACTAAAATTATCTTTGACCTGGGTTTCTCAATGCAACGTTTTGAAAAAGTAATAAAGTGGCATTGGGTATAATTTAAATTGCTTTGTAGCGTTATAAATCAGCTTCTTTGTACCGCTGGATTGTGAGCTTTAAAATAACGATATGTCATTTTATCAGTCAGCTTCTCAGACCGCAACATGTTTGAGCTGAAGGTTAACGGCTACGGCGGGGTGATTAAGAGCACAAACCGAGGCGAGAGGTACACCATTAATACAAGCGGTGTGCAGCCTTTCATTCAGACTATTGCAAAGTTCTGGGAACAATTGCAGGAATTTGAAAAGAGCCGACAATATATCTGCGCTAGCGTATCTTACGATGGAACAGACTTAGGCGATTGACAAACGAACTGATATAGGAACATATAAAGGATGTGCCAAAGACACCAGCACATGTTCCTAATGTACAAAATAATGTTCGGAACACCAATGGTAAAATTAACTGGGCGAAAGTCAATGCCTATAATGTCAAACTAATCCATATTCTGACGGTACAAGCTGTGCTGATCAGCAGTGTTACATGCTGAGTAGAGAGGTGACAGAATAGCACATTCAACACAGCCATTATTGGTGTTTCCCATGTTAAGAACAGACCACTGTGATATACAATTTATGTTCGAATATAGATCCGGCCTGCAAAGGACATTACTGGGACATATCTGTGTCAACCGCATCGAAATGGAAAAATTCCCCTCCAGACCCCTCCAGCATATAATTTCCAATGTGCTTCAGCATGACAACATTAACTTAGCCAGCCAATTGCACAAGTCCATCGCTGCAAACCACGACTACGGCCGTCATATCTCGGGCAGCCTACCGAAGTTCTTTGCAGCAAACATTCTCTTGACTAGGCTCTGTTTTCTCCAGTATTGCCATCAGAATGAAGCTAACCTTTAGGTCATCTCGGTTGCTAAGTTACTCAAATGGATGGCATGTACCTCAGGCATCATAGCATTAGAACATGTTAATGGGCTTGCATAGAGATCAAAATTTTCAGCCACGGTGGAGCAACAGTTTTTCATAACTGTGTTGAGTCTACCATGCCTCTTAACAAGTCGGGCAGTTCCCATAGTATGCCAGTCCGGCGTGGTACTAGAATAGGCATCCGTGGCTGTGTAAATGAATGATTGTAGAATCATATTTATAGTGTCATCGGTAAGCGCAATCTGCTGCGAGTCAATCTCTGGCTCAGGTTTCTGCATCCGCTTGGCACCGCGTCGAGTGTTTGGACGTAGCTCCCGTCGCTCACACCGTGTTTGTGTTGAAACTGGTTTATGAGCCCCATTTTCATATAGCGCAACCAACGCGCCATTTTCAATATGGGTTATCTGCCCTCTATTAGCCCACTGAAACGTGTGATATTTGGCAGGGCAGCGGTATCTCAAAGGTTATACCTATCAACCCCCGTCTCTCAATAAATTTTTGTGCTCAGATAAATCGTTATTGCTATACGCAATCCTATCTAAATGGAAAGCAAAACACGCACAAACACACTCATATAATATATATATATATATATATATATATATATATATATATATATATATATATATATATATATATATATATATATATATATATATATATATATATACACATGCAAATGATTTAGTTACTAATGTAATGAAAAGTAACTATAAAAAGCACTACACCAAAATATATTTTATCCAGGCTGCTTAATAATAATTACTTTAGTTGGAAATGGTAAAGATCCGAAATTGCGGTATACAGAGATTATTTTACATTTTGAATAGATTTATATGTTCTGAGGAAAGGTTTGTTTGTTATGGATTGTAATTTTTATTTAATGATTTCCCACACCACACCACCCTGATTATATAGCAATATAATCTCAATCACAGAACGTGTGATTCAACGATTTAATAAAATTCTGTCAGACTCGTGGTGTTCATAGAAACTATTCTGTTCACATCACTGAAGTATATCATGTTTGGGTGTATAACTGTGGCATGTCAAATCACGATCACATGACTCTGGAAAGTTATCGTTTTGAAGTCATAAACGGTAGAATAATATGTCCAGAACTAATGTAAGCTTTATGTCCATACAGTACATGTAATCACTGAAGCTATACTTGAACTCTGTGTTTTACAAATCCCCAGCAGCAATAAGGGTGAACAGACCACTTGCTGGAAGGTACATTTTTGAAAAATAAGGCTTCCTACGAAAACAAAAAAAATAAGGTCAATAACATCATGCAGAAGCCTGTAACTTGCCGAGAGTTTCTCTAATTGGATTAGTTTATCTTTGTCGTTTGTATTTTTCAAAACTGTGTTTACCCGTCGGGCCACTTATTTGTGGTCGCACCCTCTCTGCTGCTGTAATTAAATCATTAATATATCAATCTCTCAACCAAATATTTTATCAAGACCTATACGATATCGCGATCGAGGATCATGTAAATCTATTGTTATAAATCCGTGTGGAGTAGATTGTGCTTTTGGAAAGAAGGTTTTGAACCAAATCATGTCCATATCTCCCGATCACCAATTCTAATGAATGTCTCGCAGAGTAGGTGTATCGACTCCATTAAACACAACTAACATATTACAATTATCACTGATCACTTTAGGTATTTGTGTATATCACTGAGTAACATCAGTAACATCAGTATTTTTATATCTGTCTCGAGCAAATATTCTAGCTGGATTTGATTGTTTGTCCAGCTTTATATCATCGTAATCCACGAAATTATTAAATAATCCATCAAGGTCATCTACAGATGGAGCTTCATCAATATCGGTGATAAAATCAATAATATCATTACCGTCCTAGTCCAATAATTTTGCATTTTCATTAAAATCTTTAAGAACATCGTAGCATCTCTTATCATCTACGAAGGACTAAACTTATCCCACATGAGCCATCGCATTATCAAATTAAGAGTAATTGTGTTTTACCCGATCCGAATGGACCTATTATTATCATTCTGATGGAATTCGGTAATGCTGAAATATGTTTGACTGGCAATTGTTTTCGTGTCGCTGAGAAATCAATGACACCCATGTTATACAAATATAATAAATAATATGGATTTATATTGTGTTCGATGTACAGCATCCACCTCTACAAGTTGATTAGCAACAATAACAAAATGAAGAGCGTGAACTTACATGTAAATGTGTGAAATGTGGTACAAATAAATATAACTTTATTTCTAATAAAATTGGTGATGATATTGCTACTTCATTAGGAACATTACCAGGATATCCATGGACTAAATATCCAGGAGAAAAACATTTTCCAGGATATAGTTACTGTTGTCCTGGGACCCAGCTTGATATCCGACTTGACGAGCGAGAACAACCAAAACCTGGAGAGTATTCAATAAATGCTATTGATCAAGAATGTCACGTTCATGATATAGCTTATAAAAATCAAGATTTACAACGACATATTGCAGATGTGAAGTTGATTTACTCGTTAAATTCCATAAAAAGTAAATCTGTTTAGACTCATTAGCTACTTGGTTGATAAGACCCACAATGAAAGGTAAACTAGTGAAAGGGGCTGGTAATTAATCATCCAATTATTAAAATAATGTTAATCGATTTATTATAGCCCAAAAGGATATTGGAGGGGTAGAGCAGCGATTAGTAAACTCGCTGATGCAGCAAATGTTACACTTTATGTTGCTCCAAATTGGTTAGCACGATAGGCAATAAGGAAAATGTATCTACCACCACCTAAAAAAATTCACATGCACATTTTGATGTCTGCAGTCCTAATGACGTTCATCAAACAGTTATTTTATTTTTTACCACACGATACTATTAAAATTGGTAGACATCAATCACGTACATACAAATACGCGTTGACTGTCGTTGACGTTGCAAGTAGATGTAAGGAAGAAGAACTACTTTCAACTAAAATAGCAGATGAAGTTTCTTCTGCGTTTGAAGGAATTTATCAACAAGGACCCTTGCGATGGTCATAACTATTACAGGTTGATCCTGGCAATGAATTTCATGGTGCAGTATCGCGAATGGGTTGCAAGATTACCAAATGTGATAACTGCATTAAATAATGAAATTCCTCGAACAACTGCCATGAAACCAAACAATGCGATTACAAAAAAAAAAGAAACATGCTAATTCAACGACATGAATTTTCAGAACAACCAGTATTAGATAATGTTACTGTCAGGTATTTATATGAACCCCGTGAACCTAGGTGGTAACAAAAAGCGACTGATCCTATTTGGAGTATTACGACACACAATTTCTAGCGTGGTACGATCTAAGGGTAGACCTGCAATCTACAGATTAGATTCAACTGCCCCTCAACGTGGATACGTACTTGAACAATTATAAGTAATTCCTGAAGGCACACTATTACAACCGCATTAACCTTTGTAAACTAGCACCTCGACGTCGATAACATTCACGACTAGACAGCATCACATTTTCGCTTGTGTTGTCAAGACTAATATTAATTCTATCTGCGGTAAATTGTCATGGATTATTTTGTAAATATTGCCACAATAGTGTTGTGTTACAACTCGCACAATCACTAGTCTGTTGTTGTTTCAATGTCATGATAAATTCAACATCGAGATCAAAGTCGCGCTTATTTTGTTGTGTCACCCTGTTTGTAACTAGCTAACTGTTTTCTTACTATATCATCGCCATTGCCAGCAATAGTTTCCTGAATTTGAATATTATGTTCTGTGAAGTCTATGACAATTCTCCGCAGCTGAGATATTCTTCTGACTCGAGACACTGCGAGATAAACTAAGCTTGACGAAACATTTGTATCAGAGATGGATGGCCCTGAACGGATGACAACACCACACAATGTGATGAAAGATGATAATTTATGAAATTAATATATATATATATATATATATATATATATATATATATATATATATATATATATATATATATATATATATATATATATATATATATATATATTTCAAATACTCTATCCAAACATTCATAAATTGGTAGACTAAAAATGATTCATGTATTTCTCATGTATGACTAAGATTCAAATAATCTTATGTAACCTCATTTAATGAAAGTGAGATTCAACTAATCTCTAGGAATGAAAATAAGATTTAAATATTCTTCTGTGATGAAAGTGAGATTCAAATAATCTCATGGAATGAAAAAATGTTTCAGATAATCTTATGAAATGAAAGTGAGATTCACATATATCTCAAGTAATCAAAATGACTTAATTCTATTCAATTGAAAAAACAACCAATTGAAACAAACATGACTCAGTCATTTGTACAGCTGTATGATTCATACATATTTGTAAAACTTGCAAATGTGTCCACTGACAAACCACTCAGCTCTCCTGACTTCTTGGGAAGGCCCTCACTTTTATTGGCCGTACACCCTTCATGGATCCACCATGAGCACAAGTTCACAAACTAGCGGTTTAGTCTTTGTATGGCCTTGATGGTTACATAATCTTCTATATCCATATAGACACACATACGGCCCGATATACCCGCACAAACTTACATTACAAACAGCACACAGTTCTCCTGAATTGGGTTGGCCCACTTGTATTGGCTACACGCACCCTTCATGGATCCACCATGCTCATAGACATACGTATAGACATACGTACAGACAGCTACAGACAGCTCTAGACAGCTACAGACTGCCCTAAACAGCTACAATAAAAACAAACTGGTCATAATAATAGGCTCGAAAATAAAATCTATAGATACATGCTACTGAAATAAATCTAATAGCAACTTGTAAGTCAAAAGTTCACAACGTTTCAAATCTGCATAGTAGTAAAGGCATCATTTCACTATATGACATTAATAATTGAATACGCTTCACATATCAAATAAAATACAAATATAAGACTTATCCCTATGGCTGGAGAACACAAATGGAAAACGTTCACTCCTTGACAAGATCCAAAGACCAGTGTGTCAGTTAGAAAAGGGAACTTGCCTTAAATCCACAGGAGATTGAATATTAGTCATGGTAAAATACCCGTGCATACTGTGCATTTAGGGACTCTCGCCGCAAGCGATCTACGACGAGATACATGCTATTTCACTTGCTTACCTAGAAAAACAATTACCCACACTAGATAACGTTGTACGCATATACGACAAAAATGATCAAATTGTTTTAAGGCGAAACAAAGTTATTTCTTGCCTTATTCTGTGACAGATGGTGATGTATGAATTTTCATTGCGCAACCTAGCGTCCATGGAGTTTTGTCAATAGTCAACGCGCTCTCAACAACATTGACAGGAACTAAAACAATATCAGTTAAGACAACATTTTGTTTTTCTGACGATTTTGGTATATCAACGTCGATATTTTGTCGTCGCGTATCTGCTGGTCAATTAAACATAAGTACAGGTTGATTTGAAATTATTTCTTTATGTAACATAAATAATTGTTGTTGAAGTGTATCACGAACTATCTTTCTAATGCCACTACCAAATCATTTAGTCTCCATAAATTCCAAAAATTGTTAATATGAGTTTCTGAAATTATTTCACGCGGTATTTCACATCTAATTTTTTTCGGTTGTAGTCTGATTAATTTCTTAAACTCTCTTAATTCGAGATCAAGTACTCTATGATCATCAGTTATTTCTTCGTAATAATCTATAAAACTCCTCAGCCATTTATGTGGATGACAATCCAACAAAATGTGGTGGTTGACCATGATCGCCACACATTAGTACAGCAGTATGTTTTTGTCAATAACCAATCAAGAAATAGTGTTAACGTTTCTAATGAAACGGTACATATTTCATCCCAAACAATAATCCTTGGAATATATTTCTCGTCCATTCGTTCAGGAGTCCATTTATCTCCCTTCCATCGAAAGAATGTGTGATACGTGCATGATTTAATATTTCTTTCTTTCATTTCCCTTGCGAATCTCTGTGTGTGTGTGTGTGTGTGTGTGTGTGTGTGTGTGTGTGTGTGTGCTGGTGTTAATACAACTATTTCTGAACAACAGTTCAAGAATAATTTAATCACACGGGTTGTTTCACCAGAATCTCCAGGCCCGTTGAAATAAGTTGTTTTATGTCTAGCCTCAGGATCATATACAGATGGTGCAGATGATAATTTTTATAATGGATTTTTTTGGTAATAAATATCCTTAATTTCAACATCGGCGGATTCAGAATAATTAAGAATATTTTCTTGTTTTATTCTCCATTCGCCCAATGATGCAAATGTGTCCATACGTAGTTTTCTGGCAATTCTGTATTCATTTATTGATATAAAATGAATCCGTAGCGACTTTGACAGCAAACTCAGAAACTCTATTTATCATCGATAGTAGATTTATCGAAACGTACGCGAGCATTGAACATCTTGAATGAGTAAACTGCGGTGACACACCATCAATATAACTCATTTACCGATTATTTTTATGCCGAGATCTTTTGCTACTTTATTATCAAAATCAGTTATATTGTGATTTTCATCAACAGAATATTTCTTTTCTTGTGGTATCCAAACTACTTTCTGCGGACGATGCGATATAATTGCCTTACATACTGTTAACGATATTAGTGTTTTTATATCGAGCATATACGTAATAATATTGTCGGTGCCCACATTGTTTCTGAATAATGTTTGCCAAAACAGACATATCAAATCGAATGAAGATTGTCAGCAAACCTACATGACTCGATGCAAGCAAATCCATTCAAATCAAAATCCGGTAATGGTCCATTTATCGTTACTCTGGTCATCTCGTGTGTTGGATATCCAAATCGCTCAAAACACTTAGAACACTCTCCCATACCAAGAAAACTTCCCGGATAACATGTAACCATATCAACCGAAATAACATCCCTATAAACGTATTTAGTATTCCATAATCCACCGTGTCCGTATTCGACACAACTCGATATTACATCATTGAGAAAATCAAACCGAGTTGGTTTCCACGAAATTTTCTCTCTAGCAAAATGAGCCGTAACTGACGGAATCGTAAAACAATTACTCAGTAATTGCTCAGCATCATCGGTATATTTCAACGTAAGATTTTTCATTTCTTTATGGAGAGATTCTGTTCGATATATATATCCATTAGGTCGTCCAAACTGATCATTATTTCCATTATCTAAACTTTGAAAGAGCCACAAGGATACAGAATCATTCTTGCTTATTTCCTTAATAAAATCAAATATATCTCCTTGGTAAATTTTAACAATTCTATTTCGTGCAAATATTGCTGCTCGATTAGTCCACGCATGCGCATTATGATCAATAACTTCAATCGAAGCTCACTTCGATTTATACTTTGATTCGTATAAAATCTCCCCGGTTATTGTTCTTAATGTTATTGGGAATTTTAATTTCTTTCCTAATTCAGCAACATCGTTGCTCTTTTATCTTTGACTGATTCAGCCAATTTGTTTATTTTTTCACGTCGCTGATCTGTTAGTTTATTTCCACGTATCGCGTTTGTAAAATGTTCCGTTACTCTTTCGGCCACACAATTTAGCCTTAACAAAGTCAAAGACGAAAATTTCATCGGTTTTAGATCATGAACGCTGAGTTTATCATTTATCGGATAAATTCCATAAATAACCGCGGTTACATGATACGTTCTTTCATAATACGGTTGTCAATGCCAGTCAACATTCCTGGTTTGGAATGTTTACTTAATACGGCGAGTTTTTCATTATGAAGGGATGGGTCACATTTGTCACTGATAATCCAAGTGTCGTCTACTTCCTTAATAAAATTTATTCTGAAAAAATATCTTTGATTGTCGAGATAATTAATAATCGTCGCCGCTCGTTGGTCGTTCATTGTAGCATCGACACCATCGGTGTTGTGTATGATTTTGAACGTTGACCACACATGAGTTGTGCCATCTATTCTTTTTTAGGGTACTTGTAATCAACCAGATCTCGTCTTCGTGGGTCAGGTTTTTTCTATCAAGATCGAATCTAGAATCTAGATATAGAATGGTGCTCTTTTGAACTCTCCCTGGGCTGATTACTGGGGGGGGGGGGTGTTTGCAAATATCTGTTGAGTATAGAGAAGGCCCCGTATATGTGTTGTGTCGTCCTTAGAATTAAGATTATGTGTGTTTTGCCGTCCTGTACAATTGTATATAGTGTTGTAAATAGCTTGATATATGTTGTGCCGTCCTTAGAATTAAGGTTATATATACGCTGTAAATAGCTTAATGCAATGCTGTAAATATACTACTATATACGCAGTAAGTAGCTTAATATATATATATATATATATATATATATATATATATATATATATATATATATATATATATATATATATATATATATATATATATATATATATATATATATATAAATGAATTACGAAAATATTAATGATATTAAAAAAGACGGCATAAACATTTAACTTGATTGAGAAAAAATTATTTGTGATTTTGAATTATTACAGGCACGTAAATTTGAAGATAGATATAACCTACTAGCGGATTATAGTTTTTTAAAGCAGTTCCAACAGTGTAAGTACCACTCTTTGGCTACTGTGAAGGATGCAGAAGTTAAAAAATTCGTATCTCTCTCAAGCGTGATTGAGAAAATTAGATCACAATTAGCTCAGGAATACGAAACGTAAACAATTATTAACACACGCGTGAGGCAGTTGAAAAAGTGTATGTCATATAACAATGACAAAGTTATTGATGAAAATAGTAAAGCGAATTTTGAAAGTGAAAGTAGTGAAAATGTTACTGACGAACATGAAAATTTTGGCAATTGGGGTCGTGGTTAATTATCATTTGACTTTATTCTACCTGAGAAATAAAAAAAATATATTGAATTTTTTCGATAATTTGAATATACCCTGAAATCGTTAAGATTTTACGTAGAGATTAAAATTCAGATTTTCATTTCGTGAATCAAGTAACCGTCCGCTTTGGTTAGTAAGTTTGTAATGTATTCTTAATAATAACGGATTATGACAACGTAGATAAACAGGATTAATAGGCTCTTGTACAATCAAATATCCAGGAGGTACTTGAGGTGTAAATGTATATAAAATATTTCCTTTCTGAGCCTGACTAGAGATTTCAAGATAAATTTGATAGCTGTCATCAATTGCATCACATACAAGATTGACTGCGACTGTTTAAGTTATGTTAACAATTTCTGGTGAAATATGTCTGCCGCCAGCGTATGGATCATTGTTATGATTGAGAATATTTGATGGTGGAGCTGTTTTCCTCCATGCATCAACGATTTTTGGAAAGTTTTCATTAATAAGATCGTTGACTGATTCTTTTTAGTTCATCAGTGGAAAGTACTGGTATTACAAATTTTAACAGATCTGCTTTGGTTATTTCTTAATGATCGAGAAATATTTTTAGTGTAGTATTAAATTTAATACCTTTTGGGGTTTCTCCACTTATTTCTTCATCAAACATCACCTCTTCAACAATAAGCCAGTTGACGTATTCAAGATATGATATAACTTGATTTAGATGTATTGTTTCGATGATTTGTTGTTTTACATCGTTATTATAGTATTGCGTGATATTAGTGAATACATTTCGTAGGTCACCAAGTACACGTGTGTATTCAGGTTTAATAGCGTTAGGAAAATGTCTTCATCGATAACTAGAAGAAAGGTTTCGTCTTCAAGATCATATAATGTTCTTGCTAAGTTAGGAAGTTCTTTTACCATCAGATGTAGCAAAATAATTTTCAGGAGGAGAAAGATATCTTCGTACTCGTCCTGTTGTATTCCATGGGTATTCTTTTCGACATTCTAGAAGATTTATAAATATTTTCTTATCCTTGAGAAAATCAGCAAGTCTTGGTTCTGGCGGTCCTTAATATTCAGGTTGAATTTCAGGCCATCCTAACACAGCTCATGAAGTTGGTTCGTGAACGGTGATAACTATTTTTGATTCTGCGCTGGAATTCATCATTGATTTATTCGATTTAATAATTACCTGTGGGAATACCAACAATTGACCAATCGGGAGTTCCATCATCTGTATTTTTGTTTGCAAATACCAGTGAATTATTTGCTTGCAACAACCAAATGAATTTGATCTGGTATTTGGCCAGCTGTAATATACTCGTAACAGTGCTAGCTCTATTTCTTTCGCTGGAATTGCAGTTGGAAAGTTAACACTAAATTCCGGATTTGTTGAGCTCACTGACATCATCGTGGTTTTTGACGGAGTTGTATTAACGACAATCTGCTGAAGTAGCTCGTTCGGAGTTGATATTCTTAATTAAATCCTGATTTTCTAAATCAGGAGGGATTTCTATCAAAATCAGTATTTCCTTGTAAATTTTAATCATCTCCGTGATCTCAAAATCTGATATTTTTCCATCACTAAGGCTTGTTGATAATAACGAGGATAATTTGGAGTATGCTAATGTTGCTGTGTGTCATTTTATTATATAATCATGCAATTTTACATTTGTGCATGTACATATTTTTTGCGATGATATTAAGAAGGCGAGCAATTATTGTTACAGCTGAAACACAAATTGTTACAATTGCTGGTGATGTCATTGTTATTATTGATAATAATACACCGGTTCCTGCAATAACAGAAGAAGCCGAATATACAATTATGTCAACAGCAACTACACGTCTGCGATTGTATTTACCTTTATTGTATTTTCGTCAACGGTATTTTTTAGTTTTGTTTGCCATTCACGTGCGTGATTGTACCTAAAACGATAAACTTTGATTGGGGAACTCATTATATTTTAAGTAGGTGGTAATTTAGCAACTAATTCAAGACACCAATAGTACAACACAGAGTTGCCTTTTCCTCAGGTTCCACCCCGACTAGTCCCTCATCGTTGTGATTTGACATCACTAGCATATATCCAGAGGATCCGGTTAGTGGAAAACGCCGTGAAATTGTAGTATATATTGTATATACCGTTAACCTCAGCGTGATGTTTGATAGATTTATTGAGTGATGACCATAATGCTGATCCAGATGTTACCGTATATATTACACGATCGGTAATTGGTTTTATATCAGAGAACTTAATGTCGATGTCTGGTGCATTTCCAAAATTCTTCATTAATGGCTCTATTTATGTTTCTACGAAAATTTAAAAATGTTTGTACATGATTAGAATATTCAGATCTAAATGTGGTCGTTCCATCGTTGATTGTCGTTAAAGAGTTCATCATGGGAATGTTGCTGTCATCGCCATATCCCTTCGTTGAAGCTTCGTCGCTTGATTCTGGTTCTCCAAGATCAGAAATTCTTTTCTAAGTCATATTGAGAGAACCAGTAATTGTATCATCTATGGTTTATAAACGATCATTGATCTCAGTTCTGCTCATGTTGTTGTTGCTGTCTACATATCTTTTTGTTACCACATCATCAGCTGATTTTGGTTCTCTCACATTAATAATTGTATTTTTACTCATACTGAGATCGCCGTACATAATATCTCCAATTCTTTTTATACGTCCAGCAATTTCTACCACGATTGATTGAACTGATTTTTTAATTTTACCGTTTTTAGTAAACACCACTAAGTTATCTTCTGCTGCATCTGGAACCCGCAGAATAATATATGTCAACGGGATATTACTCGTCTTTAATCTTCCTTGCTTATCCTGAAAAACAAGGATTTTTTTTATCCACATTTGCAAAACTCAAAAGATTAGCGAGTTCATCCTTGACCTCGTCAAGGGTTTTATATTTGGATAAGTCGCCTTGCTGAGTCTTACTCGGGCGAGAAGATCTTCCGTAAATATCTACCATTATACTTCAAGATCTTTTTAAAACGATTAGTGGCTATTTGTATTCACATGCACGACATTATGGTACTGTTGATGAAGATATATCGTCGAGTACAGCAATTGCTTCACGCCCACATATTGGCGGATCGGTTAATGTTGTGTTGGTAATGTTGAATACCAGACTGGAGTCTGTATTATGTTTACGCAATTTAAAGATTATTTTGATGGAGCCACGACATACAAATCAAAATAAATAATTCCACGTGGATCAGTTGCGTCCGCCACCCAATGAGTACCAGGACCAGAACTATTATGGAGATTAATGATACCGGTTTCAATATTATTTGGTTGTTTTGGTAACTGATGACTCATAAATACACCTCTAATTTTTTTAATGTCGGTTTAGCAGCATGAAGTAAATCAAATTTGGCATTGGAATGATTAACGTTCCTGGTAGTCTCAGACTTTTTTTCGTATCGATAAGAGGTTCCTGGTAATCTTAGACCCTTCCCCTTTTTTAAATCCTTGTATAGCTGCAAGAAGCCGAAATATACCGCCTGTTTTAATTGTGTCTAACGCCTGTTTTTTGAATGTTTGGCGCTATTGAAATATCTGACAATGTTTATTTTGACCACCTCTGATCTGATCATTTTTAGTGATATTTTTACTATTTGATCGAAGCTTTTTAATTTGCCCAAGACTCGGACTGACACTAACATGATGATATGACATTACAAATACCGTGATCGATTTAATTACATGTTTTCTACTGGAACATCAATAACTCTCATTCGTCCACCAACACCTTCAAGTATCATTGCTTTGTCTGAGAGTATAACAGCGATTGCTCTGTAACCACCAGAGGCAGTCGAGCTACACGGGCTCGTAAATGTATATCAACGACAGATTTGCCTGAATGTATATAAATGTTCCAACTAAACATAATTGATTGGATATAATGTTGTGAAATCCCGTTGAAATATATGCAAACCAGTGTCAACATTTTGATCATGCCACATAAATGTCATCAAGCACGTGCAACATGATTTTGATCAAAATTTAACAAAACTTCTTCAGAAGGTTCTTGATGTCCGTTTATCTTCAAAGCAACTTCAGAAACTACAAGTGTGCCAGATGCCATTGGATTTCGTTCCTGTGAATCTATTCTAACATTTTCCTGAAAAGCAATAAATATATGTCGTGGGGCAGAAACTCCTTGCTTTGATGCTATCTGCCGTGTGAATAACCCAGCCGCATAACTTTGAACGCTATCTGTAATCATTGTCGACCATGATAACAATGTTTTACCACCTGAGTTCATAAAAGCAGGTAGTTTGTCTTCTTCAGCAAACAATGGAGTTAATACAATACAAGCACCCACAATGACAGTTTTGTTAGTATTACTTGACCAGCATCAACTGCGTTGGGTCGCCAGATCGCATCATTGGAAGTGGCTTTTTTTTACAAGTACCACAATGTGTTTAGCTCCAAATATAACTTTTCTAACATTTCTACAAAATCCAAAGATATGTGACAATGGAATCACACATGACAAATTTTCTTCTCCATTTAATATTGATCTACGTGCGGCAAATTCTAAGTTGAAATTTTCGTTCATCGATGCAACTGCATCCCCAGCTGCATTTAGTCTCACTTTGCTACTCTCGGGGTGACCAGTATCGTCGTGGCAACATCAACATTTTTGAGACACGATATTTTTTCCGTCAATCTTGCATATGGCACTATTAAATAATGCCATAACACCATTATTAACAAATCCAGGTCGATCTAAAAGTCCGTACGCTGTATCATCTGCTTTCAAACGTCTACCTTCTACTTCGATAAACACTTCAGCAGGCAAAATATATCTCTTGAAACCGGCTTATTAGCATATTCAGGCTTTAAATATCTTTCTCTATTACTATAACTTGCAGCAGCAAAAATGTAGCTAGATATGCTGCTGTTTGCTTTTTCCTATTGTCTTAATATCATCTTCAGTAAATGTATCAATCATTTGAAATGTTTCTTTTTCTGTCATTAGCTTTGGTTCTTCACCAACAGCACCTTCGAGTTGAGTCGGTTGAGCAGCAGCTATTTCAGCATCAAGATCTCTTAAAATCTTTTTTGTCTGTTTGGTTCTTCTTACTATCTTTTCAGTTTGCTCAGCAGTTTGTTTTAATGCCGGAAGAAGACTCTCAGTAACTTTTGCAATTTTCTCAGTAGCCTTTGTAACAGGTTTAAAAAATTGTTGTTTTTTTTTCTTCTGCATATGCAACTTGTGCTTCTTGACGTTGTTGTAGTTTTTGCTTGAGAGCGTCACGAAAAATGAGATATTTTCTAATTTCTTCAAATCTTTCTCGAGCTAATCTACTAGTGTTAGATTCCATTATTGATATATTAATAATTTAAATGCTGCAACAGAGAGGGTGCGACCACAAATAACTGTCCCGACGGGTGAACAAAATTTTGAAAACCACAAACGACAAAGATAAACAAACCCAATTAGAGAAACTCTCGGTAAGTTACAGGCTTCAGTTTGACGTTATTGACCTTATTGTTTTCGCTTTCAGCAAGTGGTCTGCTCACCCCAAAGTTCGGACCTGATCACTAAAGACGAATTCAGTCCTGTACCCGACTTAGGTCTTTAGGTTAATCCCAACACCATGGAGCTCATCTTAAGAAAAGGACAAAAGAGGTGACTGCCTTTTTCAAACAATTTATTGAATCCGAAGCTATGTCGACTGAGCTACCAAGACTCCCGCGCAATTCTGTTTTAGTATAGACATTGAAGTTAGAATGACTAATAGCGTGTTTTAAGATATATTGAAGTTTTTATTGACAGCAACTGCGGTATTTTTTATAACTATTGGCACTTGTGTCGTTGAGTTGACAAGGTCAATTAGTATATCTGTCATTCAGACAGCACAGTCGAAGACATTTTGACTTCATGAACCTTACGTATTGGCTATTCTCTTCGGGTATGGCTGAACTTCAATCTTTAATCGTTTAGTCTTTCGAATGATGACATGTTTCCTATCGTAAATATACTTTTCAGAATTTTGTATTTTTCCAACGTATATACTATAAACAATAAAACAGCTTGTTTTAAAAGATCTGATTGAAATGACGACGTTTTTGTACATATTTTTATTTTACAACCTGAGATGAGACCTGTTTAATCTACATAGATGATAACTAACAATAAATGAACTTACATAAATACACCCATATATGTTATGTCATATATATATATATATATATACATATATATATATATATATATATATATATATATATATATATATATATATATATATATATAGGTTACCATAGCCGAGAACGTGTGGATTTTGTGTCGCGTGCAAAACACCGGTAACAATTATGGATCACTCTTCCAAAGGCGTTGTCAGTGTTGGCCTCAGTTATACTTTTTTGC
Source organism: Sinohyriopsis cumingii (assembly GCA_028554795.2). Taxonomy (NCBI): domain Eukaryota; kingdom Metazoa; phylum Mollusca; class Bivalvia; order Unionida; family Unionidae; genus Sinohyriopsis; species Sinohyriopsis cumingii. The sequence goes on from JAPYKE020000445.1 coordinate 37,726, forward strand.
ATTTACATCAGATTATCAGACGGTTTATGTGTCTTGTAACATTATGGGTATATTTATTTTAGAGGTTGCTAGTAGGCACGGTTAAAAATAGGTCACCGTGATACATGTTTTTGCTTTTAGCTCAGGTTCTCGCACACTCTTGAGTGGACAGCTATGAAACTTAATTGGTATATTTATCTTTACAGTAGAACTTACCTGGGACAAAACTATGTCATGGTAACCTTTTTCTCTCTAGCGAATCTGCATGCTTCTTTAATTATAACATGGCGACCTATTTCCGCAGAAATTTTATGCACATTTCTTACCCATGTTACAAGAACGTTAATCGTAAACAGAAAGTGCCTGTAAAAGCTTATAGTGAATTTATCTAATTATGTTTTTCCTTTTCTGAATAAGCAGTTTCATATCTAAGTATACAGCTTGTCTTATGAGAGTATTTCTAACTTTGTCGTCACTAAACATTGTAGTACTTGTGTTCTCGATTTTGATACACACCACTTGGTATTATTGTCTATCTCAACATGAAAATGTTTGCGTGCCTGCATGCTTCTTCTTTATCTTAATAATTCGGGAGATTATAATTCAGACATTTATCACCTTATTACACACCTCAATACGAGATTTGACGAGATTTAACACATTATTACACTCAACAATACCGGTGTTCGGCCGAATGATATATTTTGTCACAACCTTATTAAGGTTTTCTTCGTTTCATCGTCTCGGGAAAACAGCAAACGTCCCAAGCTGGCCAGTTATCAAGCCATATACTTATTCCAAATAATACGAAACAATACTATCAATGCATCAAAGAGGAAAGCGTTTCTTCATGGCACTGGATAATGGTGTTTCTAAATAGTTAATAAGATTTATAACGTTACAGTCTAAATTATAGATAAATAGATGAATGTAGCTTAGGTATGATTGTATTAAAATTTACACAATTTATATTTATAAATATTTTATTGGAATTACCCGATCATATATGTCGAGTATTTTTCGGAAAGTTTTTCATTAAACTTAAATATGTTATAATACCAGCTACTGCTTTTTATTCAGTTTGATCTGGAGCCATGGTGGTACAATGGTTAGCGTGCTGGACACACGACCGAAAGAGTGCGGGTTCGAATCCTAGCATCGGACTACCATGGACCAACTACCATAGCATCCGAAAATGTTGAAGAGACTGACTCTATTCCTATCGGGTTACGGTGATATGTTTGGGCAAGGTACTTGACTCCAAATGTCCACGCACAAAATAACACACTTGTGTTGCTGTACCATAAAGTACTAAATCAAAACCAATGCTCCATCTCTTCTCGAACTTTGTTTGCCTCTCTTTCTTTAGGTTGTTGTTGGTCAGTGGTAGAATATTTCCGTATTGAATATGGATGCAGTTGAAGCGTTTGCATATTAGACCTTATGTCTTGAACAACAATAAATCTCCTTGTGAAAGACCTGGTTTATAGGAAAACCATCTTAAGGTTCATATTTATGTTATCTGGGTCATGTATGTTATATTGATACGACTGGTAGCTACCTATTTTATATATGACATTTTCACAGAGTATACTATTAACAGTTTTTGCGATCTTGCAATAAATATCTAAACGTTAACCTTCCGGATAGAATAAACCAATTGGAAAGATGCAAAGCAAAGAAATTTAAACAAAGAACACTTGAAAATTAAACAAAGCTGATATTGTCCTTACATAATGTGGTTGACATAGCTGCTCAAAAATGGTGCTCCTAAATTTTCTAATCAGATCCCTCTTATGTTGCAAAGAGGAATACTTCAATAATTGTTTTTTACGCAGGGCTCCCTACCTTTTGTCTTGCCAGGCAGCAGAGTGTTTAAAACTTTCCTCTACTCTGTTTTCATAGGTTTCAATGATTAATATCAGCCAATTGAAATACCAACTGTTATATATGCGTTGCTGGTTTTAGAGGTTAGAAACGATCGTAACTGATACTGTATCATTTCTGTCCAGGAATTCATAATTTCACTTTTCTTCATTCAAACCCATACACATTCACAAGGTTTTCAGAAAATAACACATAAATAAATTTGAACTAAAGAACTGTCGACGGTTCAGACATTTAACACACACACACACACACACACACACACACACACCACATTTATATCCCATCTCCTAGCTACGCACTAAGGGAGATAGTCAAATTACTGTTTCGCATATTTATAAACCATTTTAAAATTGCACACTAGTATGAAGCTTCGAAAACGTTCCCTGATTATCACCTTTTGTTTGAATGGGTGACCTTTATGACCTTTATGATGCAGCCTTCTCTAATCAATTTCAATCTTGTTTTCATTTTATTTTAAATTTATACAAAAGAACCTTTAGGATATGCATCAGCTAACATTTTAAAAAAATAACTTAAATAGATGTACCTATTCCGATAGATGCATGTATTGAATGTTGCACATTTTCATATGCCCAGTGGGCAACAAAACAACGGCAAAATTTACAAAAAGGTTGAAGCTTGGAGTCAGATTTATGTCAATTGAAATACACGCTAATTTCTGATATTTATGTCAATTCTAACAGGCAAGATAAGCAGAGGGTTGGTTTGTAATAACGGGGTGGTCCCCTTATGACCAACTTGCAACAAACAGCTTCTGGCTGAAACGCTGTGAAATGGAAGGTTGTTGTTGGTGACACATACAACTCTAATGAGGTACAAAACCAAGCCAATATTCTCAATAGCTATATATTGAGGAAGATGGCAAACTGTGTATGTAAAGTCATCATATATGATTTCTTAACAATAGAGACAATCAAAGATAGCGCCTCCACACATATTACTACGGAGACTTCAAAACTAGTAAAGTAGCTGATAAGTATTAATTGACATTTAATGTAGCTGAATAATTGTATTTAATTGCAATAAACAAATGATATTAGAACATATATATTGAGGCAGACATACATATATAGGTATAACCTCATGGACAGACATACATATATAGGTATAGACTTACGGATAGACATACATATGTATGTATAGACTAATGGTCAGATATATAAAGATAAATATAATAAACAACATATCAAACATTTTCAATTTTATTGAGATAAGATGGTGAAAAGTACCCATTTTGGAGTTATAAAGCAATATATATATATATATATATATATATATATATATATATATATATATATATATATATATATATATATATATATATAAACTTTGTGAGTTCAACTTTAAGACAACGTATTATATATGCAAATATTACGCAAAAGGCAATGTCATATGAAATCGCACTAACCTTTGAAAGATATGCATGTGTATATTCCATGGAAATATAAACCGAAGACGTTCGATATTTATTGCTTTCCACATTGGTGCATATTAACAATGGATGCGCTTCTAATAATACAAAACAGACATCAGACCAAGTTTAAAATATTGAAAAATAAATATTCAATTAAATATTTTATTTCGTACAAACTGCAGTAAATGGATGTGATTTTTGTGTTTGCTCTTCAAAATTAATACATTTTGTGTAAAATGAAATAGAAAGCAAGGTAATAGACAAGGCACACGTTAATTCCAAGATACATTCTATATTTTCCTACAGTCTGTCCATGTTATGCAGAAATATGTGGATACTTTATCTTCGATGATAAATCTGCTCCCGACAAATCACCTGTCCCTCCACATTTGACAATCATCGGTTCTACGTTCTGTTAAAATTATTGTAAAAAGTGATATGCGCACTCAAGCAAACGTTTACCAAATACACTAGAAATGCAATTGCAGTGGAATAATATAAATTCAAGAATTCTCCGTGTTTTGAGGAGTATAGAGACTCACACTAACGTCATTTTACAAGGAACTCCACGTGCATTTTCAATAAGTAACTGAGGTTTGCTGGCATTTTGAACGATGATGATTAATTTGTGATACATGTAAGAACATACAATTTATCGGGCACCAACTATTGTTGGATGTTAAATATACTGAGGTGTCGTTGAGAAGGTTTTCGATGTAGTGTTGATTTTGTGTTTCGTTTCCATATCATCTAGCGTGAAATATCATCCTAAAAAGTACCATACTTACACATAAAGCCACAAAGAAATGCTTGCCTTTAAGTTAATATTTTAGCGTACGTTGATTGCAAAATACGGCTAAAACATGTACAGACCTTAACATATAAACATAAATGAAATTTATGTCACAGTCGTTAAAACTAAGCTCGTGATAAAACAGCTGTTTACGAGTGTATCCAACGTACTACATAAAAACGTGTTTATATGTCACAGGAAGTCTGATGCGCACTTCTCTCATTTTTCTATCTGGTCCATTATCGTGAAGGTAGCACGATTAAAAATTATACACAGGTTGATAAAAACAATTACACAATAACATGACAATGTACCAATTTACCAGTTGAACGTTACGCTGATTTTATGCAGTATGTACGTATAATGCCATAAAAGCTAGATCAATAATGAATTAGACATAATAGGAATTGTACGTGTATCTCTAGCTTCAAGAATTGTGATAGAAAGTAGCAAGTGCATCCCTGCTGTGACAGAAAACAAGTTTTTAACTACTAGTAGCTACTCTAAATGTAATATTGGATGATTTCATGATCTCTGCATCTCCGCCACTTGGCGTTTTTACATGAAGTTTATCTTCAAGGTAGCCTTTTCCTGTAAAGAAAACAATACGACTTTTTAAGGACTATATGATTTGTAGAATTGGAAATTGGCAAGTATATACTTCTACTGAAACCTTTTAATCTTATCCGAAAAATCCAATTAAGTTATAAAGTCTCACAGTTTGCTTCATTTATTTGAACATAATCTGTTGCGATAAACAGATGAAGGTATCAACAATGAAACATTGGCCCCAAAACAGAAAGTTCCACCGACAGTGTCCAAGACTTTGGCTGAATTCAAACTTTAAGTTCATCTATCCATCCATCCATCCATCCATCCATAATTATATATCTACATACCGCTCCTTTATCATCAACCAGCACAAATGTTCCACTTCCGCTAGCCCATGCTTGGTCCTCAAGCACCTGATCCATGCCATGAGCAAGGTTACTCCATTTCTTTCCATATATCTGTTAATTTCAAAATTACAAAATGAATTGATATGACACTTTATTGTCGTTGTTTGAGGATGAACAGATAATGACAGCTTACTTGCATTTTATTTCAGTCTTATTAAAGTATGATTTTTTGAGAAACTCATTTCCTTGCAAAAATAATTCTTTCCAAATCTACACTCTAGAACTGTAATATTCTTTGTGAGTTATATTACTGGAAATATAAAAAAGTTAATAAGTATGTGTAAGACGTTTGACACATTTTCCACAACAGTATTCCTTAATACCTTAATATCAGCTCTTGCAGACAAGAAAAATTTTAATTATCATTTTGTCTCAAATTTCGATCTGGCTTTTGTACATATAATAAAATTAGCCAGGGAACAAATCTTGCAGGCGGACTGGAGTGGGGGTTAAAAGTTACGATCTTTCGAATTATTTTGAAACTTTAAAACCGCAATATACATCAATAAATGTTCAAGAAAGTGCCAAGCAAAACGGCGAGTATTGCTTCTGCAACTACAACAGCTACTACTACTACTAGTTTCAAACATTTGACTCAAGCAGAAAAGCGCCTCGTCAATCAATGAAAATACATCATACTGTAACAAATGCGGGTATGTGTGTGTTTCGTCTACTTTTAACACTTGTTGCATTAATTATTAGAATCAAACATGGATCTGAAACAAATTAATAAGAACTTACAAAGTTCTTCGCGTTGTGCGTGTATGTGTGTGTGTAATGAAGGGAGGGGAAGGGAAAAAGAGATTATTAAATACCGTGAGAGTCTGTTTCGCTGCGAGACTGACATTGTCTCCAAAAGTAAAGGAGTTGTCTACCATGCCGGAACCATCTTTCCTCAAGACCTTCCATGATTTCAGATCAAAAGCCTGAAAAATATCGATTTCAAATAAACATTATGGGTTTATCTACACCTCTTTACTAAAATACAGGGTCAGGAAAAAATAAAGATATGTTTATCATCTTACGTCATTTTTTTTGACATGGCATTCTAAAACATAGTGTTTCTATTGGTCACCATTCGGTTATTAATTGTCTAATGTAAAATTTCACACTTAATAACGTTTCACTTCTTATACTACTATCTATTCATGTATATATTTCAGATCATACTATTATAACTACTGCTTCTTTTAATATACCCATTTCGTCTGCACATGTGTCTTCGTCAACTCGAAATAAAAATAACATTATATGTTCCCAGAGAGGCATCTTCAAGTTCAAAAGGAAATTTCAAATATCCCCCCAATAAAAACCAACAAAAAACAAACAAACAAAAAACAAATTGGTAACTGGATGGTAGACATACCTGAGAAGGGGAAGTATTTTCAATAGAGACGAACTTTCCTTCAGGGCTGTATTCCTGGAATGCCACTTTTCCACGGCTGGTGCGCTGAACAGTGATTTGGCCCGTGCCTGGTGAGAGATAGTGCAGAAGGCGGCGGTTACGGAAGATTCCACAACAGCTTGAACAGTGTAGATGGCTTTAGAGACAGCTGGTTTAACTACAGCTAGAACAGCCAGGGGAAAGGTCGACAACTGTGTCTTGAATACATTTCGCCGGGATCCCATAGCGCGCGAGAGATTCTTAAATTCTTGTTAATTATTTTGAATTGATTTACTTTCATCTAGTCTGTTTTCTGTTTGTCAACGTTATTTTCGTTATCTTTGACTTAATTAATAGATTAATCTTTGGTTCAAATTAATTGATAATCATTTTGCCTAACCACAACGATCGTTTATAAACCAAACTCCCTGTGTTTGCGGCGCTAATATCGCTGCGATCTGCAGGTGATTTGAGTTTATTCTGTATTCCTTGAACATTCTTAAATTTTCTAGTGTTTTGCCGGTCTTTGCTTTAAATAAATAATTGAGCGAATTGTGTCTGGAAGATATAATTATTGCTTTGTAACAAGTATATAGTTGTCTTGAGTCTATTTACAATTCTCAATATAAGGGTGTTATATAAAAATGCAATATGATTACATCGTACTTAAGCAACCAGTGAAACGTTCTGAACTGAATGTATTCCGTGTGTAACAATGTTCGTGGATTTCTTGTTGAGTACGAGATTAGAAATTTCAATTACCAGTGTAAAATATTTATCCCGTAGACATAAAAAATACCTATGGATTGACTTGTCGAATACTACTGACATGCCTAACTACAAAATGTGATCTTCGCATATATAAAGGAATTTATTTACATTATTTTAGGACTTCAATTGTATCATACTTAGACCTCTCTGTTCTACGTCCACAAGTAGAAAAAAGAAGTATAATAGAAAACAAATTGAAATTTATAATAATGAGATAATGTGCAACATAATTAGTTTATAATTAAAGAATGAGTCAAAAGACATAATGATACAATGTAACTAACATATGAAAATTATAAATTATAACAGATAAAATTATGTTTGCTCCAATTTGAAAATGGACATATAGACATAACTGTTTAAAATCGTCAATCACACATTCGTTCATATTGTCTTTTGACTTTCACAAATCAAAGCTGAGTCACATTGAGGAAAATAGTCGCGAGGATGTGACAAAATACATGCGTAATTAATTTCTGGTTTTAGAAATCATGAAGTGATAAAAAAAAATTAATTCAAATTTATCAATGTTTAATTAGTGGTCACAGAATATATCTGCGTAATGTCTTTAGCTGCTTAACTTTCCTCCTTGTAACCTCCAATATTATAATGTATAAAGGAGAAAGGTTCCACCATATGGAAATTGTTTTTGTAGACAAGTAGTGCAAAATTTGACATCAAGCAAACGATTCAAAGATGATTCGCACTGGTCAAATGTCATTGTCATTTCCAATTGCCTAAGTACATAAAAATGAAACGTTGATGATAAACGATGAACAATAGGAACTAGTATAAGGTGTAACGACTTAATTACTTACCGGCTTCAAACGGCACAGTTATTCCAAATGAAATGTAATGATAATACCTACTTTTGTAAATACCATATTAGTTATAAAAAAGATAGATGACAGCTTCTATATTTCATGTTAATGGTCTAAGAATAATAACCCAGTCAGCCTACGAATGTATTAATTGTTACAAAAACAAACTTAATGGTGCAGCAGTGACGAGACGTATGTTGTGACCTGCTGTCCGATTTACATCACAGTAGGGCTGTTGCAAATATATTTTAAACGCGCCATGGGTTAAAACGTAGGTGTATATGTGTGTTGTTTTCTTGAATATTTGATATTTTGACATATGTTCACGCCTCTTCTTTACAAAGACATTTCTAATTGATACTCCGTGCATATTTTCGTTAATACTAGGATGTGCCAAGACTTTCAAAGAAGAATACAGATTAAAACCAAACCTTCAAGTATATGCATTATCCTAGCAGCGACTTCCACTAATATCCTCGCTTAACGTCTAATTTAAAACTAATATTTGTCCTCAAAGTGACTATATATTGATTAATATATCGAAGTGAGCTACGTGGGTTTTCAGGTTATTGCTGCTTTTTGAAGGGTCTGCATCATCTAGATACCAATGTCAAATAGCATTTTCTGTTTTAAGGAGAGCAAAATGCTTGGAAACAGATTACAAATATTTTGATTTCAATTGTATATAATATGTTACAGTATTTTCTTCTGCTTCTCTTGGGAGCTTCTATCTACTTGAAAAACTAAGTGGTTACCTAAATATAGTCACACAGAAGGAATACAAGTTGTCCATAACCAATTAAAACTACAGGTCATTGCACAAGATGTGATTCATAAATATTGCACATAATAAGAAACGTGGGTTTCATTTGAACTAACATGCTCATCGATGCTTAGTGCAGAAGTATATAATACATCGAATAAAATACGTGGCTGAATAGTTCCTCGGCTGAATATTAGTTAAAGCCCATCAAAAGAGTAAAGATATTTGATAACTTTGGAATCTTTAAAGAATTTCACGTGGAAAAGCATATGTCCAGAAGGATACGAAAATATGTCTCAAAGTTGGAAAACAAAGTCTTTAACATGAAAAACAAAATGTATTTCTGTTTGCATCCTACATATCTAAGACTAGCAGTTCCACCCTCAAAATAAAAAATAAGTTAAAACGATTGTAAATACATGTGTCATCCACAAAAACGATTAAAGATACATGTGTCATCCTCATGCGGTTAGTAATAAACTATTGGAGTGCAAAATAAAATATATGAATGTGCTTCAGATAATAAATGACAAGAAAAGAAGTAAGATTAAATCTTGATAAAAGAAAATATATGCTTCAAATATAATCGCTAAGGATCCCAAATACTCTATTTGAAAACAAAACCTATCACATCAACCGACATCGTTTTGTACATCCCTGTAAAATATGAAAAGTGTAAAACATTACCATCTGTGTGTGTTTTAAAATGTGTAGAAAGTTGCCATCTGTGTATGCTTTGAAGCCATTTGAAGAATTTTCATGGGCATGGATGTAAAGACGGATAAAACTTTAACATCTCTTGTACATACCTGACCGCATTCACTAGTATATGGTGTCACGTGGCTATAACAATAAGGCAATGGAATAACGCTATGAATTATGAATTACCAAGATGATACTAATGTACTCTGAGTCATGCAGAAAATTATATTCTCTTAATAAGGCGTGTATTTTTATATGATGATGATAGCGTCTGTGATTCTGCATGTAACAAGGTATTCAAAGATAAGCGCTATTCCTCTCAAACATTCAGCAATCGACAATTTCAAAAACAGAATGATTTCAGAGTTACTTTTGACCATTCTTGTCTACTCGAATGTATGTCTGATATGTTACCGTTATACCTAATATTTTAACCTTTGATACAACTAGTATTTAATATCACAACCTTTCATTTCTTAGAATTCGTATGCAAAAAGAAAATATCTTAATAACTGGCGTCAAAGCAAATGCAAGCAGTATTGAAGATATCTTAAAAGAATATTATTTCGTTGAAGGATAACGAAAGGAAAGCTCGGTAAAACTAGCCTTATTTCTCTATCAACCTTTGAGTATATGGACCACAATTGGCTACTATTATTTTAAAAGAGCTAGCTTTAAAACAGAATTTCTAAGGAAATAATGAAATTTTTCCTGTTGTGACTGTGTAGCTAAATGTAGACGTATTGTTTTATTAATCTCTCCAGGAATGTACATTCCTTGGCAAATTTAATTCTCTTTGACTACTTGTAACACGATTTCAAGATTTATTTACCTTCTACATATGGGATTTTCACAAAAGAATTTCTATATCGATGCATGTAATGTTGGCTTATACAAATAATAACTGCAATGTGAAGAACATATGCAAAGTTTGTTGCACAATTTAGCTATGGACAAAACCAATCTGTTCGAAATTTGATTGCAACTGTTAGATAATCTTTGAGCTCATCAAGCTGAACTAGGTCAGATAGGTTTAAATAAATAACATTTCAGGTTTAACTCCACCCCAACTCCGCTATTATTACCCCACCCCAGAATAATTGTACTTCTCTAATGCAGTCACTTTAAGCAAAAACATCAAATTTATATATAGTTTTCAGTCAGTTCATAATAAATGTTTGCAGACAGATTATGCATTAAAATTTCTCTTGTAAGACATGTTTTGTACCATTTACATGCCATTCACAAGGACTTGAATATCTTTCGGCGATGTTAGGTTTGAGTAATGACATGAAAGTAAAGGGATATTCCTTCTATATACGTAAAGGATCTTGACGTAGGTTACTTGTTAGCGTTCATCATGCACGTATTGTATGACGTCGATGGACACACATACCAATCTTGTTAATAATGGGTTCCGTTGACACAAGGCTGCTCATGTTGGTCATATCTACTAATATTATGATATAAACAGTTGTAATATTGTGTTAATAAGAGATTTTCACACAAATGACCTCCTCAATTGTCTGTAGGAAATCTATTTAAAATTTACGACAATTGTAAATATCAACATGATTCTTCTTTGAAATAACGACGTACCAAATACAAAGAACAGGGCAGTACCATTTCAATTGATTACATTTCGCTACAAATATTAATATGTGCGCACATTGATCTTTAGCATGTTTCATAAATTATTGTATGTGATACTTTACCAAATACCCAACCAGAGCAGCCTTGTAGAAGTGTGTTGATCCGGGAATATGGGAATTTTATGATATAGGTCTTTGTTCATCTTCGTGGTCGTTCACAGCTGCAGTTATAATAAACCTGTATCTTGCAAGGAAAGAGATAGTCTCTGGGGGAAAGTGAATGAGTTATATTTTCCAATATATAGGCACATCAACTTACAATGCTTTTCCTACTGTATTTTATGTACGTTATACCAATGTAGAAAGCGGCCAGTTTATGGCTCAAGAACTTTTTGAGAACATATTTCTAACAGAAACCCTACGCCAACAAATATTTTCAGAAAAAGTTGCATATGTATTTTTTATTCTTGAAGCAATCTCCAAGAAGCAGGTAGATCTTTTTATGGAACAATAAATAATCATGAATCAAGTTTTCGTAACTTGTAAGATCATAATTAATTTACTAGTAAAGTTTTAGTAATATTTCCCCATGCACATTTAAGAAAGATATTAATTTCGAAGCTTTATATATTTTATTTTCAGCAATACAAATAGCCTTAAAATGGAATTGCATAAATTTTGAAATGAAAAAGCTGTATTCTATAGTGACTTTGTCGTCATAGATCACAATATGCTTGCATTATGGCAAAGCTTTATTGTGCCAGCGTTGCAAATGTACAACGTTAACGTATTGAAAATACAGCTGTGTAGCAGTGTAAGCTTGTAATGTTATACTCGAAAAACATATGACACTAACCACCATCTCTGTGTCTAAATACAAGAAAATCTGTTATGTGTCATGCATTCTGTAGGGCCTGGCAATGGTCCATCAAAAGGATTTCAGATTTCCTTGTTTAGATACAGTAATCCCGTGTATAACCCAATCACCGCTAATGGATAACACAAGCATTCATTTCCAAAGCGAAAGTATTTTTATTTACTTTTTGTTCAAAAGCTTAATAAACTTGAGAAAGACTAATAAGGTAAGAAAAGCGTGAGACAATATGCATCTGATAAAGAACGTACCAAAGAAAGATTTTATAAACATTTCAACCTCAAAATTATGGAATCGGTATAATAATACAATGTATTTATATAACAATTAAGACTACATAGCGTATATAGGACACTTTATATCACATATGCGAGAAAATATGGGCAAACAATGGAAACTTCATTTAAAGTCCCAAACAATTTCCAAAAGCACTAAATGTTCGGAACGCCTCGACGCGTATAATATTGCAAAAGCCCCACTGCGCATGCATGCAAACATATAGCTTCAAGGATGTGAATGACCAATCATATGGATTATTTTACTAACTGCTGGACTGCGACATGCTAGACTGAATGATATCGGTGAGCTTGGATCCCCCTTTGCTCATTGCTCCAGTGCGTGACTCCACGATACTTTCCAAGCTGAAAGAAAGAAATTAGTCGCTGTGGACTTCCGTCAATAAATTAACATTGATCAAACAATATGGGTATTTTAATGTACTGGGCCTGACACAGTGATTTGTACGATTAATTCATTTGCGGCAAAAGACAGCATAACATAAAATATTGTTCACGGCTTTAATGTTTTTAAAGTTGGGAAGTTTATTCCTAATCTTAGAGATTTATTATTTGAGATGCTGGCATGTGGTAATCATCTGCATCTCATTTTGTGAATTCTTCTAAAACACATAACTAACTTACATAACTGGTTTTAATCGTATGCAAAGAGTAATCTGCCTCATGAAAATTATTGCCCATGAAATTTAAATAAAGTATTTTTAATTTCTTCAAGACATTTCATCAACAACTTTAAATTAGTAATACGCAGACATATTTGTATGTCTGTATTTTGAATTAGGTCAGCAATCTTTAAATGCAGTTCTTCGGCCTTACCTATAAAAACCCAACACGTGTGAAGCGAACCTAAATGAATGACAAGATGCTATCAATTATGACAGCCCAGTAAGGATCGTCTGAAGCAGATAACATGATCAACATATTCTGATTTCTCCCGAATAGTTTACAAGTACATATGATCCGCTTATAACTATTCACTATTATTTCTAAAGTCTCTGACAATATTTTTGGGAAAAGTTTTAGCCCTCATTTGCCTTGTGCATGTGTGTCTGTACTGATGTTTTATTTTTATTTTAAATGCCTTTTCTATTTATTTACTCATGAATGTATGCATGCATACAAATTACATTTAAATATGTGTACATGAGTGTGTGTGTGTGTGTGGGGGGGGGTTTCTAGCGGATTCAGAAGGCATAAGTCATTAATTTTATATTAATGCAATATTATTGTATATTATATGATCTAATGTTTTGTTGCTGCTCGGGTTAATCTGATATATTATCTGTCTATCAGCAAGACAACTGCTAAAGAAAGTATTTCTGTGTGTTCTCTTTAATGAGTAACCATTTAAATTAATTTCCACAACCCTAAGTTTTACCTTCTAAGGGGAGTTAATTTCAATATCCTTCTAACGTTCTACTGAATCCCCAGATAACACAGTGTTTCGAATTATACGTGCAGATATTTCCATGAATGAATCTTGCTAAAAAAGTGGTAAATTCTATCATGACCATCTTCGGGAGCGTTTACGTAGTAGCTTAAACAATAGTCATCTATTTGTTTTGTTTTGTGATGTTTAGCAGTGCGTTGGGTTACTGATTTGTTTTCTTATAGTTGCAGATCGTGAGCACTTTTGGAGAAAATGTGAAATTAAAATACCACTACGCCGTTATAAAAACAAGGCACTTACTTTTTATAGGAAATAAATGTATATTGTTTTAGCATTTAGCATATTCAGTTGAACTTTTATTCATTTACTTTCCCAAAAGTTCCCCATTCATTTAATATAGTAAAAGATGACTTAACATGCTGCTTACCTATGTTCCTGCTGCTCGAGGAGTTTCCTGTAGGTACCTATTTCCATTTCGAGTGTCAGCTTGTCGCTGCTTAATTGGTTCAAATCTGAAGTCACTTCGGCCAATTCGTCCTCCAGCTCACGTATTCTTCCAGCACAATCCAACTTGTGAATCTTATATTCCTCTTCCATGGAATCCAGTTCCCTTTCCTTGGCCGCCAGTTGTTCCCTCAGGGAGGCAATCTATATGATTGAGGCATATGTATCACGTCTTTTGTTTTAAATATGTTACACAAGGCATTTGTTTCCGTAGGCTGTGGCCAGAATAATTAACGCCTTCTTAGGCTACAAAATCAATACCTATGTAATACCTGAACTATACCATTCCAAAAGTTCCGTTTTTGAAACTGCATATGTGATATTTTAACAATCTTTCATTTTTCTGCCTATCAATATCGTTATTTATATATACATAATAAGAAATTATAAATGTATCCACCAACTAAACCATCGATTAGAGAATCTACTTACAAATAAGAGTAACGTTTGCTTTCAGATTTGATTATTAGTCATGTATGATTCGAAATAATGATTAATGATCCCTGATAATCAATATTTACCTGGCCTTGGAGAGCTCCTAGCTCGCTCTGAGCAGAGTTCACTTGGGATTTCAATTTTCTAGTCTCCTCCTTTACGATGCTTGAGTCTGGTTGCTCCTTCTTCATGCTTGATTGGATGTTTCTCAGCTATAAATATTAACAATTTAAGTGTCAAGATAAATACACAGCTCTCCATATTAAAATAATAACGTGAACCAAGTATTTTAAATTATTTCATTTACTTGCTTATCTTTTGATTTTATTTCCAATGAACAAGGGTATTCAGTATTTCACCAGTTAGCCAGTAATGTGCTGACTGCATGGAAATAATGTCCGAAGGAAACATACTGCATTCTCACTTAGAAATAGTATGGGTTATTCCTAAAAGGGTTTAGTCGATTTATTATTATTATTATTATTATTATTATCCACATTCTTTAAAGTAATTCCTTTCAGACCCTGAAATGTTTCATATCATTACCTTTGCCATGTTTAAATGACACAGACAAAACGTAAGAAATAACTGAAGCAGTTGAAATTTCGTACCCTACAACGAGTGGGACATTTCAATACCAATATTTATGAAACCAATGTACATATAATTTAAGTATAAATAGCAGAAAATATTACTATGTCCTCTTGTGTCGCAAAGATATCCGTTTCTAGTATCTATTCAGACTTCAGAACTGTTATTAGATGTGAGAGTACTATAGACAGCTTGCTTAAGCTATGTTTAAGACGTATACAAGTTGTTATATTCGCAAATCTGCTACATTGCTCTGAAATTCGAGCAAATATTAAAATAGATGAACAAAAGTGAGACTTAATGTACGTGACTGAGTCATACATGGAAGTGATTTTTTATTTACATTCACATATGCACTACCTGTAATTCGTATTGAGCTTCGCAGTTGGCCTGGATGTTTCTCAGTTCATCGTCATAGGCCTGTCTGATGGCTGCAATTGCCTGCTTCATCTTGCCCTCCCACATGGCACGAACATCAGGCATGGCGGAGTCCTGTTTCAGAAGTCTTCGGAGCTCCTCATTTTCCTTTGATTGCATAGAGAACAACGGTTACCACTTCAATGCAATTTTAGAGGCATATTTTTCACGTGTTACATAAAGTGATAGTATCAGTGTTACTGAATGAACGATAACAAATGTAGTATGCCGAAGAGACTGTGTCTAACGATCTTTCAGACTTGATGAAGTGAATGAAATATGTTCTTTCCCATTTTTAACTTCATTTCTTCTGTAATTGTTTCAACTGAAAAATTATTTGTTAGCAGATGCAGTGTTCTGATACTGAACCGAATGCTTCATATTAACATCTCATTATTTTCTTTTAGTCCTTCGAATGCATTGTACACCTACAAAGGAATATTAAGAAATAATCGCCACATATCGGTGTTACTGGTGTCGCTAATTTATGGCTGATACAGTGATTATCAAGTCTTTACATCCGGATGCTGCCTTATATCACCTGAAATCAAAGCCGTTGTCAAGAGTAAAAAAAAATGTAAATATGCATTAGTAAAACAAAGCACGTGATATCCCTATATACTAATATAAAAAAAGATCTACTGATCCTCCAAAATGTTTAGTTCAATTAATATATATATATATATATATATATATATATATATATATATATATATATAGAGAGAGAGAGAGAGAGAGAGAGAGAGAGAGAGAGAGATAGAGAGAGAGAGAGAGAGAGAGAGAGAGAATGAGAGAGACAGATAGACAGACAGAGAGACAAAGAGACAGACAGACAGAGACAGACAGACAGATAGAGACAGAGAGACGGAGACAGACATGCTCATACAGTCATTAGGGCATTCTTCGTGAATTCCAATTCCTCTTCTAACGTCTGGGCCCGGTTCGCTTCTTCCAGCTGGGCATTGGTAGCCTCTGTCAAGTCCTGTAAGAAGTTATGACCCAGGTTTAGAAAGTATAGTGACGCTTGTCGTAGAAATGTTTATATTTCATCCATTAATTAATTCAAACTTGTAAACAATTTCAAACACCTGTTTAAAATGTGTTCCGAAATACTGGAAAATGACATCGTTAATTTATGAACACAATGGAAAGTTTGCACAAGAATTGTTTGTACCAACTTGAAAAGCATACGCTTGTAATACTAGCCGTACAGTGCGTTGTTTTATAAATATGTCACTAAATCATGCGTAAATAAATTGATTCGCGATTCGTTTTACAATACTTCTATTGATCATTATGAATCTATTCGAGATGCCAAATATGCGAAAGACATCAAATAGAGATATCTTAGATGACGGACATCAGATCAACAAAGTCAGATAGACATAATCCATGCTCCTCGACGGAAATAATGTAGATATTACTGTGTCCATCAAATTGGTATGATTCTTACCTCCCGTAGCCTGGCATTGTCGTCTTGGAGCTTCTGAAGCTGCATCTTCAGGCGGTTGTTCTCATCCTCCACGAGAGTTTGGTTTCGCCTCAGCAGTTCAATGTCTCCTACGAGTCCAGCTATTTCGTTGTTCAGCTTCTCCATCTTGGATACATAATCCTCGATTGATTTTTCAAGATCGGCAACCCTAAAATTGTAAAATGAAATCGTGTCATATGCCTGTTGTATTTTATCTGTAGTGTAACAACTATCAACAAACATCCCCTACCCCGACTTCAAGACAAAACCGCATCAAAACTAACTCTATACATTAAAGCTCTGATTTATATCTGTAATTCTGTCGTATCAGTATGAATCAAAACAAGAAATGACAATAAAGGAAATACAAATAAACATATATATCTCAAGCGTGTGTGACCAATCAATTTCGGCAAAAATACAGTATGTGTGAAATTTTATTAATTTGTCTCAATATTTATGCTTGACAAAACGAAACAAAGCAGAGTTCAGGATTAACTGCCATTTAGAAAAGAAAACACAAAAAAATGAAAACGATAATATATTTTTTATGGCCCCAACTAGTTCATTGTGACATAAAAACATAATTATCATTTATAAATATGTTAATGTCATCTGTTTTACGCCTTCTTTCCTCGCAATTGACTGTGAAAGTCATGCTTGTCAATAGGATGTATTAATTCTTTATTACTGTGTGCTATCCTGGGGAAACTAGTTTTAATGGCGGATAATTCAAACAAGATTTCAGTGCTTGATATCGGTATGCAGGAATTGGTATGCTTTATCCTTGTGATATATCCAAGATTAATTCAGACATCGGTTCATTAAAATTTGACGCCTTACAGCCAAACTAGGATTCAAATTCTGCCATAAAACAGTTATAATATCATCAGATAAAAGATTATTTCGTTTTCAAACGATTTGAAAATCGTATGGCTTCGTTCCGTATGCCGTCATAAGTTCCAGGAAGACACAGCTTATCAAAATCAAATTATGCTTTTGACAGTGGAAGTGGGAGCAAATTGTTTCCACAAACGTTAGCAAGAAAACGGCAGCCTAATTATCAGATGTCGGAGATGGATAGTTGAGTTATCTCCCTTGCATTGCTTTAATATATTTGTTGTATTCACTGCCGCCATTAATTGAAAATAGGTAAGACTGTTATTTGCAAGAGGAAATTACCAACAGGATATACCACCGAAAACTACATAGGTCTCCGCCAGTCAGTATATTTTCTATTTAATAATTGCGATCACAAAACATGACAACAAAATTAAAGAATTATGAAAGAAGATAACTTTTCACAAATGAATAGCACCAAACCATCAATCCATCATCAATGCATTATTCTTTGCATGTATAAGTACATTTGTTTATTTCAATCCTTAAGCAGTAATTGATGGTATACTATGGGGTTAGAAAGACGAAATGATTATAAATACCAAACATACATTTAATCTTTGATCTTCGACTCTTAAATATAGTAAATGTGATTAAAATTAGATAGACCCAACGTATAAAAACAGCAGTATTCGTTTTATTATTATTATTCTTTCTTTTATCTTATTTTTTTTTTGTTTCGTTTTTTTCGTGTCTGTCGACAAGCAACTGATGACTTCATACTTTTTAGGTAGCATTCTCTTACACAATCTTAATCAAGCCTTAATTGGTTTTGTTGAGCAAAAGTACTTAGACAAGGGGTAAAGCGCTCGCACATATAGATAGATTAATGGTTTAATGTTATTTGTGCGTAAATTATTGTCTCCTGGTGTAACTATCAAATTTTGTTGTCATGTATTTAATTTTCGGGAAAGCAATGTTTTCTCGTTGCTTTGTTCGTGATGCGGGTCTTTAAAAACAAATTAAATTAGAAATGGCCGAGAAGTCATTTTGAGTGGTTTGCTAAATCGGAAAAAATACCATTTTACGTCAATAATGTGCTGAGTTGATAACACGAAACGCATCCAAATATGGTAAAATTTTCTTAAAGTGTTCAACAAGAAGTACTTGACTTTATTACCATGTGTTCCAACTTTAAATTCAGTTTTAAAAGTGTCCTGAAATACAGACTCAGGTTTCCGTGCTAAAGGCTACCTAAAAGCCAGCCACTTGCAAACATGCTGCGCAAGTTGTATATAACAATCTTCGAAGCGGTATAGAACTGGTCTGTTTTCATAGATACCTGGTGTATGTTACAACCAGACGTGCCTTTACCGTGTTTACAGTTTATACACTCACGTTTACTAATCAGTTAAATTATATTCATATGCTTGAAAGATGTTGCCAACAGCGATATTTGGGTAAAATTAGACAACTACATGTTGAATTAGTGCGCAGGTCTTTCATAGTAAGAATATATAAGCACAGGTTTATGTTTCTTTATTTATCTATTTAAAAGTTCAGTTCTAAAATTATGTCAGCATTTTAAACCAATTAAATTATCTTAGCTGTAGATTGTTGATCATTTGGCTATAGTCAAAAAGCGATGCGTGAATATATATAAAAAGTTGTACATATATGCGAGCTTTTGAGTAACAATCATTCATTCAGACTATGGCTTACAACCATTCGGACCCGTTTACTGTGAAGGTATGCTCCATCTGTAATATCAAAGGTGACACCGGTTGAGTAATGCAGACATCATTGTTAAAATGTATATGTTTACTTCAACCATGTTAAGAAATCGTTTGGAGAAATATATTCACTCGAGCCATTCATTTTAATAGATACTTCAGGCTTCATTGCATCTTCAATAGCAAAGCCAAATACATTGTTTTACTGTCAAAATTATCCAATAAATAAACCATGTTATTGCAGCTGTGTGAATTGTTTGAATTTGAAACTGATTTAAACATTAATTGCCCATCACAATAATTGGAGGTCTCAAACTGTAACGGTGTTTTCATCAAAATAGTCAAGTAAAAGAACGAATATATTGGTTTCTTCGTATCACATATACGATCTAAAATTAGAAAATCGTATATCAAACTATGTGTACCTCTAAATGTGTTTTCACAATGTTATAGAGCAAACTAAGAAGGTATATACTTTGGCGTGATATGTGTAGGTAGGTTTGATTATGGCGTGACATTTTCGATGAATACACGCATGGCTTATTTAACACTGTATGATAGTGTGTGTGTGTGTGTGTGTGTGTGTGTGTGTGTGATTTGTATTTTTAACGTAGCTTTAACAATATTGCTACGATGTCTGCAATGCGGCAGTTTATAGTGATGTCTAGCACTCGGGCATCATGCCGTAGACATGTAGCATAATGTCCCACCCAGTTACATTATTCTGACACCAGGTCGACCAGTCCTAACACTAACCTCTTAATGCTGAGCGCCAAGCGAGGCAGCTATTAGTACAATTTTTGTAAGTCTTTGGTATGGCTCGGTCGGGGATCGATCCCACGACTTCCCGCATCCTAGGCGGACGCTCTAACCACTAGGCCACCGGACCGGTCGTATGATATTGTGACTGCTTATATAAACCTTAAGTCCTATACATTTACCTAGATGATGTGTCCTAGCACTCGAACAAGAATTTCTGCATTTTCATTACTGACAATATTTTTACCCGTTACCGAAATGTGCTCTGGAAAATCATGAAAGTAATTCGACAACCTGCTCAAAAAACTATGTCAAAAAAGTAAAAGTGGATAAATTATTTTATTTTTTTGCAAAATTGCACATAACCGATTAAGATCTCATAGAACCTGTTGTTTCATAGTTATCCATCAAGAAAATGGTAACAATCTCTGAAGGTCAAGGTCAGTTTAAGTATATGGATGATATCGATAGATCGCAAGTTTGTAGCGGATACTAATGGCTGAATGTACATGATAAATTCAAATAAATAAACAGTGACAACTTTAATTTTCATCCAAAACGATATGCCTAACGTTATTGTAAGGACCTATCACAGATAAACTGATTACAAAACACATACATAGTATGGAAATCAAGAATATATGGCGGAATTTCAAGAGTTTTAGAATGTGCACGTGGTATTTTTGTATCTCTCTAAATATAGGTTTTACTGGTAAAAACAGTCACGGAAAACCCCACGTATCCCTTTATGAGTACTGTCAAGCACTTTATCTACTATAAATAGATGACTATGATATCCAGTAGAAGGGAACAAATACAGAGTAGTTCTGATAACAAAATTGGTGACATTTTCTAACCGCAGATATTGGTACCCAACCTTTTTAACATAAAGATGTAATGTTGGCACAACGAGTCGATAAAATGACTGCTGATTAGAGAATAAAGGAACTGACCACTATAAACAAAGTAATGACGGTTGACCTTGACTTTTAGATATGACATTGCAAGAATTTTCATAGTGACATATATTCAAAATTGGATATATTACGGCTAATACTCTGATATGTTGTCAAACAAAGATGTATTGTTCCTAGCAGACGGGTTAGCGTTGCATGTCATGCCACTTTAATGGCACATCAATTTGACATGACAATAGAGAGTTGGTCGGTTGTAAATCTGTTAAGGACGCCATGCACAGTCAATGCTACTTGGCTTACGAGTCAGTAAGTGCTCACAGTTGCCATTTGGTGTCCTGGTATTGAGGCTATTGATCGGTTTCTGTCGGCAGAGCGACCCTGCTTCTTGGACATATTTGGTATCAGCTTTTAGTGGCTGCAGTCAGCTAATGACCTTGCAGACATAGCAGTCTGTGAATATGGGTAAATGAATGTACATTAGATTTATCAATCTTTAAGAAGACACTATTTTATCCAGTCAAGACCACAAAACAGGTGCAAAACGAACGAACAAAGATTAAAACTATAGAAACAACAAAACTTTTGAATTACTTAAAAGCACGTATTTGTATTATCTTCTAAATGAACATGGCACAGGTCTGTGTTATTTAGATCAAACAAGAAAAGTGATGTCTTGTTTTGTTATATTATATTACTAAATCAGCGTAAGTACACGCACATGCTATCACAACCGGGGGTGGGGAGGAGGTGGCGTGGGATATAGTAATTGACATCATGCATCTCTGTTTCGGGTATTTTTTCATAACAGCTTTGGGACAATGAAACAATCTCTTTTGTTCTTTTTGATGCAAAGTGTGTCATTCAATCTACTGCGTTTATTTCTTAACATCTCATGTAAAGATGAGATTGCGACAAACAAAACTAGAGCAAAATGTGTTTATAAAACCAGAGAGAAGCTTGTGATACATTCTTCACAGAGGTAAACAGCCATGGAGTTTTGTTTTCATTTCGCAGGTCATCGATCTCCAAAATAGTAATACCGGTTTCAGTCTCTTACATACTTGGAGTAGAAAAAACGTTTGAATGATCATGAGCAATGGGTGTATTGTACAAACCGATATTTGGTAGTAAGAGATTTACATTATCGGCCTAGCCCTTTTGTCTTCGTTACAAAAGCCCTAAATAGCAATTGGCGCTATCGTTTTACTAAACTAATGAGCTCCGAGTACTATTCTTTTTGTCATTTTGAGATAGTAACATCTGCGTACTATGGTCAGCACTTGTGGAAGCCAAAGTCAAAACAACGAGCCTCTAAATATAGCATTTTCAAACTGACAACATCTTCTATTTTATGTGATTTGGATTTGTTCTTTGTTGCATCTGTTTAATTACCATTTCTGTTTATTTTATGTATACCGCCAATAACCTGATAATCATAAAAAGGATATAAATATGTATGCCCCTCCCCCGAATAAAAATGTACGCATGCCTGACTCGTTAAGATTGTATATATATTTACTATGGCAAACATGGATGCGTTGTATAATCCAATTAAAGTCAAACGTATCCCGTATATCGCACATATGTTTCGCGCTATATTTTGTTCAAGAAAATGGTAGAAAGGTGCTCCTTGAAAATTACTATTCTGTTCCTCTTAGTACTACATTAATCTTCACCGAAAATTCACAGAAAGTCATGGAAGATCTTAATCAGAATATGTAATCTGGACGAGTAAAAGATAATGCTGTTGCAGAGTTTAACGCTCCACATCGCGGCCAGTATTACTGGTGGAGGAAGAACCCAGCGAAACCCCGGGAAGAAACATCGATCCAAGAGAAGGTGCAGGCAAGCTTTCTCACGTACCCACGTTAGTCGAGCCTGAGACTCGAACCCATGCAGACAGAGGTGAGATGGCAGTGATCAGGAATGGTGAGCGCTTTAGACCACTAGGGGCCCCGAGTAAACGAAAGAAATATTTATCTTTAGCACTTGAAACATATATGGTAATACGTTTTGAAGCAAAATGACTCTTTCGCAGCATCTCTCCCGCATGTTATATATTTTTATTATTTTTGTCTCGAAGTGCATGAAATATCGCGCTTCAAAAACTCATTTGCATAGTATGCAGAATAAAAAGCAGCAGTGACGCTTATCGTTCTGATCATCTTCTTTCTGTAGTCGACCATTCGAGATACATGCTGGTATTTGAAACCTCGTGTCAGACTGACAAAAATCTGGGACACACTGTGTACATAGTATGTTTCAAGCAGAAATACATGCCCTGACATATAAAGCTTTCATTGTCAAAATGTAAGCTTCGTTCAAGTTTTGGTCATGTCTCGTGAGTCTTGAATGGGACATAATGTAAACAGCCCCATTCTATTGAAATTGTATCCATTTATGAATAGTAAAAAATGTAGAGGGTTGTGAAGGGGCATCTCCTTCATATTTACATAGTATGTATGTTACGGGCATCTCTTTGGTTAAGTAACATTTTTAAGATTGCAATATTTACCGTTAAAGTGTTAATATTGAAACAGGTGGTTCTTTTTTGTAGAATCTATATTTACCTATGATAACTGTTATTGGATTGTGGAATTGGAAAATTGTCTGTTACAGTGTAGACATACATCATAGCAGTTATATTCTACGGTCTGTATTTATATTAGTTGGCGTATCTGAGATTGCAAAATTTATCAACAAATTTGCAACAGTGTGGTTCTGTTGCACCTTTGACACAAGCAATTTAAAAAAAAAGCAGGTTTCGATCAGCAAAGTTGAACTGATTAAAGATATTTATAAGATTCATTTAAAGACCCTTGCTCAAATTTTGGTCATGTCTCGTGAGCTATGTATATTACTTTTCATAAGTCTGGTGGGTAAATAATAGGTCTTCAATAACGACAAGGAAAAGGCAAAACAGAAGTTTGAAAATGATTTTTACAAACAACTTCAGGAAATTTTATTCTAAATATATAAAAATGAGTTTGATAAACTACATATTAAATACCTTTCCCATTTGTCCTTAATAACGCATCCTGGTAATAGAACTGATTACTAACAAACACTGTCTTACACACTAGTTATTAAGAAAATATGAAGGTGGCAAGGCGACAAGAACTCTTATGTCTGTTTTCACGCATGCATACTGGTGGTCGGGCCTCGTTTATTCCATACTTTACATTGCAGGAGGCTTTCTTACAGTAATTAACATATCTAAATATTAAAATATAAACGCAACCATTCATTTCGCTCTTTCGGGAGAAAATTTAAAAAATAAATGTACACATATGGACTGAAGAGGGGTTGAGATGAAACATTAATAATAATAATAATAACAATAATAATACTAATAATAAAATTATTATTGTTGCTATTATTATTATTACTATTATTATTAAAAGTTAGATTGTTTAATGATCTTCTAAATGGCATTTACAAATGACAACAGTATTATTATTAGTAGTATCATTATTAATATTATTATTATTATTAATGGCGGCGGCGGTGGTAGTTGGTTAGTATTTGTGGTTCTGCAATTGTTTCAATATTTTATATATGGCATATTTTGTAGCTAATTCTCAAATGAGAAAATGAAATCTTCATGATTAGTGTTAATGTTTACAAAGTTTGTTTTAAAGGAGAATACAAATGTTGGTTTTTTTTTTTTTTTTTGTCTTTTGTTCAACTATCCCATACACCGAAGTTTAACTTGAGTGTACAACAGGAGGAGTAGGCACAATGCATCCTGTGGGCGGAATCCGGCCTGTGTCCTGGTTTTATCCGTTAATTTACATTATAGGGTGTGGCATTAAAAATCCGGACCGCGCCGTGGAGGATATTGCCCATGACTGGTGTAGAACATTGCAATGGCCATTTTCAAATTAAATATTATCTTAGAATGCACAGGAATAAATTTGGCATTAGTGTTTTGCACAATACTTATTAAATGCAATGCGT
Source organism: Sinohyriopsis cumingii (assembly GCA_028554795.2). Classification (NCBI taxonomy): domain Eukaryota; kingdom Metazoa; phylum Mollusca; class Bivalvia; order Unionida; family Unionidae; genus Sinohyriopsis; species Sinohyriopsis cumingii. Next base: position 63,002 of record JAPYKE020000445.1, read on the forward strand.
ATTCCATGACACCTCCTTGTATTTTTGTCCTACCAACCTCTTACTAGCTATTGATTGACTGCCTGTATCATTAATATGTATGTATGGCTCATAAAGTAAAGTTGCCGAACAGCAGAACCAACTATATAAGTTAGGTCACGATCCACTGCACGTTGCTAGACTAGGTTTCGGTGCAGAAGCTCAAAAAGCAAGTCGATCACATGCCATGTGACGTAATCGTATGAGTAGGCGTTGCTAATATTGCAAGGTCGTCTAAAGCCAAGGCCGGGAAGCCGGCCGGCACGTTGCGATTAGAAAAGGCTTCAAGTCAGTTTCATAAACCATCTAATAATTGTCCTAAATCTGTGTTAACTGTTGTTCCATATGCTTTCTAATTAAAACGAAACATCTCTTACATAACTAACCATTAACAAAACTGATGCATTTTAATAGATTAAAACGTTACGTTGTTGAATAAGATTTCTGAATTAAAACAAACAGCAAAACAAAAATAATATAGCATCAATTACCTCATGAGAATTGATTCTAAAAATTGCATGTTGCAGAAGAAACGTTGACATGAAAAGACAGAAACTGAATAATCAAAGTAACATTAGCAGACAATAAATCTAGGATGAGAAAAATGTTTCAATAGACACTTACTTCAATTTTTCTGTGTCCCGAGCATCAGTGAGTGCCAGTATCTGCGATTCCAGTTCCCCTCTATCCTTTCCACATCTTTCCAATTCCTCTCTTGCTGACTTAAGCTCATCCTCGTACATTTCCCTAATCTTCTGATCATTAAATCCCTTTAACTTTTTCAACCTCTCCACTTCATCCAGCAAAGCCTTATTTTGGCCTTCCAGATAGCTGACTTTTTCGATGTAACTTGCAAATCGCTCGTTTAACCCTTGCATTTCAGCCCTTTCCTTTTCTCTTTCATTTCTCACTGTTTTAACACTTTCCTTGGACATATTGTGAACGGTGCCGGAACTCAAATTGTACCCGAGTCCCCCTACTGATGCCCTGAGGGTCCTGGTGGAAGATGCTACTATTCTGTCTCCTCCCAAAGACAGCCTCACCCCTGGAGAAGACCGTTGTACAACGGTCATTGCTCCTCTCTGCTTAATAGTAGATTTTGTTGCCATATTAATTGATATTCTTAACCAGTTTTAAATTCCTTGCTAAATGCAGCTGGTGTTTGTAGTGCTAGCCCTTCCAAGACGTATGCGGTCTCGATAGCTATTCAACGATCTCCAATCCCGTCTGCGCAGGGAAAATGAGCTAGCGTTCTTTTAAAGGTAGAAAACCTAGGCAAACTGGAGAGCGTGTCGTCTGTCGCACTAGGATTGGCTGATCGAAAAGTCGCGTCTCTGTGGCTAATTTGCAAACTGGTTGAGCGTGTTTAGATATACATGTTTATATCTGATATATTTATAGATTTATTCCTAACATAAAGCAAAAAATAACTTCCTCAGATAAATTTCGATTGCAACATTTGAAACGCTTCCATTGCAGACGATATTCCTTTTATGGAAAATCAATATAGGCTAGCTGTTATGTCTCGTTGTGGATATTTATTTACAGTGTATACGTACATGCACGTATATATGTATTACCTATGGACATATAGATGTTTATATTACGCTGAACGTCTAAACATTAGCCACTCCCGGCAAAAGCATGCATTATTTTTCGGAAGTCTCTTCAAAAGTTATGTACCGTTTTAAAACTAAAGCTTTTATGTCGGTTAGTTCATACTTCCATGGTTACGAAGCTGCTAAATTTTGCAATAATTTGATAGAAAAAAAGTGAACGGTGATAGATAGACTAACATATATTTAAGACAGGCAAGAAAAGTTGATACATGCATATGGTTGTGAGCGTGGATAATCCTCATGAAGTGAGGTAGCTGTATTGTTTACCATTTGTACAACTGATGAAAGAGAATATCGTTTTTACTCCTTTTAACATTTATGACGTGAAACTGGCACAATTGTGACTACGACCACCACGAACTCACTCCTACTTCCACAGCTACTATCACCACACCCAAAATATTTACTTTGATAAAACTTGCACCAAAGTTCTCGTACTCCCCCCCCCCCTTATAAGGTAGTACCGCCTATATATTTTCCTATCAATTCAGTGCATAGTTAAACAGCTTCATATATATATATATATATATATATATATATATATATATATATATATATATATATATATATATATATATATATCATGATATCTGAATACGAAATTGGAATACTAGCTACAGGCCTGCATGTTTTGATTTATAAAGATACATTTTGGACTTCTCAAGCTATTTATCTCGCTTGTTCCAATATATTCACTCAAGCATTGAATTAAATACCTATTACAGACGATAAAAGCAAACTGCAGTTAACAAACGTTCGCCCACCTCTTTGATGTGTGTGGAAAGGCAAATATGGCCATGGGCAAATGTTTATCAAAACACTCAATCATCGCTCACACTTTTTCGTATTGTCTTCATGAATGTGCAGAAATTTCAAATGAGCTTATCACGATATCAATGATACATTTTACTATGATGTACATTTCCTTTTCATGGAAAGCATCATATAAGCCTGTAGACTTCCTTAATGAACGAATGACACCAGTATTTGTGTGTGTGAAACAGACAAACGCGTTGGTTTTAACACGCCCTTATTCAATGGGCATTAAATAGGGCCATTGAAATATGATCATATAATAATTTATTCATGTCATACATTCAATTACAATGAGTTTATAAGTTTCAGGTTGTTTAAACAAAGAGAATTGCTTGTGACAAACTGGTTTTACTCCTTGTACCATTTGTGGGAAAAAATCATTATCTACATTTACTTTTGAACAGTCATTGAAATGATTCTCTCTTTCTTTTCAAATAAGTATGAATTTAATTATATTCAACTTGATTTCATCTACCTACACAAAAATTCAAATATTTTATTGACAGTCATTTTGGTGTCACCCCCTCTGATGATGTCACTCGAAGCGGTCCGCATCCCCCGCATTCCCTAGTGACGCCACTGCAAATATTTAAGTAATGAAACAGTATATGTCTTAGTGTTATTTCAATGTATCTTGTACAAATTTTGGTTTACCTAACGAATATGTAGACGTTGTCTAGTTGTAGTGAAAAGCTATCGGTTCCCTGAGAAGGCTGCATAAATGACATGCAACCTGGTTCTGAGTACGGGTGTAATTTCCAAAGAAATTTTTACTGTGACAAAAGAAAGAGGTTGTGTAGGCTCGAGAAGATGACGCCAGATAATTCTATGCCAACTGCAGTATTGTTTCCACCTCGTGAACTGTGCGCTTTAAAATGAACCCTTAAAAGCTAGAGGATTGTTCAATGCGGTTAGAAGATATCATGCGCGCGTTCCACACAGACACTCACACACACACACACACACACACACTCTCTCTCTCTCTCTCTCTCTCTCTCTCTCTCTCTCTCTCTCTCTCTATATATATATATATATATATATATATATATATATATATATATATATATATATATATATATATATATATATGGGTCGAATTTGTATGGTGAAAAGCGGAAACACGTTTATTTTCAGATTAAAGATGTTTTGGTATGGTGGTTTAACGAGAACATAATAAGCCGGAATGAATGGATTAGAGATAAGCTGGTTCTATACTATAGAACCAATAACTGAAAATAGATGAAAACAGAACAAGATGAAGACAGATCGATTTAGAGGAGAAAAGACAATCACAATATATAACTTTATATTACTTACTGGATTTAAAGATATGTAAATATACATATATACAGAGAGACAGAAAGAGAAACAAATAGATACATAATTCTATTCCATGGATTGGGATTGGGTCGATTAGCAACTTGCTGCAGCTAATATATATCCGATGCTATGTAAAGAATTATTGATCTGTTAGATGTCACAGTCAATCAATGAAATTCCGAATACTGTTGAGTAGCTAAAACAAAACTACATAAATATTACATGAGAAGTATCAGTATTCGATCATCTGTGAGTTTCTTCAAGGAGAAGATTAAATGTATGCAGGGCACTTCAAAATTATGAAAAAGTGATCAAATTCATTGGTACCAGTCATGTTGTGACAAGTATACGTAGATCACTGTCGGCCTTACTAGTTATACCGTGATCACTAAGCTTAGAAATATCATATTCAACCGTATGATTTATACTGTGATCACTAAGCTTAGAAATATCATATTCAACCGTATGATTTATACTGTGATCACTAAGCTTAGAAATATCATATTCAACCGTATGATTTATACTGTGATCACTAAGCTTAGAAATATCATATTCAACCGTATGAGTTATACTCTGATCACTAAGCTTAGAAAGATCATATTCGACAGTACGGGTTATGCTGTAATCATTAAGCATATAGGGACAAAGTTCATTAATTCCAGTCAAAACTGTATTATAGTTCTCACATATAAATAAAATTACGAGTTGGATAAATTTAAACTAATAGATTGAGAATCTATATATACCGATGAAATCTATTGATATATGCATGATACGCAGTTGATACCGTGTATACCATACCAGAAAGTATGGGCATTTCGATGTGCACGAATGCGTGACCAAAGAAGGTAATGGCTTATCCGATGATAGATTGTTGTTTAGTGTGAGACTAGATAGCTAGAGGAATATACTAATCAGTGGCGTCGCTAAGGGGGTGCGGGGGGTGCGGACCGCACCGGGTAACACCATCTCAGAGGGGTGACACCAAAATGAAAAATTGCAAATTTTACAGAGCACACACTGCTCGGTCTAGTCGGATTTCATAAGCGGATAACCGATCATAGTTAAATACATGACTAGCAGGCACACAGTGGCGTCGCTAGGGGGATGCGGGGGGTGCGGACTGCACCGGGTGACACCATCAGAGGGGGTGACACCAAAGTGACATTACTAAGGATTCTGTATGGTCTGTTACGAAAGGAGGACCATGGGGGTGACACCATGAGCTACCGCACTGGGTGACACCAACCCGAGTGAGGCCACTGATACTAATGTCCTTGTGTATGTTCGGACAGGAAGCTTTTAGGGACCGGAGGAGCAGTAGGAGACAGAAGGGAAATGCCCTGGTACAGTTGGTACAGTTGGTCCCGAGTCCCTGGGAGACAAGAAAAGGAGAGAACGGACGTGGAGGAAGTGGAAGGGTGAAGGACGTGGTTGTTGGACGAAGGTGTACTGGGTACCAGTCAAAAAATACAGATGAGTAGAAACACAGACAGGAGGAAAATCAATCACACTAAGTCAGATGATGAAATAGGCCGTCACTTGGTCGAGTGAAAGACGAGTGATAGGGTTTTTAATATTGAATTTCATTTGAGGAAGGACTATCTGTAATTGAATGGCATTACATTTGTTGTTTATTTGAATTTCACCTTTGTGTATTCAGTAATTTAACTGTCGGCATCGCTGATTGGGGGCTCGGAGCTTTGCATCTCTATCACTACTTCAATTTCTGACAAAAACGGGCCAGGGTGGGTCTTCTGTAATAATTAAAGATAATACTGGGAGCACCCCACCCCAACTTAAGGTAGTCTTCGAGACCCCTTTACAAGTAGTAGTAGTAGAAGTAGTAATAGTTCAAGTTAACCAATTACCACTGCTAATAATAATGAAACCGCCATTGGCGCTATTGCTGCTGCTATTACCCTCACTGCATCTACTACATTTACTACTGCTACTTCTACGCCACAATAAGTGAGATGCCACTATAACTACTAATGCTGCTAATACCAGCATGTATAGTGCTGCTTCTTGTGCTAATACTGTTGCCTCAGATGCTAATCTTGCTACAGCTGATTCTCATCATTGGCGTACTAAGGCTAAATGCCGCCCGAAGCAACGACAAAGGCATAAGGGGTTTTGTCGCTCCAAGACCGTTCACCACCCCTCCGCCCCCACTTTAATACGCTACTGATCCCAATCCGACTGATGTTGCTATTGCCGCTGATGCTACTAATTACTACTAATGTTGTTGATAACACTACTGTTATTAGACGCCCAATCACCCCTACCATTAAAGGACTCATGAGTACCCATAGTAAACCTATGCAAACACCATGATATTAAAAATTCAATAACTTAACATTTTTGAGTGCTCGTGATCAAACCTATATTTATCAGTATAGATGAAACGTGGATGTCAGCTTCTGTGTTGAGGAAAGGATATGATCCGCGGTTTCTTCTGGACCTGTGTTTGAAACATTTGTTTTTAATTCCGCACCAAAGAGTCAGGTGCTAATTTTAGTAATGAGTGTTTCAAACTCAAGACTGTTAAAGGACTGAAATTCCAAAAATACAACAATGTCTCTATTTTTTTCACTACAACTAGGATAAGCTCTCAAAAGATTCTTTTTCCTAAAACATAACTTACATTATTAAAAAATCTAGGTCAGCCAAACCCATATATACTTTATTTTATGTTCACCCATTTCCAGGCTGGTTCCCAGTTTTCCATATCATTAGTACCATGTGTCCTAGACATATTACCAGTTCAGATGTTTCCATCTTTAATTATTTGAAACAACTGTTAAATGGCCCCTACATTCACGCCAGATTGTTGGCCCAGCGCATTGCGACTGGCCTCAGTGCAAAGTTAGCTATTTTTGGACAATTCATTTGTCACATATCAAGTCTAAATATATGCAGAGACATTGCAAGAAGCCTGTTTGCTAAAACAGTGAAGGACAACTACTTACATCTTCCTAACCTATTTATTCTTCATAAGTGATTTTGTTATTTCGCAACACGAAGATGGAGGAGGGGTGAAAACAAAAGTGAACGTTTTAATTTGACGCTGAAGGCAAGGGATGAGATGAGTGAACATTATAGTTGTCTAGTTTTCAACGTATTCGGTTTTAATAATATTTCTATTACTATAGCTGTTATTAACACGGGGCTATTAAATAGTACTGACAGTAATTTCAAGATTGTGGAATCTCTCCCCCTCCCTTAAGCTTTCCGCCTGTCTATTTGCGTGACACCTTTTAGCTGTCCTTATACGAGGGCCCCGAATGGCCAAGTGGTCTAAAGCATTCACCGTTTCAGATTACTGCCACATCACCTCTGTCTGCGTGGGCTCTTCGAGGCTCGGGCTAGGTTAACGTGAGTACTTGAGAAAGCTTGTCAGTAGCTTCTCGTAGGTAGTTGGTTCTTCCCGGAGTTTTTCCGCGTTCTTCCTCCACCAACTATACTGGCTGCCATTTATAGCCTGTCTTGTGTTACAAAATGGCGTTGAACCCCATAACAACAGCTCTTCGTGTATCTGACCACCTCTCTTGAGTTCTCTCTCAATCTGTCTCATTGTCTTGTATCCATCCTCTCACCCTCTTTCTCTCTTTATATATATATATATATATATATATATATATATATATATATATATATATATATATATATATATATATAGAGAGAGAGAGAGAGAGAGAGAGAGAGAGAGAGAGAGGGGTAAGAGAGAGAACGCAACAGAGGTGATCAGAATCATAGGGATAATTGTTTCTATATACATGTGTGTGTGTGTGTGTGTGTGTGTGTGTGTGTGTGTGTGTTAAAAATTCATCTCATCTTCCGCCGCTTGGAATTCATGTTAAAGCTCACTGATATAGCAAGAGTCCATACAGGGTTCCGGTGTCTCTCTTCATATCGATTTCCAGTACGCACAGCATCTTATTATTGATGATTATATCATCCAGGCGTACCTTCCGCATGTATGCAGCAAAACAGCTTTACAGCTTTATGTCAACCAGCGTATATACATTATACTTTGTTACATATTGTATATACTGTACTTACTTTACATAAGTACACTCCAATGTGGTAGATATATACATCTATTTTGTTTCATATATTCACAGGACATTGTTACACATATACACTAGACCCCGTTACGGTAAGTATTCTTGTTTCGTTCGTCTTCCTTTGACTGGCTCGTAACTGTTCATCCATTATTTATTCATCCATCATCACATCCATCCATCCATCCATCCATCCATTCATCTCCTCGTACATCTCGCTATCTATCTGCTATTAACTATTTAATATAAACTGGGCATGCGACATTAAATGGGGCCATCCAAGTGAAGCCTTTATCTTTGACATTATCATATAAATAGCACTTGCCTTATTATCTGCAAGTATCCGCGGTGTCTAACGAGCTCGCTTTACCGATCACTGCCATCTCCCCTTTGTCCGTATTTTTCGAGTCTTGACAATGTGGCTATATGAGAAAGCTTGCCAGTAGCTTCCCGTAGTTTCCCGTAGCTTTACGTTTTCGAGAAAGCATCAAGGATGATGCGATGATCTTGCTTTTGCTATCTGTGTGTCTGTTCATCTTTATCTTTGGTATACTATAGAATATGCCCTTCAACATCATTTAGCAGACATGCGTTAATTTTGAAGTACAAATACCCTTAGAGTGAGGCGGCGTGAGACGATCCCATCGTAACTGAGGGTTAAAAGGTCTGGTGCATACCAATTTCCATTACAAGCACATTTTCATTATTTTGATCATATTTTTTTATATCGCGACATAATGGCACAACGGAAATACAATGTTATCTGGGGTGGAATTTTCAAGACATAAAAACATGGGGCAAAAGAATAGTACTTTTGGGGGCAGATGAGAGTTTTTATGTACAAATTTAATGCCGCAATCAGTGACCAAGTATAAAAAACATAAAAAATAAAATACACAAGTGAGGTCAAAAAGGTCCGTATTTTTAGATACCTTTAATAAAACAAAGCATAAACATATTATCCACTTGACCAGATAAGTCAATGGCAGTTCATAGTAGAAGTTTATGCATCCCAATCCCAAATTTATACCTACAATTTTCATGTCCGAAGGTCATTTTTGACACGATGTGATGCTCACAGTGCAAACACAAGCCCTTTTCCTATATGACAATTCTGCAAAACAGTATGTACTAAATAGGCTGATGCAATTGAAAATAATTGTCATCCAAAACGTTTTTGAGATATTCTACTTCCCCCAAACCCATGTGTTTACTGCTATGGGAGGCTAGATCTTCTTCCTAGCCAACTATTGTTGTTTCACTATCAACATACCACAGAGTAGCTATGGAAGGTGTACATGCCTGACATCAATTTCAAGAACAACACAAGCCCGAAATACCTAGTTCACAAATATATCCATATATTTAATTAGTAAACAATGATAGCTGGAAAAGTCACACCATCGCCTTAAGTTAAGAAATTTGCCAAGGACCAATTTACGAAACTGTACACTGCCACCTTTGTCGTGATGGTGAAGAGCCATTTGTTACTTTGTAGACTTTTGCCCTTCCACAACAATATTCCTGCCAAGCGTATTGATTTTATTTTCTTTTGCAAACCGTCATTGTATCACTCGCTTTAGCATGGCTCTAACGTGATGGTTTATACTGCTTGAACATATTTATAGTGAAGTATCTGATTCCTTTCCAAACAGATTTATGATGCAAATAATTCTATCTTGCACGCCATTTTATCAATATGTCATAAACTTCTCAAATTTCTGCATTTGAACCAGTCGCCCCTTTCCAATTTTGTGCAAGACTTCCAACTGCTTTTAAGTAGCACGTCTATCCTTATAGATGATTATAGATGATGCAAGTCGAGAAGATCGAAACATTTAGTCTTAACCAGACCCTAGACAGTATCCAACCGCATCAGGTTTGATGTTATTATTGTGAGTTAAGCGCCATTTTTCAGCACATAATAGGCTATACATGGAGGAAGAATCTGGGAATACCCCGGTAAGTAGCAAGGACCCAGGGAAAGCTCCTGTCAAATTTTCTCACTAACCCACATAGGCTGAGCCCGAGACTCGAACGCACGCGGACAGAGGTCAGAAAGCAGTGATTGGTAATGGCGACCGCTTTAGACACTAGGCTACTACCTAAAATGTAGAAAATTGAATAATTAATCAAATGTAATTTAAAATCAGAAAAAATCTACATAACATTCGATCTCTATAATTAAATTTTGAAAGTTCTGCGAGGTTTCATTGATCACCACATTGATGCAAAAGCTGTGTTGCTGAATTGATTCATCTGCTGATGACTGTATCTGTAAAATATGTACGAATTAATTCGTTGACTGAGTAAAATGTGTATGAATTAATATGTCTACTGATGATTAAGATGTGTATAAATTAATGCGTCCACTGATGACTGAGTAACATGTGTATGAATTACTTTGCTGATAACTGTAAAATGTGTATGAATTAATATGTCTAGTGATGACCACATGCATAAAATGTGTACGAAGTAATGCGTCTACTGCTAATTGGGTAAAATGTGTATGAATTAATGTGTTTGGTGTGATGACCATATGTATAGCATGTGTATGAATTAATGCGTCTATTGCAGATTGAGTAAACTGTGCATGAATTAATGTGTCTGCTGATGATTGTGCAAAATAATAACGAATTAATGCGTCTACTTATGATTGTGCAAAATGTGTATGAATTAATTCGTCTACTGATTATTGTGCAAAATGTGTATGAATTAATGCGTCAACTACAGATTGAGTAAACTGTGCATGAATTAATGCGTCTACTGATGATTGTGCAAAATGTGTATGAATTAATTCATCTACTGATTATTGTGCAAAATGTGTATGAATTAATGCGTCTACTGAGGATTGTGCAAAATGTGTATGAATTAATTTGTCTACTGATGATGTGCAAAATGTGTATGAATTAATGCGTCTACTGATTATTGTGCAAAATGTATATGAATTAATTCGTCTACTTATGATTGTGCAAAATATGTATGAATTAATTCGTCTACTGATGATTGTGCAAAATGTGTATGAATTAATTCGTGTACTGATCATTGTGCAAAATGTGTATGAATTAATGCGTCTACTGATGATTGTATAAAATGTGTATAAATTAATTCGTCTACTGATGATTATGCAAAATGTGTATGAATTAATGCGTATACTGATGATTGTGCAAAATGTGTAATGAATTAATTCGTCTACTGATGACTGAGTAAAATGTGTATCAATGTGTTTAGCGATGACCATATGAATAGCATGTGTATGAACTGATGCGTCTACTTATGATTATGCAAAATGTGTATGAATTAATTCGTCTACTGATGATTGCGCAAACTTTGTATAATGCGTCTACTGATGATTGCGTAAAATGTGTTTGAATTAATGCTTCTACTGATGATTGTACAAAATGTGTATGACTTAATTCGATTACTTATGATTGTGCAAAATGTGTATGAATTAATTCGTCTACTGATGATTGCGCAAACTGTGTATGAATTAATGCGGCTACTGATGATTGTGCAAAATATGTATGAATTAATTCGTCTACTGATGATTGTGCAAATGTATATAATTTAATGACTCTTCTGATGACCGTATTTGTAAAATGTATATGAATTAATGCGTGTACAAATGACTGCAAGTGTAAAATGTGTATGATTTAATGAGACTACTGATGATTATGAGTGTAAAATCTGTATGAATTTATGAGTCTACTGATGACTCTATGTGTAAAATGTGTATGAACTAATGAGTCTACATATTATTGCAAGTGTAAAATGTGAATGAATTAATAAGTCTACTGATGATTATAAGTGTAAAACGTGTATGAATTAATGAGTCTACTGATGATTGTACGTGTAAAATATGAATGAATTATTGCGTCTGCTGATGATAGTATGTGTAAAATGTGCATGAATTAATGAGTTGACAAATTATTGCAAGTGTAAAATGTGTTTGAATTAATGAGACTACTGATGACTATATGTCTAAAATGTATATAAATTATTGGGTCTACTGTCGAACGTATGTGTAAAATGTGTATGAATTAATGAGTCTAATGCTGACAGTAAGTGTAAAATGTCTATGAATTAAAGAGTCTTTTGATGATTGTACGTGTAAAATGTATATGAATTACTGCGTCTACTAATTACCGTATTTGTAAAATGTGTGTGAATTAATGAGTCTACAAATGATTGCAAGCGTAAAATGTGTATGAATTAATGAGACTGCTGATGACTTTAAGTGTAAATGTGTATGCATTTATGAGTATACTGATGACCGTATGTGTAAAATGTGTATGAACTAATGAGTCTACAAATTATTACAAGTGTAAAATGTGTATGAATTAATGAGTCTACAAATTATTACAAGTGTAAAATGTGTATGACTTAATAAGTCTACTGATGACCGTATTTATAAAATGTGCATGAATTAATGAGTCGACAAATGATTGCAAGTGTAAACTGTATATGAATTAATATGTCTACTTATGATTGTTCAAAATGTGTTTGAATTAACGCGTCTACTGATGAATGTGCAAAAGATGTATGATGTAATGACTCTTCTGACCGTATTTGTAAAATGTGTATGAATTAATGAGTCTACAAGTGACTGGAAGTGTAAAATGTGTCTGAATTAATGAGACTACTGATGATTATAAGTGTAAAATGTGTATGAATTTATGAGTCTACAAATTATTGCAAGTGTTAAACGTGTATGTATTAATGAGTCTTCTGTTGATTGTAGGTGTAAAATGTCTATGAATTAACGAGTCTAATGATGATTGTAAGTGTAAAATATGTATGAATTAATGCGTCTACTGATGACCGTATATGTAAATTGTGTATGAACTAATGAGTAGACAAATGATTGCAAGTGTAAAATGTGAATGAATTAATGAGTCTACTGATGATTATAAGTGTAAAATATGTATGAATTTATGAGTCTACTGATGACTATATATCTAAATTGCATATGAATTGTTGGGTCTACTGACGAACGTATGTGTAAAACGGGTATGAATTAATGAGTCTACTGTTGACTGTAAGTGTAAAATGTGTATGAATTAATGAGTCTACTGATGACTGTAAGTGTAAAATGTGTATGAATTATTGCGTCTTCTGATGACTGTATGTGTAAAATGTGAATGAACTAATGAGTCGACAAATCATTGCAAGTGTAAAATGTAAATGAATTAATACGTCTACTGATACCTTGAGGTGTAAAATGTGTATGAATTTATGAGTCTACTGATGACTATATGTCTAAACTGTATATGAAATATTGGGTCTACTGACGACCGTATGTGTAAAACGTGTATAAATTAATGAGTCTGCTGATGACTGTAAGTGTAGAAGGTGTATGAAATAATGACTCTACTGATGACCATATTTGTAAAAAAATGTATAAATTAATGAGTCTTTTCATGATTGTAAGTGTAAAATGTGTATGAATTACTGAGTGTACAAATGATTATAAGTGTAAATTGTGTATGAATTAAAGAGTCTAATGCTGGCTATAAGTGTACAACGTGTATGAATTAATGAGTCTACTGATGATTGTAAGTGTCAAATGTATATGAATTATTGCGTCTCCAGATGACGTATGTGTAAAATGTGTATGAATTAATAAGTCTACTGATGATCATAAGTGTAAAACGTGTATGAATTTATGAGTCTACTGATGACCGTATTTGTAAAATGTGTATGAACTAATGAATCTAAAAATTATTGCAGGTGTAACATGTATGTGAAATAATGAGTCTAATGATGATTGTAAGTGTAAAATGTGTATGAATTGATGAGTCTACTGATGACTGTAAGTGTAAAAGTTGTATGAATTAAGTCGCTACTGATGACCATATTTGTACAATGTGTATACATTAATGGGTCTACTGATGATTGTAAGTGTAAGCTGTGTATGAATTAATATGTCTACTTATGAGGTGTATGAATTGATGAGTGTACAAATGATTTTAAGTGTAAAACGTGTATGAATTAATAAGTCTACTGATGACTATATTTATAAAATGTGTATGAATTTATGAGTCTAATGATGACTGTGTGTGTAAAATGTATATGAATTATTGGGTCTACTGACGACCGTATGTGTAAAATGTGTATGAACTAATTAGTCTACAAATTATTTCAAGTGTAAAAGGTGTATGAATTAATGAGTCTACTGGTGACCGTAAGCGTAAAATGTTTATGAATTTATGACTCTACTGATGACCATATTTGTAAAATGTGCATACATTAATGAGCCTACTCATGATTGTAAGTGTCAAATGTGCATGAATTAATGAGCCTAAGTGTAAAATGGGTATGAATTAATGAGTCTACTGATTGCATGTGAAAATGTTTACGAATCAATGCGTCTACTGATGATTGTAAGTGTAAAATGTTTATCAATCAATGCGTCTTGTGATGACTGTTTGGGTGTAATGTGTATGAATTAATGCGTCTACTGATGATTGTTTGCGTGTAATGTGTATGAATTAATGCGTCTACTGATGACTGTGTAAACTGTGTATGAGTCAATGCGTCTGTTGATGACTATATGTGTTAAGCCCACTTTCTAAATCATTTAGATATTAGATAAGTTTCATTGATTATTTAAACTTTCATATTTATTGATCACAGAAAACGACGCTTGCCTAAAATTATTGTATAAATATGTATAAATACTAAGGTTTTGATATTATGATCACCTCCAAAGTGCTAATAACAAATGTTTAAGAGATATTATCCGATTATTGAAAAGACTGGTTGACACATTTACTTCTTTGCGAACAGTTGTGAATTTCTTATTGGTCATTTCTCTTCAATTCTTTGTATTCTTTGCGGTTCAAGTTCGTTTGATTTCTGCATTTCCCACGCTCATAGTCTTAGAGACATTAAAACATGTAGTGTATACATATCGTTAAGTTCTTTTTAGGTTCTCTTTCTATATTATAAATGTCTTTTTCATGCTGAAATATTCATATAGTTAAGATCAACAATTATAGACGCCTGACTTATTTTATGAAATACATAATGATCTGCGAGTGGGAGTTTTCTTTCTGTCAGGTTCGATAACTTGATTTTATTGGAATTTTATTATCTCTTAGGTTATGGTAATGGAGTATAAAGAAAACAGCAAGCTATAGTATCATAAATATTTCCCAAAGGAAAGAAGACCATGGTCATAACCCGTTCACTACGAAGCTAAGTGTCTTTATAACACATACACTAAATGGGAAGATAAAAGCACCACATCACTGGTATTCTCTTGCATCGATGAACCGTAGTCTCACCTTACCCTTTAGTCACTATGTTCTTTCCACAGTTGTTTAACCGCCCTTTCATTGTGTTGCTAAATACTTATCACACCCATTGGAAGTACATATATATCTTTACTTATTATTGCGGAAAAAATTCAAGAGTATTGATACACACCTCAGTTTGTATTAGTTTAAGTGAAGGAACTCTAAGTGAGTGCCCTTGAAACTCTACAGAAATGATATTTTGGTGATCATTACTCCCGTACTCAGCGAAGCAATATTTATCTACATGTAGCTCTTGGACGTCTTTCACCGAAATTCATACTCTGTCTCTATTTTCATACGTTATTTTGTATTAAATCGCTGATCTTGTTTGGATCTGCTAAACCAAATGTTGCCTTTATAGTACGCCATAAAAGTAATTATAAACCATTTTTAATCAAAATGATAGTCTCAGTTTTATTTTATATCATCGCCTCGTACTTCTTTTCACTTTCTATTTTCTTAATACACGTGTACAAATATTCACTATGACATGTTTCTGTATCAGAAATAGTAAAATATACTTCAATTACGTAAAGACTGCGAATTTCCTTTTTTCTGATTTCTTAAATCAAACTGACTTAATTAAGAAGCCATGGAGTAGAATTAAATATTTCATGCATCTGACCTCTTTTATTGACCTATCAGCTGTTCGCCCCTGGCTCATTTGCATATCATCTTTATGAAAATCGACAATTGTCTTATAAAACAATGCTGACAATTTTTCTGCAGTATATTATTTGCATATGTTCCAGTAAAGACAGCATAAATGTCAGAGTTCGCTGCACGAGAGCTTTGAGAAGCTTCAGTGGCATAACCTAGCTAGCTAATGGATGATTCATACCACACTGTACAAGTCGTATGTAGTCAGCTGGAATCAGTTAATAACACTGTACAAGTCGTATGTAGTCAGCTGGAATCAGTTAATAACACTGACTGATTGACAGTTCTTGATAGGGCAGTTTAGTTCAATTGTTTAATTTCCCTTCATTTCTGCAAATTTCTGCCTATACTTTTTTGAGAAAAATTACTGAAGCCTTTATTCAGAATACATATTTCAGCAGGAGATTAAGATAAATAATTATCCTTCATCAAAGTATGATATTTTATCAGGAAAAATTCCAGACGAAAAATGAGCAATGAATGGTTCGAAGAAATTAACAAAGAAGAAAAAAAAATCTGTACAGACTGAATGAATATATGATTAATTTCTTATTGATTAAATGATCGGTATATTGGTTTATTGGCATTTAGAAAAATGTCAGGTTAGTTGATATTTTTCCCAATTTGCTTCAGTTGATTTTCAAGAAGTACGTACCATCTTTTGATATTTGGTGATATATCGAACAAATCACCATTTAAGCTATGAATCCAAAACTTCAGAAAAATTTTAATATTAACCATATTTCACAGGTAGAAACAATTCACTTACGCGCTTTGTAAAATCTAATTGCTTTAGGTAAAAGTTAAAGGATATGAAAGGTTACTTAAATCTCGCCTAATTCGAAAGACATAGCTCTGAAGTGTTAGAGTAACCAGTCTTTGCTTACCAACTTACGACAAGATAACTTACCAACGAAATCATATTCGTTTCGTAAAGGAAGTCTCACTCGTTCGAGTGGTGATATTGATGCCTGTTATCAACAGGCAGGGCGTGATACTTTGCATGCATAATAGGTCTGTCAAGAAGCAGGTTTCATTTCTATTATCACCGTCGTTAATTCCTTCACTATCTCTATTTCACATATTTAAGACTCATTTGAAGCGCATAATGGTCTATGCAAACTGGGTACTGCATTTGTTGACGGATTATCAAAACCAGACTCGGGTTGAAATCGGCAAATATGAAAGGAGGGACCAGAGACGTTTGAATGAAATTGTTACAAGAGATAAACTATGGATCAGCTTATCTAACCCGATTCAAGAGATAATAAATCAAGTTTGGAACGGAAAAATCGAACAGATACCATAAGCTGTTCCATGTAGTTTAACTGTCAAAAAAATAAATCAAGTTTGGAACGGAAAAGTCGAACAGACACCATAAGCTGTTCCATGTAGTTTAACTGTCAAAAAAATAAATCAAGTTTGGAACGGAAAAGTCGAACAGACACCATAAGCTGTTCCATGTAGTTTAACTGTCAAGAGATGATAAATCAAGTTTGGAACGGAAAAGTCGAACAGACACCATAAGCTGTTCCATGTAGTTTAACTGTCAAGAGATAATAAATCAAGTTTGGAACGGAAAAGTCGAACAGACACCATAATCTGTTCCATGTAGTTTAACTGTCAATAGTTTCATATTAGTTTAGAAAGCTATTCTACCAGAAGTGTTATAGTTATGCATGGGCGATACATTAAGCCAAAAAAAGTTTTTGGGGGTGTTTCACAGCAACACAAATAGATTATTCCGTACCATGGAAATGAATGTGAAGTTCGTTACCAATGGACGACCGCTGTAGCAGACTTGCGGTGATCGGAATAGTCGAATTCAGTACCCTTTTGGTTGCAAGTCCGGTACGCGCAATACAGAGTCACCGCGACTCCTTATATGTAAAACAGGAAATAGCAAGAAAACATTTTAGAGATCAATCATGTGAGTTTTAAAACACCATCATGCATGGGTTTTCTATGAAGAAAATAAACAAAAAACAAATGATTCTTCATCCCTGGTCATCTCAATGAGCCTTTCTGATCCAAATGCATGCGATAAAACATGCGCAATTGTGATATGTTGTCTATTTTTGTTTTTAAATTACGGTGAAACAGTTTTAACTCTTTATTTTTTCTTCCCGACACGTTTCCCGTATCATCAGAAACTAGATAACATACCGTTTGTACATTCGCTCAGCCAATTCATTCCTAAAGCATCTTATAAATCAACATATTGTATTCAGGACTTGGAGCTACGTTCATGAAAAGGTCTGAGATCAGTAGACTTTTTAAAACCATTCTCTGCATTTTTCCTTTGAGCTTGATTATGTCGTCAAATAAAGAAAGGGCACACATAACATGCTTTTGGACAAATTGAATGTTAAAATCACATTTGGCATTATTTTTCTGGAAATTTAAAAATCATCCGTGTACTTAAAAATTTCTACTGCAGGCAGATCCATTTTTTAAAATAAACATAAGCAAACAATTACTACAGCAAAGAATTTTAAAAAAGAAGGTGAACTTTTCAATGACAATTTTGATGATTTCAGCACATTTCTCTCTGTTTGAAAATCGATAAGGTCATTAAATGTGTTATCATAGGTTAAACCACGTTTCGCCTACACGGTGTTATTGAGTAAGGGAACCTATTTTAAAACAGACTTTTTAGGATTGTCGTACAAGTTTCTTTGATCTTTTTCTTTGTGACTTGAGTGATATCTGAAATATTCTGCAGATGAAAATAGGTTGGAGTGCTAAAGACCTTCAGTTCACAATAAGACACGTGTACGTTAGAGAGAACTTATTTCCGTAGGCGTTACGAAAGACATAGATCGGCATACTAACCAAACACCATATCTTAGTGAATATGCTATGTATCGATTAATGTCAGTTTGCGTAATCTCTAAGAGATTTATTTTCCACTTTGACTGGGAGACGCCTAATCCGGGATTGTAAACGCATATCTCTCTCTCTCTCTCTCTCTCTCTCTCTCTCTCTCTCTCTGAGAATTTGCAGCTATTAGATAATCTACTATGTGATTGGTTTACTCCTGATTAGACTTATTTTATTGAGATATTATTTGTTTTGGACAGAATAAGAGAGAAATATTTTTTAACTTGACATAGTTAACCTCTCATAAATAACAACATTTTTTACGAAGATACCGACACCGATGCACGTGCAAGGAAAACCCTATGCAGGCGCTCATCATACACTAAGAGCATGTGCACATTTGTTGTTTCCATTTATTTGCTAAAATTAAATGGAGAATGGGGGTTACTTTTAAGAACCGTGACTTATTACAATTTAGATTTGAACTTCTTTAGAGAAAAAGTTGACAAGAGTCCATGGTATCACATAATTTTCTCAATGCCTTATTTTAAAAATGCCCCGTCAATTGCAATTTAATCAAAGTCAATAAAGTCAATAAAGCATGGAATGTACCCTTTATGTTGCAAAATTTTGGTTACATGAACAAGAACAAGATACAAAGCCAAAATTTAAGTATCTGACTCTAACATGCAGTTCAACATTATACTTTTGCTAAAATGCATTGTACTTTTTGAATATATGCTTCCTAACTCGAATATTTGCTGCCCAACGAACTAACGAAAACGAGAAACGTACCATTCGGCATACTAAAAAATGTAATTGTTAGGAACAGAAAGACATCAAAGAAATGACACGGCACATATTCCTCGCGAATTCACAGCTGACCGTAGAATGTAAAATTAATATAATCAATATAAAACTTGTCTGGTATTTGACATAAGCAATTTAATTGTTTGTTTTTCTGTATGAATTATGCTATTATTACACGGTAACGTCAATATTTTCTATTTATCATAACGAAATAATTCAACTAAAGTTGAAATTTATATTTATTTCAAACTATACCGTATCACTTGGAATATCTTGGAGTTCGTTTTATAGGCCCGTTGTTAGCTTGAAAGTTGGAGAAAGACGCCAAACTCGGACAGCCTTATATAATCCCTGAATCTAAATAATTACTACGCATATGCAAAACATTTAATTTACCCTTGCTGTGCAAATTTTCATGCAATTTATTATCTCACCGTCACGGATGGTCGTGCCCATTTGACCCAGAAACCTCATTAGGTTTGTACTTTCAACATTTTCATGTATTTCTCTTTTATTTCTCTGTGTGTGTGTGTGTGTGTGTGTGTGTGTGTGTGTGCATTAATCAAAAGTTTAAAGGCAGCTTCTATTTAATTATCCTAATTATATTACAAAAATGTTGGAGATTTTTGTTATGAAAAGGATATATCAAGCGTCGACTTTTTTATTAAAGCTTTTTAAAGGGTAATATATCCTGTTCACTTCAACAGCACTTGTTTGCAGTTTTATTACACATATTTGATCCAGTCAGCATTATTCAAACACTATTTATGTGCCTTATCTGTTCCTACAACCACTATCAGACCCAGATTACGGTGTGTGTTCCCAAGGTTAATTGCTGCAGCCTTAACATAAAATCAACAATTCAATTGGACCCTTACAGTTTTAGAGTTCGTGCATACAAGAGTAAAAACCCAAGACTGAAGGTACTACATCGGTCTGCCATTCACATGACAAACTGAACATAACATACACCGTAAATACCAACATGTGTCATACTTGCCATGCGTTTAATTGTCCATTCTTGTCTTTGTTAAGTGTTGTTCAATGACATAACAGTTTCTTCATAATTTTAATTTACTGGCAATAACAGAAGTGTTCTAAGCAGGACCAACCCTAGTGCGTGTGATTGAAGTTAGTAGGCGAAGAAGTTTTTTCTTTTTGTGATATATAATCGTTTAAACCACAAATGCCTGAATATTCACGCGACGTTATTATGCAATGGTGAAACAAGCATTTGGGGAATATAAGTTTTAAAAAAAATTCATTTAGTTTCATCTACACCCAGCTTAGTAATCACGATTCATTTGGTCCGTAAAATGCATTATATTCTGCACCGGCTTTAAATATTTGCTTCATCGCGAAGTGCGCATGCAACATATGGTTCGGCTTGGTTTTGTGTTTAACGCGACAGCAATACAGGTAGGTCACTGAGTACCGAGCCCATTGTAGCAAAGTACTTTGACCAAGTACTCTAGTGGCAGACGATTCAGGTTTATCCGTTTTTAGAATTAGAACTCGCACTCTTTTGATGACCAGACTGGCACGTAACCGTTGAGTTTCGTAATTCATTAGTCACCTCTTCTGACATGTAGGGGTCTATTCGCCACCCCACAGCCCGTAAACAGCGCGCTTTGGAGACCAATCAGGATCAGATATTTAGGGTTTGCATGTGTTTTACTGACCAAATAACATATTGCCATATACTATAATCTAACAGAATACACATTCACTTAAAACAAAGACACACAGGAAAGTATACATGCATACAATCGCCAAACAAGCATGTAAACACAAACGCATTATATCTTTCACACACACACTCACACACACACACACACACACACAGGTGTCCTTCAAACGTATTGGTATCATCATCATAAATTTAGCATTGTGTCGACCTGCCGTTAAAACTATTATATGCATATGGCTGGTTGAACACAAGATTTAATGAATTTAAACCTTGTTGAAGTTGAAAATATCATGTGAGCCAATGGGATACTACTGAGAGTACGCGATTTCACTTTTAAGGACTCCAGTCCATCGAAGGTTAATCATAAATGATCGATGGAATACGTTTTCGATTGAGTCCACAAAGACAAGCGGAACTGCGGTTGATGTTCAGATGCATAACGGTAGTGTCCACTGCCGGTCTGGATCTAATTCTCTTAATTCTCCTCCAGATCCTGATTTCGGGTCTCTCCCTCATAAAACTTTACTCGACCCTAAATCTTGCTCAAAATTATTCTCATCAAACTATGGCCAGAATTTGTGCAGTTCTAGAAACATTTCCAAGTCTGGAGTAACAGGTTTTTTTTTTTTAAAAGGTTGAGTAAAATAATTTGTATAACCGAACATGCATTTAAATTATTTTTTTAAGAAAACGCGAATTTTAAATCGGGTTTGCACTCGTTATCTGTCAAAATAAAGTAATTAATCATTACACGATACGATACATTCAGTTCAAGACCAAAACTTAGTAATCATGGGCCACACGGCATATCAGCAGACCAAATTGCCTTGAAACCAGAGACCTGCAAAGGCTGTCTACATGTTTCAGCATGTTTAATTCTGTGTGCTTTTGACTACGACTTTAAAATCAAGAGTTCGGGGGGTTTTCCCTAGTGGTGTTTGTACATACATGAACGTTTTGAAAAGGAGAGTCGAATGCTAGACTTTGATTAATCTTACCTCCTAGTTATGTTCCATCATAACATTTCCGCATAGCTTAGCCGATAATGCAATTCGTACCTAATAAAGTCTCTGTCGATCAATATTATCACGCACCGCAAATTTAGCATGTAACATGACTTTATGAAGAGACTAGAGCACATACATATCGACTAATACGTCAGACTCCAATCAACTGTCATAAGGATTAAAATGTGTGAGTCACCTATCGAAAAAGAATATTGAAGGAGAAGCATTCTGCAAATACGGAAATAAATTAGGTATAGACTAATTCTTTTAAAACGACCATACGGGGGACCATTTTAAAGCTGACGCCTCCTTAAGCTTTGTAAACACGTAACGAAACTAACTTGACGCACAGGTGGTCGTTATATGCCGGTTGTAGCTATATGATGTATAAGTACATATCTTGAGAAAGAAGTATGATCAAGTTGATGTTGTTGCTACAGATATTGTTTGCCCAAGAGAGTTATACACTTTTAAATTTTGAGCATTGTCCTGTTCCAAACACCCGAGCAAATGACTTTTGTGACGTGGCAATCTACATTGTGTAGCAGCAAAGTACGTGATAAACTACACCAACGGAGCCAATGAGCTGAATTACGTCTTATTATAATCCCCAAGGAAATCATTAATATTTTTCTATGATTTTTCCTTTAGATTTGCTAACCACTGATGGATTTTACTTGCATCCAACAGATAACAACATTAAAGCCTAAACAGAAAATGAAATGCTTATTGAGTTGGCATTTGCGTAGGCTGACACGGCATATAGTTATATTTCAGCGTGTTCCTAGAGGGTCGTTTGCATCCATATTCAAGTCTTTTCATTCATATGCAGCTATTTCTATATTGTGTAACATAAACTTGGCTGATGTTTTATATGTTGGGTCCATTTGAGTACCTAAAATAAGTAAGATAATTTTGATGCTTCTGAGCTTATAACTAATGCACTGGATTTCAGCCGCGCAATCTCAGTTAGTACTTGTATTCCAAGGGTCGACGGTTATATACCCACCAAGATCATAGTGGGTCGGCTGCCTCCGTGTGTCGTTGAGAAAGGCACCCATTTACCTTGTATGGTATAGCTAGTAATGTAGTAAAAGTACCGTTAAAATCAACCAACGAACGTACAAAATATAGCAAACAGGATGAAATATGTCATGAACATAATCACTGAGGTGATGCTTTAAATAGCTTACAGGGGAAAATCCACGGGAAGCTAATTGTTCTTGTAATGAAGCAAACAAGGTGCGTTCATTGCTTATTGCTTTTATGTACTTAAATGATGCTCCCATGCATGCTTAAAGAATACAATACTGAAAACTCTAGTAGTTACCTTTGTAAAGGTGAGCTGATATGTTTAGATTTTACACTTAAAGTGCATAGTATTTAGATCAATTTCTCACATGGAAACAACTTCAAATGTTTTTTTTAAACTTCATCTGGGTGAAATAAAAACGAGACTGGATAGCTGTTGCGTTACTAGTTACGATGTGAACAGAACGTATGCTGGAGGTTCGGTTCTTTTTAAGTTGCTGATGAGTTCATATTAATAATTTTAGACCCTGGCACCATATATAGTTTTGATTAATCTGTCTATACCAAATTTTCAAACGCGGCCATATCTTTTCTATGATAAAGAATCTGATTGGTTCATTTAACCTGAGAGTGAGGAAGGTAAGGGATTTATTGGGCTTATAGTCTGGTCATTTTTGTGACGAATATGCAAAATATGTCGCACAGAGAATATGCTGTTGTAAGAGACACCAAACTATACAGCTAAAAATCAATAATCAATAACAAAAATTAATTTATAACATATTTTCGTTCCAAAATGCCTACTGCAGTCCCAATGCAAGTAATATCCGTGCAGTTTTGTGCTCAAGAAAATGCCCGCCGTTTTCAAAATGTATTCACTTTATCCAGAAGCGTTTACCGAAAGATCAAACGTACCATTTTAAACTTTTCGTGGTGGTGAGTGATCGTTCTCCCAAGACAACAACCTATGTAGAAATTTTGGAGAAACATTTGTGACATTTTTCATTTTTTTACATTTGAGTAATTCAAGATATACCGAAATTGAATACAAGCCGTCTTTACAACTGAACTAATGATTTATTTCCATTAATGTTGTGAGATAAATTGTTTTCTGGAGTGGATCACACTAGCTAAGACAGCAGTCTTGTGAGATAAATTGTACTCTGGAGCAGCCCTCACTGGATTAAAGCGCGATCTTCTGAGATAAGTTGTATTCTGGAGAGGATCACACTAGATTTGACCGCGGTCATCTGAGATAAATTTTATTCCGGAGCGGATTAAATTCGATTAGACCTCGGTTGTGTGAGATAAACAGTAATCTGGAGCAGATCATACTACTGTATTTGAACTAAACGGTCCATTTACATTCAGTGTTGCTACAGATACAGAAAATGCAAATGTTTTGACGCAAGTGCAACTTCCTTTCATCTCTTTAAGGTATCACTACACCTGTCCGAAAGTAATCATTGATATTTTATCTCTGATTTTCCTGGAGATTTGCTGACCAGTGGAGAATAGTATTCACATTCAACGGAGAGTAACATTAGCGCCTTCAAAAAGAAACTTAAAAATGTATTGAGTTCAGTCTATTATCATTGGTGTAGACTGACAAATGAAAAGCTTGTGATTTGGCCGGTTCCGAAAAGGTCTCTTATGCTGAACATTCCATTCATGTTTTTCAAACTGGGTGTTTTTCTTCAGAAAATGCAGCATATTCAAGATGCTTATTGTATTAAATGTTGTGTCTATGTTAGTGCCTACACTAAGTAAGGTAGTCTTGGCACGCCTGGAAGCATAATTAATGCAATGAATTTCATCACAATTGTAGAAACATTAAATAAATATAAAAAGAATTTGGTTAATTTAGATTAACATACATCTGTAAAATTTCACTAGTTTTGATGCATTGGGAAAAGTTTCTTTTACTAAGGAACGTTGGCTGGGTTGAAGGCAATATTTGAAAAATGCTTTCAATACAAAAACACAGTGCAATCAGGGCTCTCAATGATGAATACATGCAGATATATTGATTTATCACATGAATTCTGTAATAATTATACCCACCTCATAATTGTCACATGTATAAACGAATATAGACACATCATGTCACACATAACGTCATAACGTAAC
This sequence comes from Sinohyriopsis cumingii, assembly GCA_028554795.2. Classification (NCBI taxonomy): domain Eukaryota; kingdom Metazoa; phylum Mollusca; class Bivalvia; order Unionida; family Unionidae; genus Sinohyriopsis; species Sinohyriopsis cumingii. The sequence goes on from JAPYKE020000445.1 coordinate 88,295, forward strand.
ACAAAGGAAATACATAAAGACCTAATCCATTCACTACACTTTTCTGCGGCTTGAACACAAAGTTAGTATTTTTGTCATGCAATACAAATTAGCTTACACTGGTGCTAAATTTGGAGTGAAGTTTACAAAACGAGCATAATAATTTATATATTTCTGGCTAACCATGACATTATTGGAGAACTCATGTAAAATACTCTGTGTGGAGTTAACTATCTGATGTAATGAGTATTTGGCGTTATATTAATAGGTTTCTGATATAAAGAGCTCCTCCTCATCCTCCTTCTCTCTCTCTCTCTCTCTCTCTCTCTCTCTCTCTCTCTGCATTTGTGTTGTTAGACTGGGGTGGGGGCACATACTTGTGCGCTAGAAGGATAATTAGCGGTAAATTTAGCCGATGTTTCTGCCTTAAGAATGAACAGATTTTGAAGACACTTAACAAGTCTTCATCTGCAACTGAAGATTCATTTAATACTGTGACAGCAATTAAACAGGAGATGCTGAATAGAACATTCATGTCCAGCCAGAAGTTCGAAGACAAAGGAATACATTACTCAAGGCCGCCCAGAGACGTCCAGGACAAAGCATTACTTGACTCATGTCAGCCCAGAATGTAAAGGCCAAAAAAAAATCACTTTACTCGTGTCCATCCAGGATGTCCACGACAAAGAATTACTTCACTGACCTCCTAACAAATCTATACGATTTGATTTTGCATTAACAACGTGTCGTGATACACATATCGCATTTACGTTGACAAAGTTAATTAATGGCATGCACTCAGAAGCGAGTTAAGGAACTTCTAGGGACTTTTGTCAACAGTAAATTATGTTGCAATGTATATGCTACATAGTATATTGAACTAATGACATTGCAAATACAAAGCATTTTTTGAAACATTGCCAATTCTTTGTACATTATTCAGTTAGCTTACTTTCATTCGTGGACTGTAAAACGATTCTTTCTTGATACTGTGATTTTAACGGAAACGTTCAAAATGGTTCTTGCAAAAAATAGTGTAATAAATTTGGAGTATGCGCATTTGGTTATAGTGCCCCGTTTTAAGAAATTGTTAGAGTTTTGTGATTACCTGTCTGATTATTGGAATTCTGTGCAATGGAAAATTCTTTGCAAGAAATAATTAGCCAATTACTAATAGCAAATGTCACGGAGTGAAGTGTTAGTGAATTTCGATGATGCCATGGTTCACTAGGAGTTAATTCAGGTCAAAATCGAATGAGTGACCTTGGAATACCATAGTCCCTATTAAATCTAGTGGTGTACATTGGTGGTGTGACTGCATGGGCCGTATTTACGGTAGGAAACCGGCAAATTACACAAAGGAATAAATAAGACGGCACTCGGCAGATATCGTTAATGTTGCCATGGCGGCAAATGTGATGCAGTTGTACTGGCAAAATGTGCCTTGAAACCATGAATTGACTGGCCTAAGGTAGCGTAGTTAAAATAATTCCCTGTGTTAAGGGATAGTTGTATAGTTTCTACGGCTTGAACTGCTGACGGTACGGAAAGTTGATGAAGAGAAATCATGCAGATGTGCGGTCGATGATATTTGGGAGGTTGTGAGATTTGTAGTCTTGCATTGATTAGAATAAAATTTATGTATAGAACGGACATGTCGGGCAACCTAATTTACAACAAAAGTTGTATGTAAGTCTTTGGAAATTTGGGGCAAACATGTCTTCTAGCGGGAATCGAGCCAGGGTTTGACACCGCTCGGTCAAGCAATTACCCCTGGATTGTAACAACAGGTAAATTTATCAGTGCAAAGTCAATGAGTGCTGCGATTTGAAATCTTGAAATTTCCTAACAAGTAGCTTAAATCTCAAACTGCTTTTAGGAGAAAGTAAAAGGTTCCTAAGTTCTTATTGAATCATATTCTGGCATATTCACCCCTCAAGCTGATTGGCATTAACACCATCTGTATAGTCATTGCTGTATCATTTAAACTTCATGAAGAAAGATGATTGCATGACATACCCTCAGGATAAATTTGCAACAGTGGACTATGCGAGCCTATTGAGCATTCCACAATTCTACGCCAACTTACTCAAATGAGGCAAAATGTTGTATAAATAAATCTTATGAAACTCTTCCGCGATATAGGATAACAGTCAATGTTTACTAGGGATAAAGCACGTTATCCTTATAAAAAAATATAAAAAAATTACCCCCCAAATAAGGAAATGACAAGAACGTTGCGAGCGGTACAGACGTGCAACAGTGACCATGCAAAATGCTTTAGAGCATAAATGTATTCACCTATGAAGTATAAGGCCCTCACATCATCCACAAAAATACGCATTCCTTTATTGTGGTCAGACTAGTTGGGTTGTTTTTCTATTTATCTTGACCATTGTCGATAGGAAGTGGCTGTGCCTGTAGTAATAGTGTTAGTAATAGAATAATAGCAGTTGTAGCCGTAAGAGCGTACGAGTGGCAATTCTATTTCTAATAATACCAAAAACATCATCAGTTGTAGTATTTGTAACAGTAATAACACCGGTAGTAGCAATATTCATCTGTTTTATAGGTTTCATTGAATTGTGGCCGGTATTGCTTTATTTTCTTCTGAATGACAGGTTCTGTGAAGAGAAAAAGCTATGAGCCGCGGCATTTTCCTGACCTACGTGTGTTTGGAGCATGTGCCTTCAATTCCACACCAAAGAGTCAGGTGCTAATTTCAGTAATGAGTGTTTCAGATTCAAGACTAATGACTAATATTCCATCAGTAAGATAATGTCTCCATTTTTATTTCACTTACAACTCAAATAAAGTCTCACAAGAGTCTTTTTACTTAAATATATATTCCAGTATCAACCAATCATGGCCAGCCAAACCCATATATGCTCTATTTTATCTTCATCCATTGCTAGACTGGTTCCAATTTTTCCACACAATTAGTACTGTGGGTCTAGTAGCAATATTTCATATCCTGTGTCATGCTTTCCGTCCTCACCTGATAACGATGTTAAGGCGCAGTAATTGTGTATTTTGGGTTACCGTTACGAGACACCTCGACTGTAATCAATGAAGAACAGGCGATTGTACACGGCGCACTGGGTTGGCGTTAATCAGGTGAAATTTACTGCTACTTATCTCTGTTGAAAGCGATGACAGGCTTGGTCTTTTTCAAAGTGACACTTCACTTTCTTCATTACGCTACCCTATATATACATTAGTAAGACGTCTTAAAGGCTAATATAGACTCGCGTCTAATGGCAAAGAACGGAGATTTGTTCAACTTACACCAAAAGGTCTACTGTTTGCATGGTATCAAAAGACGTGAATTACCGTGCAAAATGGAGATTTTGAACAATGCAATTCGTGTTAGTTTGTACTTAGCGGTAGCTTATGAACTGTGTACTGTTTTCATTGTATAAACCTGTTTCGTAGGTGATTGCAAAGTACTAGAGGAACAATCCAAAACGTCTCAATTTATTTTACTTTTGGTGGGAGCTTCAATCCTCGTCTACAACCGTAAATCGAATAGACCATGTCCTTCTGTAAATCATATATTAGTCCCTGTAAAAGTAGGTCATTGCAACCTGTTGAATATGATCTTTGATGTGAATTAAAAACAATACAACTAAGACTTCGAATATTACGAGTTTTGGTTTCTTCAACAGCTTATATATATATATATATATATATATATATATATATATATATATATATATATATATATATATATATATATATATATATATGGGGGGGGTGCGAGTGGATGGAGTCATATAATTTTCGTTATCTTTATCTAGGAGATGACCGACCACGGTGTTATTGCCCAGATCGAGCAAACAAACAAACAAAAAATATTTAATGGATGGAATAACTGAGATTTGAGCAAAGATATGGAATAGAACAAAACGAGCCCTGTATGTAAAATTTAACAGCTTTATCAATTACTTAAAAAAGTAATATTGAACTTGTCATTTAAATGATACACTTTCTCTTAGAATTAGAATTACAAAATGCATGCGAAATGAAATTAGCCGTTCTGTTACACCGATAGAACAAATTTCATTATAGAAACGAGAGACTGATCGAACACAAAATGCCGGTATGTCTGCATAACCTTGCTGCTTCCAGTCCTATCCAAATCATTACTGGTGACAAGTCAGCAATGTCATATTTCTCTCTCTCTCTCTCTCTCTCTCTCTCTCTCTCTCTCTCTCTCTCTCACACACACACACACACACACACACACGCGCGCGCACACACACACACATACACAATAATTCTCTCTACTCCGCATTATTAATAACTATTCTGGAAATATAATTTTATGACACCTATTTCAAATGGACCAAGATTTCCCACATTTTGTTTCTGGCTTGTCTTTACTTGGTCATTTCCTTCACTCGACCCTACGTTAATATATCTGTCGGACCGTTATCCATGCGGGTCCTAAACAAACTTCAATTATTCTCCAAACTAGAGAGGTTAACCATGTATGGCGAGCCTAACCCATATGGTCCGACCTAATGGCTACGTGTCACGCTGACCACGACAGACTGTACTCAGAAAATATCTACAAAAGTTTGCACAATTGCAATACATATACGATTCAAACCGTAGGAACGAGTACCGTATAAAATGTCTTCCTACACCAATCAAGACATTTTGAAATGAACAATAAACGCAGGACAGTCCGCAATGAAGTCATTGGTTTTTTAATAAACACAGTAGAGGTGGACTTTACATGATGTAAATAGGTGCTCTTATTGTGTAGTTGGGTATTAATAGAGTGGTGTACATGGGTATTATTATTATTATTATTATTATTATTATTTATAGTATTGCAAAAGGTCTTTCGTGTCGAGGGTCCAGAGGGTGGCAGCATTGACAGCAGCATATGCCAGGCTGCACTGCACTGGTTGTTTACTTTCCATTTCTCTATACAATAAGTTGGAAGAGGTATCAACAAGATCATTCTAACAGCTCAGGTTGAATGTCTCTCAGCTGTCACCTATTCCACCATCTCACTGAACTTTTAATTGACACTATGCAAAATGCGTTATGATGGCGTGCTGTCAAATCCTTTGCATGCATGCATGCATACCTGCATACATACATACATCCGTCACGGATCACTGCCATCTCACCTCTGTCTGCGTGGGTTCGAGTCTCGGGCTCGGTCAATGTGGATATGTGAGAAAGCTTGCCGGTAGCTTCTCGTGGGTCGGTGGTTCTTTCCGGGGTTTTCCCGGGTTCTTCCTCCACCATTAATACTGGCCGCCATGTATAGCCTATCTTGTGCTGAAAAGTCGCGTTAAACCCTATAACAACAACAACAACAACAACAATCCATCCATCCATGCATGCATGCATGCTAGACTATGCACGATAAGCTATTGTGTCTAATCTCTATTGGAAGTCTCTTCTGGGGATGGTTGTAATTGCCATCCAGATATAAGTTCCTATTATAAAAGTTTCGGTTTATAAAACCTTTTGATATATATATATATATATATATATATATATATATATATATATATATATATATATATATCCGTTGATTTTGAAGACATAAACTAAGATAAGTGTTCATTCAAAGCAAGTATCACCTTACCAAATGAAACGTTCATATGTGACAAATAGTCAGTGTGGGAATTTATATTACGATTAACAATGAGCTTTGAGCAAAATGCATTTAAGTCAAGTTCGCACGCATATGACAAATACATTCATTCAATACAAATTGACCTTGTTAAAAATTTACTATCAAATTCATATTGCAGCCATTCATCTTGCTCACGGCTTTACTTGAAAGGTACCTGGTCGTTCCGTACCCAAGTCGTTTCGTACCCAGTGGAAATTGGTCGTTTCGTACCCAAGCTGCTGGTCGTTTCGTACCCAAGGTGCTGGACGTTTCGTACCCAAGCTGCTGGTCGTTTCGTACCCAAGGTGCTGGACGTTTCGTACCCAAGGTGCTTGTCGTTTCGTACCCAAGGTGCTGGACGTTTCGTACCCAAGGTGCTGGATGTTTCGTACCCAAGGTGCTGGATGTTTCGTACCCAAGGTGCTTGTCGTTTCGCACCAATTAATTTACAAGTGTACAAGTATTTTCATATTTACAGCTCCCTTTTCCTAATTTAAACAAAACATATCCAGGCAAAAAATTTACCAAACACAGATAATTAGAGTAATTGTATTGTTTTCGCTGTATAATAGCATCTATGTACAAAACGGAATTAACAAAATATTCACATTGCCAGTAAGAAGAAAAAAGAAATTTTGGCCAGGTTTAAATAACTGAATAAGTCCATTATTTTTGTATAGTTCCAATTAACAATTACTTGTCATATTTCTTGGTATTGTTTAGTAATGACTAATGTGTCCGATGAATTACAAATGGTTATCCCCTCAAAACAACTATACGTTTTGCGATCTTTTGATAATGGGGCTGAATGCAGATACAGTAGTGTCGTTTGTGTAAGTTTCTCTTCTCCAAGACCCAATACTGGTGTTAATTTCAATTTTTGTCGCCTGCTTTTAAAGGTGTTGAACGTGGTATATCATACAGGCAACCAAGCCATTTTTGGGGGGAGGGGGGAGACAGCCGATCGCATTGGCATACTTGTGTACATTTTTGCTCACTGTTGTTATCCTCCACATAAATAAAAGAGAGAGAGAGAGAGAGAGAGAGAGAGAGAGAGAGAGATTTAATTTGGCACTGCATTTTACATATATTTACTTTGTTGTTTTAAAACAGATTTAATTATTTAAATAATCGAAGATATGTATGCATGCTTTGATTGAGCCAGTATTGAAACGTATTCAATACAGCACCCTATGTAATACGGCATATATTTTTTCCAGATTAGAACAGTAAAAATTACCATCCAAAGAATGACTGAAGGAGATGTCTCAGTAAGACGAAAGAGTAGCTCGAAAAGGTTTCTTAAATAACAAAAGACTAATAACCTTATTCTGAAATGTACATTCTAGAGTTTTATTACACGCATACATAATGAAAATACAATTACAATATGCATGGTATAATAATGCAATTAAATTGCCTCGTCATTCAGTTGTCGGGCCGTATATACTGCTGCAACGTTTCAGTAATTTTGAGGAGGAGATGACGCAGTTCTGATACTCTTCCCACACCGAGAATATTCTCGCCTGCTTTTGTTGATATTTGATAATTGATTCTTTTTGGCTTAATGATAAATTGAATTCATTGTACATAACTCCAAGTTTGACATATGCTCTTTATACTGAAGTATAAGTGCCTGAGTAAACCAATTTTAAATTCCGAAGATAAAGTTAATCCCAGTAAACAAGTGAGGTAAATATAGTATTATTGTTAAAGATTTATTGACAGGGAATTTAGTAAAAATTCTCTGAATCTAAATACTGCTGAAAATTATAGACCTATTGAAATTATTTCAAAATAAAACAAAAACAAAACAATAATCAAACACGTGTGAAATTGAATTAAGCTTGAAAGCTTAAACTTACCAGATATCCGTGGATTTTAGCATTTGATAACATTTCAATCATGATTCTCGTTAAAGTATACAAAGTCATATTATTATTATTATTATTATTATTATTATTATTTATATGTATATCTATCACAAAGGAAAAAAGCAACATAGAAAATACGTATGAAATGTCTTTTTATGATATTTGTGGTTACATTTGAAACGACTATATCGCTGGGTACGAAACGACCAGCACCTTGGGTACGAAACGACTCATTTGGGTACGAAACGACCATTGTTTTGGGTACGAAACGACTCATTCGGGCACGAATCGACTTGGGTACGAAACGACTTGGGTACGGAACGACCATGAGCCTACATGAAAACGAGTTAGGATTTACATTCCTAGTGATACCGATGCAGGTTTCTATACAACGACTCCTAGGATTTACATCCCCAGTGATACCGGTGCAGGTTAAATATGCAACGACTCCAGTTTATCGCTTTTCCTTTACATAACCAATTTCTACGATCTTGAACATCAGTAGCAAAACCAGTATTCGCTGAATAGATGCATTAATTAAGAACGTGTTGCACCTTCTACCCCCGGCAATATATGATCTGGTTTCGCATAACATTTCAGTTATTATTGTGACTATATTGTTTTTAACTCATTGCAAGTGCACGTATAGATAATTGTAATCAAATTTGCGTATTGCCTTTTTGATAAAATCCCCTGTGATTCTAAACTGTCACGAAACAGCATCAGATCTCAATACATGGAGACCCGTGATTGGTCTTCAATACTCCGATCAATTGTTATTTTGCAATTTCAAAAGCTAGTCTCTGTTATCTGTATGCCAGCATATCTTTGTATTTTTGATTGATTAATATTAATGCAGCTCGTTATTGTAACACATGGGACCACAACCTGTTTGAACCTGAAAGTATTTCAAATGCATATATTCATGATTTGTGCTGTATATGGGTGGCATGTGTCGCTGTTTCAATGATGGGTACTTAACTAGTTCAGTGATGAATGAACCCTTACATCGCAACGACAAAGTTAATCTTTTAATTCCTACCTAAACTCAGGTGGCCATTAAAAACATAAGCTAAACAGATTAATCTGACTGCATAATCAAATTCGGGAGTTTCGTTAATGCTAGGGTAGCTTGCTGTAAATTGGATTCAGGATTTGACGTCTATTTACAGCGAGCCTGGATGTTGACACGATTACAACTGATTGTGGTCTCAATCCAAATTATTTTACTGGCTCAATTTGCAAATGAAAATCATCATGTTCGGTACCTAACCTCAACCTGTGTTATGGTCCCTTCCGTGGAGAGTGAATCTTGCGTTCTCAGTCGTCACGTGTCACATAAATAACGCTGACCTGAGAATGACATCTTACATTAGCTGATTAACTGGGTCAGTAAATCTTGGATTGACAAAGTAGATAATGAAAACAGCCACAGATGTCACAAACCGCTAAGCAAAAGGAAACGTTGAAGTACAGAATTAATGCTACTTTGTTACTTTGTACAAAAGTCTGATAAAAGTCTGCCAACATATATATATATATATATATATATATATATATATATATATATATATATATATATATATATATATATATATATATATATATATATAATTTTGACTTTGCACTTTGATTATTGCTTGGTCCACCAACTCCGTAAAAACTCCTGCAGACGCCGATGTTAGCATTTATTAGGAGCTGATTTCTCGCTTCTAAACCACTCAACATTGTGTTTACAAACCTAGGTACATTTCTCCAATGCATATGTGTGTCATGTCAGTGTTTTCAGTGTATGTGTGTACCTGATATTGGGTCATATGACCATGTGTGTTATGATAGTGTTTTAAGTGTATGTGTGTACCTGATATTGGGTCATATGCACAGTTGTGTCAAGACTGTGTTTTAAGTGTATGCGTGTACCTGATATTGGGTCATATGATATGTGTGTCATGACAGTGTTTTAAGTGTATATGTGTACTTGATATTGGGTCATATGCCCATGTGTGTCAAAACAGTGTTTTAAGTGTATGTGTGTACCTGATATTGGGTCATATGTACATGTGTGTCATGACAGTGTTTTAAGTGTATGTGTGTACCTGATATTGGGTCATATGATACGTGAGTGCAGGAAATGCATAACTGTATTAAATAAATCAAACTAATGTGTTACAATGTTAGGAGGTTCGTGAATCGAGGCTTTACATATGTCACCCAATGTCGTTTCAAGCGTTTCTTTAATGCAAAGAAAATGACAAATTCATAATCGAAATTCGTTTATAGTCTGGTCGTGGCGAGTTTTCTTGATATAGATGAGGCGGATTAAGGTGAAAAGCTCACAAGAATAACAGCTGTATTGATTTGGCCCCAGTGTCATTCCAGCGCATGCGTAGTATATAATTTGACCGATCACCAAAGCAACTTCAAATCTTCTTCATGTCGTAGCATATTATGTGACTCATATGTAATGGCATATTTTTATATGACTCATATTCAATAGCATATGATATGACTCATTTAAAAGCATATTATTTGACTCATATTTAATGGCATATTATATGACTCATATTTAATAGTATGACGCATATTTAATTTCATATTATTTGACTCATATTCGATAGCATATTATATCACTCATATTTAATGGCATATTATATGACTCATATTTAATGGCATACTATATAACTCATATTCAATAGCGTATTTCATGACTCGTATCCAATAGCATATTATATAATAATAATAATAATGAGGACTTTGTATAGCGCCTAATCTTGAGAAGCTCTACGCGCTTTACAACATTAGACAACACCTATAAGATAAAAAAACATATAATGATATGATTACAAAAACAAACACCATGAAATTAGAAAACATAAAAAAACATGCTGAGAATATTTAAGGTAGGAAACATTATTAGGTCTTTATGACTCATTTAAAAGCATATTATTTGACTCATATTTATATGACTCATATTTAATAGTATATTATATGACGCATATTTAATTTTATATTATTTGAGTCATATTCGATAGGATATTATAATACTCATATTTAATGGCATATTATATGACTCATATTTAATGGCATATTATATGACTCATATTCAATAGCATATTTTATGACTCATATTTAATAGCATATTATATAACTCATTTAAAAGCATATTATTTGACTCATATTCAATGGCATATTATATGACTCATTTTAATGAAAACAATGCATATCTTCCATCGCATTACACAATATAAGATGTAACTTTTTGTGTTGTTATCTGAATAGTGCAGCAAGCGAACTGATTGCTACACGAAGCTCCATGCATTTACTATTTTCATTCATTTTTCAACCTTCAAACAAAATTATAGGAAATTAGTTATAACAATTCTAGATCTAAATGAGGTATACCCTTTCAAGGAAGTGTCATATTAATTCTGTCTTTGATCGACTTGTGTGTGTGTATGTGTGTGTGTTTGTGTGTAATTTGGATTTTTAACGTAGCTTTAACCATTTTCCAGTTTTATTGCTACGATGTTTGCAGCGTTGCAGTTAATAGTGATGTATAGCAGTGGAGCATAATGCCAGACATGTAGCATGATGTCCCACCCATTCACATTATCCTGACACCAGGCAGACCAGACCTAACACTAACCTCTTTTGATAGACTTAAATCAAATTTACCGTAATGGAACAAAAACATGGTCCATTAATGATGGCATCAAATCTTAAAGGAACTTTAACTGCAAGCTCCTTCAATTGATATATCACATTTACAATGCTAATTGAATCCACTGAAGGCGTTATAGCTGTCATCTATATTGAGGTATAAGATGCCCACCATAAGTATATAGCCTATTCCCAGTTTCTTAACTGGCAATACAAGTCTTTCTGTTCATAGTCCCAAAAGATTATCAGCAAACACGTTTAAAAGGTTCAAATGTTAAATCTTTGCTCACTGCTTCAATAGCTGACAGACGAGCACAATTGTGGAATCACCAAAGGCAAAAGCTGATACCAAAGGTTGACATATCATGACGTGATTGAGATAGTAGTGCTGGCTTAACCTTTTTGCACCAATTTGCTGACTATACACATATTTTTATTTCTTTAGACAGGGTAATTTTGTGTAATTGGCAGATCCTTCTTTGCAGATAACTATAGTTTGTTATAAACATTAAGCATATTCAGGCCTTGAAATATTTTTATTTGTGCGGTAAATTCTATTCACTTTGATGTTATGGAAAGCAGAGATACAGAAAAATAAAGAATTTACAATATACTTTTAAGGTCTTGGATGTACGAGTCATCCAATACAGTCTGCATGGATGTGCATTTTTTTTTTCTGTGCGAACGAGGTGTAAACAGCGATGGACGCCCTCTCTGAAAAAAGTGGGGTAGAATTGTAGTCAAATAACTTGTCATTTAGCCACAATTCATACCTTTATAGTTCCATATGTCAGTCGATTGTTATTGTTTTGGAACTTCCAATGGGCTACTATCCAATCTTGTCCCGGGTAACGTGTCATATGTTACGTAATGGCACCCGTTGTATTAAGCTCCAGACTTTTTTGGACAAGTGCCGCCCTACTATTAAACACATGGATATTTTCTACTTTATAACATATATGGATTCAGTTTTTAATAATGCATTAAATTTAGTCCAATATGCAATCAATTTTACTATCAACTGTAAAATATTCCTTATAAAAGTAGCAAAGTTTCCAGAAGAAAAGAATCTGTTTTCTAGAAAATCAGTTCTATAGTATTATGACACCATCCCGTTTGTTTGTACGATTATGTTGATATGCATTCCATTTGTCACTTTCAACATAATTGTATATTTATATTGTGCCTATTTTTCTTCACGTTGATTGATAAGAAACTTTATTCCGAATAAAGTTTATGTTCTGCCCTTTATTATTTGACCCCTTGAAAATAAACAATTAGAGCGTCCGCCTCGGATGCGGGAGGTCGTGGGTTCGATCCCCGGCCGAGTCATACCAAAGACTTATAAAAATGGTACCAACAGCTGCTTCGCTTGGCGCTCAGCATTGATAGGTTAGTGTTAGGACTGGTCGGCCTGGTGTCAGGATAATGTGACTGGGTGGGACATCATGCTACATGTCTGCGGCATGATGCCCCAGTGCTAGACATCACTATAAACTGCCACACTGCAGACATCGTAGCGATATGACTGAAATTTTTTTAAAGCTACATTAATAATCCAAATCACACACACTCACACACATAAACAATTTCTAGTTGTGGGGTCACGAATGAAACCATCTTAGCAGAGTTTCTTGATACATCTCTGATAAATATCTCTTTACATGGCCAAAATATAGTTTTAATTGGTTGTGTTTGTATACATACATAATTTTTCCCTACTCATTAAATTCTAAATGATTATAAACTTTGTTTTTCTTTATTCAGTATAGACATTTCTTATTGGTACACCCATTGTTACTCTTGTACAAGAAGGCTTCCTTGTTCGTTCTGTTGCCACACAGGAGTAACCAACGACGAGAATTGGTCTAACTTTGGTCAGAATAATTCCGTCATTCATCATAATAAGATCGCTATATCATCCTACCCCCAATCGACAAAATGAAATAGTCCCATTCTTTGTTATGATAGCCAAATAGTAATCATGTGCATTGAGGTTAAGCCCATATTGTATCTCTAAGTGATCATATATGTTTGTTTGTTTTTATTTTTATATGTTTTATTTTTCTGGTATCAAAGGGCGGGAGAGAGGTTTCAATACACCCAAGGATTTTACAATCGTTGCAACCAGAATTGAACATGCATGATCACTGTTGTCAATTAAAACCAGGTTTTTATTTTCAGGTGGAACGTTTAGTTTACTCAGTGACGGGGTCGATCCGGAACATTGGCTTTACTTACTCTTGTCACATGTTACAGTAATCGTACATTTCATTACAGGTCAATGGAGTATATAACGATCCAATAGGAAAGAACAATCTCTGTCTGTCTGTCTATCTCTCTGTCTCTCTCAATCGATCGATGGACTCTGCTCCTCCTTCCGTTTGACTTTCTTTATTTCTACTTTGTTCAATCAACTCTTTCTTGGTCAATACATAATAAGATTTGGCGTTTTACACTGACCTTACAATGTATTTTTGACATACTTTCTTCGAGAGAAAAAAACGCACACATTTGCATTATGATCATAAAAAGATTCTAAATAATGTGCAAAATATATTTATGCATTGAGGATATTACATAAAAATGTTCTTTAACGTTACAACCCTGAATTATTACATAGCATATTTTTCTTAGATTTTAGTCCTGAATACCGGATATCTTTTTCTAAATGTTGAATGACAGTTGCATATTATTGCATATTATTGCATGTTAAAGCTTTGGACTCGGAGAATGAGAATACAGGTTCTTGGTAGACTCGGTTGTTCTGAAAAGACGCAAAACCTGACACCGGTGAACAGACCATTGTGAACAAATAAGACTGTGTTGACGATAACAGCGTATTTGCACTTAGATTTACGATGATCTCTCGACATTGAAAGCGCCCAAAACCAGTTGCGTTTTTGCAAAGGATAAACGTAGCATGTCCTCAACAAATCATGCATTTGGGACATTCCATACAAAATAAGCCACAATCATCCCGGGTAATCTCTGATTTCCATGAACTCTTTTCCAGTTGTACATTTATGTAAATGATGGCTACATGCAAACGTTCATTACAAAGTTCAAATTACCTATGAAGATACGGCCGACTTAAGTAGGAGGGGTGGTATACTTTTTTCACATGCCAATACATCGGCTTACAGCTGAGGGTTTTCAAATGCGGTAACGCTATGTATTATATAGATAATCAGGCTGACATTTACCTGGGAAATCTTTATCTGAGTTCAGATTTTCCATATCTCAGATATTTGTAGAGATCTACACCCCTAAAGATGGTATTTTCTTCTTTAAGGATTTATTTTGTGTTCAGATTTTAAGGTAGCATTATTACCTGGTCATCCATTACAAACACCAAGTCTAGTTTTTGATGTCAAGCGGTTTCTGTTGGATTTACAGATAGCCGCAGATGCATATGATAGTCTCCGTCAGCATCATTTTATTGCCAAAGCTCAGTTCAGCTACATCAGCTAAATGAAGGAAGATCTTGCCTATGATGAAGCCATTATCTTTCCTGAAAACAGCTTCATCATCGCAGATGCTGTGCAAAGCCATCACTGAGACAAATCGCAAGCCACACTCCATCTATTTGTGGTATATTACAAAACGAAAGATGAGATAAAATGCTGGAATGATTTTATTATTTCGGTTTCACTGAATCTCGACACTGCTACTATACATTCATTTATCTCTGCCTTGATACCCAATCTCAGGAACATGTTCACATCCATCAAGAAGCTAATACATTTCAGTGATGAACCAACTAGCAATACAAAAACCTCAAAACTTTGATTAATATTTGCCTCTACAAATACAGCTTGAAACCGAATGTCATTTTTAGCCACAAGCCATGGCAATAGACCTTGTGATATCAGCGGTAGTACATGTTACTAGAGCCAACTTTCAAGCAACGGTAGAAGATCATATTTTGACACCATCTCAGATATTCAAGAGGGCAGCTGAAAACAGTAGTGGCATGAAATTTTATTATGTATTTGATGCTGATGCTGCAAGCAGTACAGCGAATCATTTATCTGAGAATTTCCCTGAGTAAAGACTGTTGCAACCATGCGTTCTCATCAAAGAAAGCCAATTCTGAATTGAAGATTGATTTTACCAGGGTCAGACAACATTGATTGTCAGTGCACTGATTTATTTCACACACCATGCTAATTTGCAGCCTGTAATGTATGTTTGATGTGTTTATGACGAGGAATGGTACATTGAAAGTATTGCTGAGCATTATGATGTACACTGTGATTTGTTATAGGCTTTATGTAGCGATCCTGTACATGAAATATCTCATGGCAAAGTGTAGCACTTAGAGGACAGTGTTGGATGCCATTCCAGGATGTTGTCTGTTTGATTAGTGCTCATAAATTAAAACGATATCATGCCAGGTCGTACAAACTCTGCTCGCAGTATCAGGCACTGATTATAGAGAAATTGCCAGCATTTTTGTAATTAACTAGTACATATCATGACTGAAGTATTATCTTTGTGTATATTGCCTACATTCTTTATTTAGTTCTATTTTCGGTTCTAGAAATTGCTACTGACGACTGGTGTTTATTATTAATATTTTAGTGTGGCTGCAGGCTCGGACTAGTGGGTGCAAACACAAAATGATCTGAGGATGAAACCAATGAGACACATTGCTAACGTTTGACACAAATACTGCTAAAATATTTATTCTTTTTAGATTATTATCCACATGGTCAAACCATTTCTGTTATGATTCACAATTTTCTCATTTTCTGATTTGTCTCATGTTTTGAACCCCATGTATAGCTTAACAGTGAACGGATGGGATTAGTTTGGTACAATCCACTGAAGGTTTAGATTTCAAACAAAATCAATAGTTGTGTTTTTGATTTATGATCAGGTAGTATTGCTACCATAAAATCTTAACAAAGAAAACAAATCCATAATGAACAAAAGGCCAGCTTTATGGGTGTATATCTGTACAAAGAGCTGAGATATTGAGACACATTATGTCACATTCAAATTTAGCAGTTAACAAATACAAAGTATATTAATTTAGGTCTGATACCTGTATATAATAGAACATGGTATCAAGCATTTAGAAATCCTCAGTTGTAAGCCGATACATTTGCAAGTCAAAAGACTACGCCACCCTTGTCTACGAAGTCGGTCATAGCTTCATAGATAATTTGAATGTTTTACAGCAATGTTGCAAGCAACCATCATTTATATAGTTGTAGACCTGATTTTAGTTCATGGAAATTAGAGATGGTCACCCAGGAATCTCTGCGTGATTTGGCACGGAATGATCAGTAATGATCAGTTTCCACCATGTAGAAAGATATTCTGAGACAGCACCGACTATATATATATATATATATATATATATATATATATATATATATATATATATATATAGCGCATGTGAGATAGGCATTTTCAATACCCTCTTCTCCGATTCATACTGGTGCATGATTGTGTTTTCTGATGTGGAGCAACAATGGTAACATTTCTATCTTTCATCACGTGACAAGTGCCTAATAAGACACAGACAGCTTCTACTGTTAAAATATTGCACAAAACTGGCTAAGACCCGTTGGCTTCCAGCTTCACTTTAGTATTCTTTCACAGTAATCAAGATAATCATTAACTGCAGCACATTTTATACTAAAACATGAGGCGAGTGAAGTTAATCTCCCGTAAATAGGACATGTTAGCTACGGTTACATATTCTTCATGATGGTCTGGTGTTTAAAAAAAAGCCGTTGTTTTAACTGTTACTATTTCAAACTCATCATATTATTATTACTTTTAAAACAATAATCAGTTCTCGATGATGACTAAATCGAGGACTGTTTCATTCATTTTTGTCTGTCTCGTTTACTCTTAGGGTTACGATTGACATTCATTATTATTAATTTACTTGTTCACATTTGTATCTTTGCGCAATATATCTTCGATACAAAATTTGGACGTTGTTTATTTGCCATTACCCCGACAGTCTTGACTATTCTTCTTTGCACTATAATGTTAAAAGTCATTTAAAGTTTGCATTGAATTTTCAATCTGAATCTAACTTTCTACTCCCTTTATTAAGATGATATAATTTTCTAAACGTGTTTTACTAATGTAAAGTTGCGTCAGGATTTTCAATCCACCACTTTGATTCCTGTTCTCATTTGTTTCTTTCAGGATTGTGAAAGACACTCTCCTTCATTGTGCTTTGGTGCTGGATAGGAAACATTCCACCCTCAGGATCCTCTTGTTCACAGATGTATATGAATGGTTCTATATTTCTCACATAATGTAGTATTGTTTTCCATCTGAGAATAAATCTGTAGAATATATCTTTCATGACGTGGCTGTTATATGTCATCATTTAACCATGTCTTGCAATTATAATGCATACAAACCGGCAACACTCCCCTGCTTCCGTCAACACTTTATCATTCCTTCAAATTAACCAAAATAAGCATTAATTGCAAAACGTTTACATCCTTAAACTTGCTGAGGTTGAAGTTAAACAAACAGGATATTGTGCACTGACTGACCTAGCTATATGTAGTCCAATCCTTAGTAGAAAAAGCAATTGTTGTAATTGTTAATATTTTTGGTTAGGGTGGAATTGTCGTATCCTACACCGATGCATATGATGACTCAAGGGTGGAATTTATGTATCCTACACTGATGCAAATGATGACTATAGGGTGGAATTTTGTATCCTACACCGATGCATATGATGACTATAGGGTAGAATTTATGTATCCTACACCGATGCATATGATGACTATAGGGTAGAATTTATGTATCCTACACTGATGCAAATGATGACTATAGGGTGGAATTTTGTATACTACACCGATGCATATGATGATGCTTATAACATTTTGAGCATCTGCATTATTTCTTGCTATTTTTTTTTTTTAAAAAAATATTGCCGGCCGAAATTCTCGTCTGTAAGAAAAAAAGTCTTTGTTTGAAACTAAAATTGACATGCTCTTTCTCATGAGTTTAATATTATTGGAAATTAAGCGATATCCAACAGAAGACTCGCTGTTTCTTTACCGAACACTATTTTCTAGCAGAGATCGAAATAAATTATCTTCCATCATGTATGCTGATGTGAGATATAGACATCTCTCACTGTGGATCAAAATTTGTGGTCAGAAACTCCAAAAGCCTCGTTCCTGGGCACAAATTCTTACCCGATGATTGGATTAACCTATTCCACACCTTAAAGTGCGATGGCTCATGTTAGTCTGATTGAAAGGACAGGAACTGCAATGACAATTGGGTAGCTATATTTACCAGTCGCACCTTGCAGATGAGTCAGAACAAAGAAATATATGTTGATTTACCTATAATCATTCTCCCCTAATCCATCCCTGATAGTGGTATTGCTTATGCGAATTATTTTCTATGATTTCATAATGTTTGCAATCTATGTAGTACAACGATTGAAATTATAAAACCTTGATCATGTCATGCACTATGTGTATGGTTGGATATTGTTCGATCTTCTTCCGGTGTCCATCATCTCCGATGATGACGCTGCTTGTGCTGTACGCGGTGACAACGAATGTGGCTCCTGGGTCAAAAGCAGGAAGGACACAGGATGTTACAGAACTGGCATGGGAAGTTTGTAGACGTGATGGTCTGGGATGCTGGGATGTACCGTTTTTCTCTCATGGCTTAGAGTAGTTGGCGGCGGTATTGTTCGATACGATGTTGTAAACACTTTAATACAAACTTCTCCCGTTTCTGTACCCCATCCAGTCTGAAAGTCAGGATATAGATGATGTAAACCCATGTCGTACATATTGCAAAGTATATGACATTTAAACAGTAATTGACAAATTTATAAATACAAATATTGTGACTTCCTTCGTATAGTCTGTCGGAAGTCTGAATTTGAAGTACACGAGAAATGTCAGTCGTGGAGATATCTTCATGTGTTCATTCCAGTTTAACAACAGAATCCGATTTAAACAGAGTTTGTGAACTATCGTACTCTATCTCCACAATTCACCATTATAAACCTCAAGCTCATGTGTATTGCAATTGGGTTTGGTGTATATTTGATGCATGAACAGAGGTGAGATTTTAATCAAGTACATTACATTATTGTGTCTTTATACATGTCTTCTGCATGATATATACAGTCATGACACTATTGTGTCTTTATACAGTCATGACACTATTGTGTCTTCTGCATGAAAGATAGACTCGACACTAGTGTGTCCTTGTACATGTCTTCTGCATGAAAGATAGACATGACACTATTGTGTCCTTGTACATGTCTTCTTCATGAAAGATATGCATGACATTATTGTGTCTTTATACATGTATTCTGCATGATAGATACAGTCATGACCCTGTTGTGTCTTTATACATGTCTTATGCATGACAGATAGAGACAAGATCATATTGTGTCTTTATAGATGTCTTCTGCACGAACGATAGAGACATGACGCTATTATGTCTTCATACATGTATTCTGCATGAAAGATAGACAGGCCCTGTTGTGTATTTTTGCATGCCTTCTGCATGATAGATACAGCCATGACCATGTGTCTTTATACATGTCTTATGCATGATAGATAGAGGCAAGAGCATATTGTGTCTTTGTACATGTCTTCTGCATGAAAGATAGAGACATGACCATGTTGTGTCTTTATACATGTCTTATGCATGAAAGATATACATGGTAAAAGTGTGTCTTTATACATGTCTTCTGCATAAACGATAGAGACAAGACCATATTGTGTCTTTATGCATGTCTTCTGCATGAAAGATCGAGACATGACTCTATTATGTCTTTATACATGTCTTCTGCATGAAAGATAGACAGGTCCTGTTGTGTATTTTTGCATGCCTTCTGCATGATAGATACAGTCATGACCCTGTTGTGTCTTTATACATGTCTTATGCATGATAATTAGAGGCAAGAGCATATTGTGTCTTTAGACATGTCTTCTGCATGCACGATAGAGACAAGACCATATTGTTTCTTTAGTCATGTCTTCTGCATGAAAGATAGACAATATCACTATTGTGTCTTTATACATGTCTTCTGCATGATATATAGAAACATGACCCTATTTTGTCTTTATACATGATTTCTGCATGAAATTAGAAAGACGTTCTAGTGTCTTTATAAAAGTCTTTTGCATGAAAGATAGAGACATGACCCAAATGTGTCTTTATATATATCTTCTGCATGAAAGATAAAGTCATGACCTGTTGTATGTTTATACATGTCTTCTACATGATATATAGAAACATGACCCTGTTGTGTCTTTACACATGGCTTCTGCACGATAGATAGAGTCATGACCCTGTTGTGTCTTTACACATGTCTTCTGCGTTATATTTTGAGACATGACCCTATTGTGTCTGTTTACATGTCTTCCGCATGAAATATAATATGTATGTATGTATGTATGTATGTATGTATGTATGTATGTATATCTTCCGCATGAAATATAGTATGTATGTATGTACGTACGTACGTACTTACGTATGTATGTATGTATGTCTTCCGCATGAAATATAGTATGTATAGAGCATAAATGCACATTAGCATTGAATAGTGCCAATTAGAATTCATATTCCACAATGCAAAGATAAGGAATTAAATCGACACATGCCTCGTTTTAACAGATCAAATATATTGTTTCAACTATAACATCAGAAGTGCCATAATGTGCTGTAATCTAAAACATTGCGACATGTGTGTAATAATGAACACTTCAGACTCTTCAAGTCATATAAAATCCATGTTTTCAATGTTTATTTCAACTGTTGTGGAAGTGTTTTCTCTAATTAACCAATTAAATATGAGTAGGCTAAATGCTAAAGTCACTGTTCTAACTCTTGAGAAAATATATTTATCACATGCTTCATGAAATGAGGTCAACTAAACTACCCTAGGAAACTTTCACATCATGTCTGAATGGTTTAGCATAAAAATGTTGTTGAATGGTAATGGAAATGCCTTATCGGAAACAACATCTGGATATTCACGCAGTTAACTATTTTGTTTACATGCTGCATTAAACTGGTTCGCGAATTGCTCTGGTTTTATATATTACTGAACATCACGTGAGCAATTGTATGCACTTGTTAGTGCACACGGAGTGCAAGTCATGTGCGGCGACTTTCAGGAGGGTGGTAGTGTTACGCATTTATCAGTTTCAATTTACAACATTCAATGTTTGTGTTTAGTTTACACTTCGCTCCTTTCCAGCGTATGGCTTTAAAATTTGTTTTATTATTTGTTTTAAACAAAAGTATTTCTTTCATATTACATTCTTAAACCGTTTTGCAATTATACAAAAAAAATGCATTGTGTATTGCATGTCACAATGAAATGGAGACTGTACCTATGTTAAATTGTACCTATGTTAGAGATCTTGTTTGCATCCACGAAAATGTATTTTGTACTTCAGACTAATCAAAGAACAAATATACACCACACAACTCCCACCCAAAATGGTAAATAAATCGCAAATTTTAAAATATATACTTCTTTGTTAAAAACCTCTTGGGATAAAAAAAAAGTTATTATGAGTCACTTGAAAATTACATACTATTATAATGACATTAACGTGCTTGTTTTAGTTAATGAGGCACGAATGTAAAGTGTAGATTGTGTACGGATGATACCTTTTTTTCTTCTGGTAATTTTAATAAGATGCGTTATGACTAGATGTATTATCTGACAGCAATTTGCAGCAGGATACGTTTGTGATACTTGTGTATCCTATAGTTTATTTGCGCATCCGCCTCGGATGCGTGAGATCGCGGTTTCGAAGCCCGGCCGAGTCATACCAAAGACTTATAAAAATGGTACCAACAGCGGCCTCGCTAGACGCTTAGCATTAAGAGGTTAGTGTTAGGAATGGTCTGCCTGGTATCAGGATAATGTGACTGGGGGGGGGGGACATCATGCTACATGCCTGCGGTATGATGCCTTAGTGCTAGACATGACTATAAACTGCCACACTGCATACATCGTAGCGATATGACTGAAAAGTGTTAAAGCTAATTTAAAAATCCAAATCACACACACACATCGTTTATTCTCTAATATGTAATTCTTAATTAAGCCTTCGTTTACTTAGCCGTCAGACGACTAGAAAGGTGACGTTTAACTTCGATTTCATATTGGAACTGTCAGAATTTGAAATTCTTCAGAACAGTTATTCGGGAAAGTAGAGGCCAGGCTGACCCCAATTTTGAGCGCCTAGTTATAAAAGGCGGTAAATATATTTCGTCCTGATTGGTTACGCTAAATAAGGGGTGTGTTTCCAAAACTAAATTCATTGGGCTTTAAATATCCCCCCCCCCCATTTTTCCTGCAAGAGTGAAACTATAAGAGACTCCGAGAGTAAATTTGGAAGAAACTCTCTCGTAAAACATTTATCAAAGGGACAGTGAAAGATTTATTTCAAAAAGAAGTTTATCTTCCTAATGTAAATTTATTATTACAGTTGTTAATGTAATCGATTAAATTCTTTTGTTTCTCCATGCACGGGGGCTCGTGTCATTCTGTTTTATATATCTGCTCAGATCTCTATTTTTTCCACCTGTAAGTTCCACACTTTATATTAATATTTACTAGATCCGGGCAGTAACACCGAGGACGATCATCTCCTAGATAATGAGAACCGAATAAAGCGGACACCTTGTAAGAAGGTACAATCCGCCAATTAACACCCCCTCCCCCCCCCCCACAAGGTGGGCATCTACAGAATACTTAGGCTAGAAGTAGCAAACTGTTAGAAGAGGCCGGGGAGTCAGAAAGACAAACAGAGGCAGAGAAGGAGAGAGAGAGAGAGAGAGAGAGAGAGAGAGAGAGAGAGAGAGAGAGAATTAAAAGAGCTCATGCCTGAAATAGTATACCAATAATAATGTTTAGCAGCTTAATTTTAATATTTCAAGTTTTTTTCTGTACTGTCGCATTGTACTGAATGACATTCTGGGGTAAATTACCAGTGAACCAAAGTTTGATATGAAAACAGCCAAAGTTGTAAACCTTGCCTTACATTACACTTTAAAACTGTTTCCTCAGGACCAGCATACACCTGTTGGTGTCCACTGATGGTCAGTATGTCCAGATGTATAGAAAAGGTACATTTCTCCATGAACTTCGATCACAATTCTTTCTTCCGGTTTAGTACCCAAGAATGTAGTTCCAGTCAACTTTTAGAGCATTGTTTCCTGTCTCATCTCATTTTAGTGGTGATACAAGAGTTAAATTTAATCATTCTTGGTATTTATTTAAAGATAATTATTTGTTCTTAAGAATATGATCATCATTGTCTGTGTGTGGTTTGCGACTTTGCACTGGGAGTAATGAGGCATTGATACTGTTCCGGAAGTGAAATCTGCGACTCATGCACGTTGCTTTGTTTACAGTCCAACCTCTCAAAGAATCCCGGAAAACATATGACAAAAACTTCTTTGTGATTTCAGCTTTGAAGATACTTTAGATTCAGCATATGATTTATTTAGACACCTTGGAAGGTTCAGTACTGAGAAGCAAATTTAGAGACAATATCAAAAATATAATTCTGATCTGAGTCCTCGTGTAGCAATTCTAACGTTGGTGTGACCCATCCAATTTTGTATAGTCAAGCTAATTCGTCGTTATCTTTGTTATACGTTGTATAAAGACTACAATGCTAAGGGCACGATACTATTTATAGTTGTCTGTTCTCTCTTCATATTTTGTATAACAAATTATTTTTTGTATCTTACACAGCTATGAAAATAGCGCCATGTCTGATTATCCAGGGATCCGTGATAGGTCTGGCTTGCTTTCGGATCGATTGACGTTATGCAATTTTTATAGCTTCTCCCTGTTATTATTCTGACTGAATAACAGGTCAGGCTGAGTTGATCGATATTAATGCAAGTCATTAATGCAACACGTGAGGCAATAACTTTGATAGAATGGTTATGAACTGAAATTAAGTGATGTCAAATATTGGAAATGACTGCATGAAGCAATAAAATGTGCACAAGTCTACTTGATATGCGTTTCAACGAACTCTGAACACGAGACCTCATTTGCACTAAATTTAAGGTGTTTTCGCATACACAACATAACTTAGCAAAGAAAATTATGTTGATAAAGAATAATGTCACATATAAAGTTGTACAAAAAATTGTGTGTTTGAAATAATGCAAGCACACATGTAGGAAATGGCATCCATACGTACAGACGCGTATGTATGTATGTATATGTATGTATGTATGTCCACCTAAAAGGTGAAGACAGATCCTACCTACGTCATTTAATCTTTTTACATTTAGCATCACACATGTCCATGATGCTAATGGAGGTATTGGGAACCACATCCGGGATTCGAACATGAGACCTCTGGCGCTAAACACCGGTGTGGAAATTGTTAGACCACCACCTCCCTTATTACACTTGTGTTTGCTATAAAACTAATTTGAGCCACACTTGTACGAAACAAACTCAGCACTACTTCACGAATGCATAAATTATTAGATATCCTTTAACTTATTAATCACAAAATAAATGTGACTGGAAAGATCATTTGGCAGATTCCCTTTGGACATCACGGTTTGGTCAATGACACTCATACGAAGTGATCCCTTTTAGCCTATCTTAAAAGCTTCCATCGAGAACACAACATTCTCTTAAGCTCATCTGCGTTTTAAAAGCCATTGATGCATAGAGTATCAGTTTAAATACTGGAAGATGGTGCACGAAACTGAGTATATAAATTCATCCGAATTCCTTCTAGTTTTCAAGCAAGTTCACTTTATTTTTTATTGTATTAGTGTTTATGACTAAGAAATGCGTATTGTTTTATTCGTGTACTATAAGGGGTGACTACGAAATGCTTCTGATTAATTTTCGCGTTGGTAGAGCATACTCCATCTACTGTATGTTAGATGACATTCTATTTTAGTGAAGATTGTTCAGTAAAAACTATTCAAAGTCTTGGTACCGCTGGTCTCTATGAACGTTGCATCAAAAACTGGATCATGGAAAATGAAGATATAAATTGTTCAATCTTTACAAATAAGAGAAAAGACTTTTCTTCAGTTTGATAACTTCTTCATTATTCGATAATTAGTTCACGTTTGGTCTAAATCAGACGGGACTTATTAATGTATGATCTCGCTCAATTCGATTTTGAGTGATTAGAATGCATCACTCAAGGCCAAAGCAAGTGGAAAATTGATTGTCGTGTCGTAGCGGTTATAGAAGTAAGAGCAAACTATATCACAGGTCATTAATGTCATGTTTTGCAATATTTGCATAGATTAATTTGAAAATACAGTAGCCACAGAAGAAGAAAAAAATATAGATGAAAAAAAATCATCATATAGTTCAATAATTTTATCCTTTATTACCATAATCAATCAAGGCGGCCTTTCATAGTTCAAGAAAAAGAATAAATCATTCTAACGGATTTACTCTTGTAAATCAATACATTAATATTAAGTGGAATATCCCTAATGGCAAATCCAACCAATTGGATTACTTAGAGTGTAAATATTCAAATAGTCACCATATAGAGATTACATGTTTAAAACATCCACCATATAGAGTGTACATATTGTTATAGCTCTATGGTCCGAAAGTAAATAACAGAGAAGAGTGAAAACCAACAGGTTTTGTAAAATTCAACAGATAATTCATTTCCCTAGAACTAAAGTGAACATTTAACAAGAACAGTATTGTGAATTAAATTCAAAATAGACCTAAAAGTTCCATCGCAAGTCAAAAAGTTCTAAATGAATTGTAGTTGTGTTCCAAATAAATTCAAATACTGAACCTGCTTATATGCTGATAGTCTCGAATATGCTAATGTGCAAATAGTTTTGATGTATCACAATGGTACAATCCAAAAATGTCATTTAATGAATTCAGTATAATTCCAAAATAATGGTTTAGTCCAAGAAGTGTTAATGAGTACTTTTAATTCCAATGAATAATTTAAAAAAATAAATCCTCTCAAATATTAACTGAACCCAGTAATAAGACTGATTCCATATTGTATGTTAAGATAAGAATGACTATTTTTTAAATAAAGAGCATTAGTATAAAAAAAACAATACACAATAACAAGACCAGTATGAAAGTAAACTTCCATTCTAAATGATTCTCAGTTGCCAACAAAATCAAGAATTTCCATGTGACAAACTACTGTTATATAGTCACATACAAGTAAACATGCAATTGTCTGAATATTTAATCTATAATCATAGATAAATATTGGTTATGTATTATGTTATTTAAAATATAAATGTTATTAGTCAGGGAGGCCCTTAAATTGATTAATGACCAAGGTGAATCACACATATTAGATGTATATAAAATATAACCTTGGAGAAAAGACAACGAACAATACAGTTTAAATATACATAAATTAAATATACATACCAATATTCTTAATAGTCACCATATAGAGTGTACATGAACTAAATAGTCACCATATAGCGTGTGTGATATGGATTTTTATCGTAGCTTTAATAATTTGTCAGTCATATCGCTAAGATGTCAGCAGTGTGGCAGTTTATAGTCATGTCTAGCACTTGGGCATCATGCCGCAGACATGCAGAATCATGTCACACCCAATCCCAGTAGCCTGACATTGATTTTCCCCATGTAAAGTCCTGGTCGGCCTGAAATTTGTCATGCTCTTTGCTAGAGTTTTAGTAACTGATTGGAACTTGTTTACAACATAGAATATTCTGGAAATGAACAATTGAACCTCATCATGGCCCTCTTGTTATATTTTAGGACCGTTTACATCGGAAGTATTTATTCCTATCTTTAAATTCATTTGTGTTCAGAATTAATTTGAGAGGAATCTTTTCTATATTATTCATTTAAATAGCAAAGTGTCTATATTCGCTTAAAAGTCGAGTCCATCTTCAAAAATACAAACCCTGATCTGCCGTCGCTAAATGCCGTGGTACATATGACTTTGTATCAAGGATGAATTGTATAGTCATCGAGTGCTGTCTCGGTTGTATATTTTGTGAATGTCATTAGAGTACGGAAAGTTAATAGCAATTTCACAAATGTCAGGAGATTGTGTTCCGGTCGAGAAATAAAAGTTATCAGCATATTCAACAACTAAATATATGTTGCAATTGACATGCAATTTTGTAACGCCCTCTTGTTCCTTTGTTCCCTTTCTTAAACGATTTGACATTTAACCAACCCGTACAGGACAAATCGTAGCCAGAAGTCTTTAAATCACGTTCGTTTGTAAATTTGCTTATACTACAAGAACAATGTCTGAGTCATCCAAGAAACTATCGAGCAGGTTAGAACAATGGTTATTTGAACTGAAATATAACAGAAGCTCTCATCTGTTATTCGTGATGGAAAATAAAACAGTAGGATTATAGTTTTGTTGGACCATCAGCAAATGTTCATTGTCTTTTATGCAACAGAAACACTTGAAAAGATTTAGAATTCTTCTGTCGTATTCTAATCTTATGCTCATGAAATTAAGATCAATAGAAAAGCAAATAAACCCTTTAATGACTTTGGTAATATATTCTGTGTATACATCTGCAATTTATCTTTTATTTTATGAAAGAAAAGCTAGTACATGCTTTTCTTGTAGCTCAACTGAATAGGTACGTCAATGTTTTGTGGGTAAACAATGTTTGCATGTTTGAGATGTAGATAGTATTTCAGAAGCATGTTATGGATTTCTGTAGATTTATTGTTTTGACAAACACATGCTGATGATTCGTTACCTGTCACATATCACACATGAGTGAAACATATGGTGGATAATGCTTTCAAACTAATACAATGATTACTTCTAGCCCCTAATTCAAAAAAAGAATGCCTTCTACTGATTGCTTTCATAAATGTGCATTCTTTGAAAATAAACGAGCTGGGAGGAGGGGAAGGAATAGATTTCGCACATTGTATATCTGTATTATTTGGTGATATTCTCGGGCGTCAGGCCTATCTGGTTATCAGTGCCAAATTTCCATTTTGGCCAGGTGATTTTTACTGGGTTATTCAAGAGATGAGGGATGTAGAAGTGCAAGAACTCACAAGAGAAAACTGAAGCATATTATAGAATTCTGCGAAAAGAAAATAGACCATACATGTTTAGCTCACCTAGACACTGGATTTGTGATAAATAGGGTATGACCCTGCGTGTGTTGTGTTTTGTGCATCTACGGTCACGTGCCCATCAATAGTTGACATCTTAATCTAAGCTGCACAGACAACTGTTGATCCATCTTTACTGATATGACTCTCAGGAGATGTACTATATTTGTTTTTCTTTTGGCTTTCCTAACTAGTGGATAGAATACTGATAACATAGTTTTGATAAAACGTTGTATAAATGATTTTACGTATTCCAGCAAAGTTATTTTACGGTGGTCTTTTCTATCAACTGTTTGGCTGCAATATCAATCAGGAGGAATAGATTTTTTTGATAAATCCAAAACACCAACGTGTCAAGTCTGATCCCACCGCGTACGCATATTCATTAGAATATGTTTTAAAAAGTTTATTTTGTGGGTGTTCCCCATAGCAATAATCTTTATTTCAGAGCAACGAGTGGAAAATGCATTTTTAATGTCTTCAAACGAACTGGGCCAGATTTTTGCCACATCTTGAAGGATTAATGTTTCATAGCTACCAAACTTGTGTTTTTGTTACCTCAATATAAATCCTAGTAGATTTTTTTTTTCATCTCCTAAAACATTCCCGGAAAATGTTGACGAAAATTGTGCAGGAATGTTTCATATAACATTTTATTACCAATGTTTAATCAAAGATGAGTTTCTTTACGCCTCTCTATTTAATTACCTCGGTAAGGTGACAAAATGTCTTTCAACTAAAATTGCATGGTAAATTGGACCCGTATTAGCTTGTCGACTAGAGAGAGTCTGATGACAATCTCAGGCCCACTATGACCTTTTATTTTTTAACATTTGCATCTGAAAGAAAATTTCTAAGCTATATAGTCATGAAGAGGCGCAGTCATACTTAAAATGGCGCGAGCTTTAAATGTGTGACTCGTTCAGAATATCAATGAGCAGTAAATAAAAATCCATTCATCCTGTGTTTGCAAAGTGTTATGCTAACATCTCAATTACTAAATGAATATATATCAACACTATTCCTGCAAAAAGAGATATGCAAATAAATATATTTACCTTCAACAAAAGGACACACTAAGCTTATAAGTGTTAAATATGTATCCCCGTAAGTCATCACCTTGGAAATGACAACATCGTGATTCACCGTTTCTCCTCTTTAATACTAAATCAATATAAAGGAAAACCCTTTGAAACTGACCACTACATTACATGTAGAGAGGATATGCATAACAACGACTGACAGTGCCATACACAAGACCTTTGTAAATGAAGAATTATAATGAAACGTTTAGCAAGAGTAATGCTAGTAACTCGTTAGAACGTCATTGGCGATCTCTTTTATGACATGTTAATTCAGTGTAAAATTGTTTAGTATAGCCTTTATTTAGTTCAAAATAATGTTCACACATCGCATAAACTTGAGCGTCTCTCAACATTTGTAGTTTCTAAAACGTCTAAATGTCAGTAAATCTGAACAATAATAAGAATGAAGCTCTAGTTTGTGGAGATATCACTACATTAGACGCGCCAATGGGCCGCTTTGCATCCTGATGTAGTCCCAAAGAAAATCAAAACTTTTTATCTTATAATTACTGGAGACTCTCTAACCAGTGATGATTGTGTTTATCGATAATATAATTTAATTACTACCTAGGCTTCAAAAACTGGAATCCGGTATCACTAGTTTCAAGCAAGGGAATCTTCATGCAACTTTTGTCTTGATTTATATCTATTTTGACACAAACGAAACGAAAGTGATGAAAAACTGTTTTCGTAAATGCTCAAGTGTCAAGTTCGACAGTAAATACCATTAAAAAAGAGCCATATAAATCAGAGACATCTACGCCTAATACTTAGCATAACATTTTCTTTACCTTTCCCAACAAATGTTTTGCAAATTATTAATATCTTTTGCGAGGATAATAGTTCGCTCATAGCGAAATTTTAATGAAATTCGGTTGAATAGTGAAGGGAAATAGATCAAAATTTAAACATGTTGCATAGTAAAACAGACTGATATGACGCAATGAAGGATCATCAGTAATTCTGATTCTAGTTTGACCCTGTAACAAGAAAACTGGTTCACCTTCAACTTCTTACTTTGGTGGGGTGGTAACCTTTGATGGTAACACTTGTTATATAAAAACAATAGGATTTATGTTTAAACTTATCATGGCATAAGTTCACCAAAATATTTGAATGGCGATTTAGACTGAACCATATTTCTGCCGTCGAAGGTCGCAACGGATACCATGCCACTGCATAAATTACAGAACCAGACATTATTACATAATAAATCAAACACATCCTGACTTGAGAGTGGGTATTTGTTAGAATGTTTAATAAATAACGATTGACTGACAGCTGTTAGAAATTAGGTAGAGCTTTGGGAGTCGTCACTTTTGGTCTAGTATGACAACCCCAAGAAAGATACGGAGAGACTAGGAGATAAAATGATGAATGTCAATAAGAAGCACATGTTTAGCACGCGATGTCATTAATTCGTCTGATTAGTGATACTTGAGAAGAAAAAAAAGATAATTAAATGACTTATTGAGGTACGTAATGCATATCAGGTTGTGTTGAGCGTGTCATTAGAAACATCTCCAACAGCTTCCATTGAAAGTAATAGGTAGTAACATTTCAGAAAATACACAAAAGTATTAAAATAAATAAAACTTAAGAAAACAATATTGCACTGTATTAGACAGTAATACAACAATAGCGCGAAATCATCATGTAGTAACAAAGACTCACATCTTTGCTGAAATTGATCTGCAAACGTATAGCAAGCCCCTTTTTACGTTTTCACATCAATTTGTTAAACACTTTGCCGCAGCGTTTGAGAAAATAACTGGTGCATAGGCTACAAGCAGTTATCAGTTGAATGGGCTGTGATAACGGTGGAAGTCTGGTTATCGCTTGATGCAAAACTGTAGGATAAATCGATGAAAATTTCATTTCCCTATGATCCATTAGCGATGTGCATGGTGTAACAATTGATAAGTCATTCAAGCTACGGTGATCTCGGCGTAAATCGATATTCATCTAGAAAATTATGTCAAAAGAGTAACTAATGGTATAACATTATCAGCGGGGTCTGGGGCGGCTACTCGAATTGAGAGATCTTACTGTAAAGTTCATCTCAATTCCCCCAAACAAAGAAAACGAAATAAAACAATTTGGTTAGCAGAATAATTCACGCGATACACATTGACTAAATTTGATACCGGATAAGGTACATATTAACTAAATGGTCCATTCGTGATAAAATTAGTTTGGTTTGGTTAATTAAAGCACAACAACACAAGCTGGTTTTATATCGTTGAGGCAATTTTAATAAAGTGCATTGCCCGAGGGCACACACACAACGTTAATCGACCCAAACTGATCCGATGGTATGATTCAATCCCTCACCCTTTTTAGTCGCGAGGCCTGCATGCTAACCCCATAAACCGCCACTGCTTCTGCATACATTAGACAAGATTGGGTTATCGGGTCTATTCTACGACCATGGGCAAACACTTAGTCGTGATGATATTTGTGTTAACATTATCTGAAAACACTGAACGAAATTATATTTATCACTCTTTCGCATCCGATGGCCTCGTCAGGAAGGAACAAGCTGGTTTAAAGAAATAAAAACAAAATCCTGCATTATGACAGGTACTAGAGCAGAGAAGTAAATGGAACAGTGCCGTTTAATTTCATAGACTCTGAAAAGGCTTCCGACAGCCTTTACCGTAACTCCCTCTAGAAAATATTCCGCAACTATGGCATGCCACTGAAGACTGTGAACGTCATGAAACTTCTACACTAAGACATCCAATGAAACGTTATATGGGACAACAACGTCACAGACTGTTACATCTTCAACACAGACGTTGTACAAGTCTGCATCCTAGGACTTTCCCTCTTCACCCTTGTCATCAACTGGCTGTTGAAGGAAACAATTGTGGACGGCTAAAGAGGAACTAGGAGGACGCTCACTCCATCAAGATCTCGACAACACCAATGCCATGGAATTGCTTCAAGTTGGCATATAGACGTTCAAGCAACGACATATATCTTAGACAGCCAAAAGTAAAGAATTTAAATTGAACAGCACAAGAACCAAATTAAGGAGAAATAACGATAAAACTAGCTATGGCATCATTGAGAATAACGAGCTAATAGAGGAGGTACAGGAATTTACATATCTCGAAGTAAGATATCTACAGACGGAGACTCGGAGAGAGAAGCAGCAGCCTGAATTAGCAACGTCAATCAAATCTTCGGTATGCTGAAACACATATAGAAATCCAAACAATTTGGACTTAGAACCAAGCTGCGGATGTACCGAAGCAATGTCGTCGGAGTAGTACTGTACGGCTCATAATGCTGGAAGCTCAAATAAAAAATAGCTCAAACACTGGAAATATTCCAGAATAAGTGTCTATGGAAGTGTCGTGGCGTCTTCTGGCCGAACATGATCAAAATTGAAGATCTTCATCAAAAGACAGAATCAGCATCTCTTGTAGAGAAAGAGCTGAAGAAATGTGGCCTGACATGGTCCACCATCACATGGAAGGTTGCAGACCATCAGATGTGGCGCTCTCTCCTCGAAGCTATGTGTGTCACTCGAGGCACGATGCGGGATAGGTGACACTGATTGTTTCTAAACGTGTGAGTAACTCTTATTTGCTATATTGTTCAGCTAAAGTTTCGTCAAGGTCATTAAATGATAAGAGATAAGTTAACCCGGACATGTGCTGATCTATTGTATGTTCTGTTAAAATATGATTGTGTTTATAATGTTACTCTTGTGCATGGAGATTTGTAAATAAAACATAAAAGCCGGGCCGATACATTCAGGATAAATAAATGTTTGTAATGAATGGTCAAGTAGATCAACATTGTTCTTTACTGAACTGGCATGTTAATAAAACTAGTTCTAATTTAAGTCTACAATGCGGCATATTTTGGAATTCGTCACATAATCATTTTTAAACTGCAAAATAGTACACTTAACGTCTTGTTAATATCTTTGCCCACCTGGTTGTGAAAGCTGTATCTTAGGTTTGCCTTTGTTTTTAACTGAACTCTGTATGTGTTTGTATAAGAAGTTGGTTAGGTTGTGAATAAGAAGTGTGTGCCTCGTTATAAATGCTAGTCACCAATTCTAGATTAATGTCAGGCAAATGAGTTCAACAAGCATCTGCCAGGTCCAGCTTTCATTGCATCTATTTACGTTCAACGATGAAAATAACACAATTTTCTCTATGTGAAATTTTATAATCTTGAGCTAAAATGTGCACCAGAGCTCTGCAAGCCTCATTAGTAACGCGGCTTTTATTTTCTTGTTTTCGATGGCTCAGTCCTGCCCGTGACAAAGCTTTTATAACCATGATACAGGTTTGAGTCCCAGGTGATTAAATTTCACAATTATGTTAGTGACCGCTCCTGTGGCCTAGTGGTTAGAGTGTACGCCTCGGATGCGGGAAGTCGAGGGTTCGAACCAAAGAGGTTAGTGTTAGGACTGGTCGGCCTGGTGTCAGGATAATGTGATTGGGTGGGACATCATGTTACATGTCTGCGGCATGATGCCCCAGTGCTAGACATCACTATAAACTGCCACACTGCAGACATCGTAGCGATATGACTGAAAAAATGTTAAAGCTACGTTAAAAATCCATATCACACACACACACACTGCTAAGCTGATAATGTTTAAACGTTTTATGAATATTAAATAATGTTTTATTTCTATGCATTGCATTGGGCAGTGTTCTTTTAGGGTTAGAATGTATTTATCATTGCAGCGTAAAATCAGTCCAAAACGAGAATACGCATCATTAATTCCTATTGTGTCATTCTTGTAATACAATTTTGGACATTATTTTACAACCACTTCTAAATAATACATTAGTTGTCGTCTCAGTAATACCCTTTTAATTCCTTTTATAAAATACCTTGATACGGTATTAAATGCTTCTCGACAAACAATAACCATGTCATTCGTATATATTATAAAAATAATTAGGACATAAGTCTGGTACTGCTAATAAATTCAACCACCAAAGTATTCACATTAAAAGCAAATTAGTATTGTGGCAATGCAAAGCCTTGTAGCACTCTGGAGTTTTTAATAAAGTTAGTTTAAAATTTTACGTGACTGTTTAGCTTTCACCGATTTTCCAAAGTTTACTCTCAATATCTCCTTATAGCGCCTCCTAGCAATTTGCACCCATTGGTGCTAAGCAGAGACATTATAACAAATGAATAACAGTTTGGTCAGCGCAGTTGTGGAAGGAAACCAAGAAACGGGTCAACGGACGCAGTGAATAACAATTTGGTGAGGTCAATAAAACGCTGTTTAAACCTTATCTACCGAATATGTAATAAAAATGGCCGCTGTTAGAACTAAACACTTGGCTATTTTATAAAAGCAGCAAGTTTAGAGAGGTTTCATTATAAGTGAATGGCCCAACTATGACTGAAATGTAAGGTCTGGAGAAGAATTAAATAGTCCATGGTATCTGGACTCTTTAGGAAGAATAAACAATATTTAACAAAAAGGACACATAAAGTGACATTAACATCTCTTATAAACAAGCTTTATCAAATTTATCTGTTCCTCAGTATGTGATGTTTTCATCGAAACAATGGCATAAAAGTGAGTTTAGAGACAAAAAGATAAAATATGTTAATCAGATGTAACTTCTTTCACAAATTCAAAATAAATCTAAGAATGAATGACTTTTTCTTGTGTAAAATTATAATTCACGGATGATTTAAAGTCGACTTTGAAATGTCAGTAAAATATTGAATAAGAATACATTCCTGCGTCCAAGCGTCACACATTCATGCATACTAGATATCAAAATTACTGTAAATATACATCATACCGTGTCTACAATGATTAACAGACAAACGACACATCTACAACAACGTAAATTTAAATCGGTGCAACAGTCAGAATTTCGAAATACAAAAACACTCTTTAAGAAGGACTGCAAGATGAAATTTTGAAAATCATGCATGAAATATTGGATTCCATTATCAATTGTACAGTCTACACAGCACTGGTATAACTTCTTAATTGTCTTTCATTACAAATAAATTTTCCCTGTAGGTGGAAGCTCTCCAGGCAGAGTTATTTCATGATAGTCGTCAATTACAGTCTCACCCTGCCTCAATTGTTCATCAAATAGCGCATTGCGGTTTAGTTGTTGCACCTCTATACCGCAGGCACTTTAGCTTGTGCCCTTTGAATACCAAAAGGTTCTACCAAGTATTTAGATAGTGTATAGGGTTTTGCATCGTTCAGAAACCCCCAAATGTTATTTTCCCTTTTTCCTACCTAATGTCACCAACAGGTCCTTTCCCCCTGCAGCTTAACATAATGCTAGGACATGATTTATTTAGGTATTGACTTTCTTCGAATATGAACTGTCTCCACATCAGGCGTTATATCACAGAGTATTTTGCATGTTTATTCTAATGTGTTTTTAATGCTGTTAAATTATCATGCATAACAATTCCTGTCCTTTTTATGCTTTCCGAATAGGTCAATAATTTCCTGCAAAGCCATAGAATCTCCAGCTACTGTGACATCTCTAACGCTTGGCAAGATTTACATTATTATTAGTCCTTATTATTAGTCCATTGCAGGTTAATTTAATCATATCATTTTTGTTTGAAGGATTTTCTATTGAATAATCAGCATCACCACCATCAACCTTGTCCATTTTTAGTTATTTAAATAGGACAGAGTATGCGTAATGCGCACATGCAAATCATGATTTTCCCGCTGATAGATGGACCCGAATCAGTATATTTAAGCATAATGATTTATAGATGCTGTACCAACGGTGTAAAATACCTATGGCAAAAAAACGCATTCAGCCTAAATGACTGAATAGTACAAAACAGGAATTCAACACAGCTATTGCAAATGTGACATAGAAAGATATATCATGTAATCAATTATCGCATGTGGACTGGAGAAACATGGTTGTGGAAATAAATCAAAAAGAAATATAAAATTTCTGGCAATGCAACAGTGCTAAACTTTCAAAATTATTTGCTGATGTTGTAGCCTACACTGAGACCTCTTTGTTCACCAAATTTATTCCAATAAGTGAATTAGCAGAATGAACAAAAGGGCTTCAAATGAAATAACATACTTCATTGGATTTTTATCATTTAAGTTGGAATTTTCTCCATCTAAGCTGAGTGCAATTTTGAGTACATTTAAATATATTAATGTCGAGAGGCAACATACAATAAGGAATGAAAAGAAATTATTTTTTCAAAAGGTGGTCATTAACCACTATGCACTGGTTACTGTGTTTTTATATAAATGTGCTTTAAAACAGTATATACATCAACTATATTTTAGGAGTAGCTATGATATAAAACAGACTGCACAATACTGTTCAAAATCTCTTTCAGTTACGATGTTCGCCTACTTGAAGGATGCAGTTTGGGCTTGTGCTCTTCTATCTTTTATTTGAATGACATAATTGATCTGTTTTCCCTGACCTTCGTGTATCTAGTGTTCGACCTCAGCACAATCAATTTTGTTGTTCGGCATCAGAAGTGTTTTGAAGACTTAAACGGTACAACAGGATTTGTCTAAATCACCTCCACCAGCACATTTAGGCCTTACAGAATGTAACCACTTTCGATAGAATTAAATAGAAAGAACACTTAATAGTTTGAAAGTCGTGTCTGATTTTAAATTTAACATTATAGCAGCTGCATCAGTTGATTAATGTAGGCAAGATTTTCATTGGTCAGAACATAGCCATGTAATTAGACCCTGATGCGCTTATTTCTGCATAAATTGTACGGAGGAATACTTTATACTTCTATAAATAGAGTCACGTGCAAAGTAACTAATGGAAATAATAACTAGAAAGGCTTACACAGTCAATGCCTTTAAAATGAAATAAAAACAGTGGGTTTACACTTTATTTAAAAAATTTAATAAATTTATTTGACAGAATCAAGTAACAAATCTTTATAATTTTTCTGACGATAAATAATTTTTTCTTCGATTAGGTTTGAAAGAAACGACTGGGAAACTCAAAATCTACAAAGAAGAACACTAAAGGGCTATGTTGTACAACACTTTCAATGCGGCTCATTACAAATGAAATAAAAACTATAGGTAAATGGATATAGAGATTCGGGGGAGGGAGGTTCGAAGAATAACATTATAATAATTGGATTCAGTCCTACAATCTAAGACGCCTACCTTGATAGTTATGATATGGGGGTATGGGTAGAAATTCCGCTACTCCCCCATCGTAGCTGTCAGTGTCGATGTCTTGCACTGTTTGACTATTGGATCCCCATCAATATACCCATTTACCGATACTCTTAATTTCATGTGTAAGTAGCCCCTGTAGGTAGCCTAAACTGTTGATGAACAAGAAAATAGGTTTAAAGACAAGAAAAGTGGTTACTCACGTGTCTGGACAATAACCATTCGGCCAAGTCACTAGAGCGTCAAATCCATGTGTCATTCTTATGTCAAACAAAACAACACATCCATTGCTTCGAATATTCAACTTCTCCTCAGATCACATATGCCAATTTAAATAAAAGATTAAGACCATGCTGTGTAATGTTCAAAAGCTTAGATCGCCTACTATTAGTAGAATTATTTGTTTAATGTTGACACGGCTATTACGTTGCAGATGGAGAATATCTTATATAAAACAACAAAATATCAATACAAAATAAACAAAATTATAAAGGATTGCAATTATAAAAGTTTAATGTTGTTTTTGTTGAGTTTATCGTGGCATAAACTTTCAGTTACCGAAGGGCGTTATGTAAGCTGTATGAGTCGGCAACTCACAATTCATATACCACAATTAACTAAAAACAAAGAACATTACATTCTTAATCAGTTCTTGGAGCATTGCATTTTGTTAATTAACGTTTAATCTGTAGTTTTCATGCACATGGTATCCCTGGGATTCTTTTGTAGGATACTCTTTCTGAGATGAAAGTCCAAATGTGGTCATCACATAAATTTTTATAAACAAGGAGACTTAATTGTTATGCAAACACTGAGACAGCATTAAAAATAGAGTGTACCGATTCTCAACGTGTCTCTATTGTATGTTTAAGTATTAAATAATTGTCTTGGCCGATTCTATATTTTCATATAAGATAAAACAAAAACTTGTTTTTTATTTTACATATTTTATTCCATGTTATTGTACGCTTAGGATGCTTATAGTGTTCGTATCAAATAACTTTTATAACAAAAATCAAATATCAATCAATATACATACAAAAGCATGTGTGTTGGAACGAACATGGAAAGAAAATAATATTACATAAGGAAAAAATGAGCTAAATAGAATAAACAAGAGGAAAGAAGAAGGTTATGACGATGAAGACGATGATGAAAAATAAAAGAAAGAAAAAATCTAAGAAAGAAGATGTCATACTTAATCTGTACCCTGTTTGTTAAAAGCGGTATTTGTTTTTCATTCATTCGTATCAGTGTTTCTGAAATATTTCATATAGTTCCTGTCTCATGATCACAGAACTTGTAATATATACATGCAGATCTATGAACAAAAATATTGTTTAAAGTATAATGTGACAGGTATAAGATAAAACATAACATTGATTGATAATCTCTCCTGACGACCTCTAATGAATTGTCATCATTGCAAAATCATCGGATGTGGCTATATATTAATTCTAATATCACCTCTGTTGCAAATAATGCCTGTTGTAGTATCACAGGACGCCTTATGGATCATTGGACTTGCCCTTTTGTATCACTGAACTTGCCCTTTGGATCATTGCACTTGTCCTTTATATCATTGGACGCCTTTTGGATCATTGAATGCCCTTTTTGACGAAAAAAAATAAACGGTATGTAGGAAAAGGAAAATGACTCGCAGTGATATTTTGATAACGCATTAAGTTGATATTATCTTGAGACAAAAACGGGGCGCTTAAAAAAAAGACTATATTTATATTTAAGTTCAAACAAATCTAATAGCAAACAGGTGATTTCACAAACGAAATTTTGTTAAATATAATTATTGACCCCTCCCCATCCCACCCACCCAACCGAAAATGTTTCCACTTGACTAAAGTCAAGGCCGGTTCATAAAATATAATGTAAATCTAAACCAGATTGTTTGCTGTATATGACAGACTCATGAATACACTCAACGCCTGTTATATGATGCATGCTTAAATCATTCGCATCTAAATTTAAAGGGAAAATGACCCAACGATATCCAGTTTACTATATAGCTAATGCTCAAGCCGGTCTGTAAGTGATGGTATGTAAGTAAATTTAAAGGTAAAAAGTACATAAACAGCACCCTTTTCGTTCTTTGCAATCTTCAATTTAGTTCAGACCTTTCCCTGTTAGTATTAACATACACTCAGTCTGTTTGTTTGTAAACAATTACACATGTTTTAGCATCTAAAAATATCAAAATACTGATCCCATTGGTACAGAAGTGAATTCCAAGCCGAAATCAGTTGATGTAACTACCGCAGGTTTTCTAGGTGTATTTGGAAATATATACCGCATTAAACATTACAGGTGTTTTACATTTATATTTAATTATAACTGCACCTACGGATACATACATACATACATACATACATGCATGCATACGTACGTACGTACGTAACTTCAATATGCTGACATACAAGTTTGAATCTCACAGAAAACCTAACACGATCATACATTTATATTGTTATATTCTTAGCAGTAAAGGCTGCTTTCATTCCTTGTTTGTTGTTTAAAGGTGTGTTCTACTGTTTTATGGCCAGCCATATTTATGAGCATCACTTTTATTATCCTACCTGGATACACTAATAGTAATGGCCAAGATATGGATAATTGTAAACAGTATGTGCATGTCTGCAGTTGTTTATTGTTTAAGTTATTTCTTTCCTTTTCGAGAACAAATGCATTATATGCGCCAGCAAGGCAACAAAGTGTTTGTCTAAATTAAGTGCAGATGACTTTCTAGCTGTCAAATTACCAACCGATGAATGACTTTCAAATGCGCCCCATATGTTATATGTAAAATCGGACGAAATGTGATTACAACGAGCAGGACAGCACCTGCGTGTAGTCAAATTCATTCGATTCCACGAATGCGCCGTTTGGTTAAGGTATTTCAGCACGTTTTTAACACAGAAGTTAAGGGGTGGGGATGGGGTGAGAAAGGGTGTCTAACAAAGAAGCATTGGGTAATTGTCTAACAGGAGTATGTATAACATTGTTGTCTAATGATTTATTATTAACCTTACACCAATAGCTAGTAC
Source organism: Sinohyriopsis cumingii (assembly GCA_028554795.2). Taxonomy (NCBI): domain Eukaryota; kingdom Metazoa; phylum Mollusca; class Bivalvia; order Unionida; family Unionidae; genus Sinohyriopsis; species Sinohyriopsis cumingii. Next base: position 128,888 of record JAPYKE020000445.1, read on the forward strand.
TGAAGATCTCTCTCTCTCTCTCTCTCTCTCTCTCTCTCTCTCTCTCTTACACACACATCTCTATAACACACACACTCACACACATCTCTCTCTCTCTCTGTCTCTCTCTCTGTCTGTCTCTCTCTCTCTCTCTCTCTCTCTCTTACACACACAGCTCTATAACACACACACTCACACACATCTCTCTCTCTGTCTCTCTCTCTGTCTGTCTGTCTGTCTCTGTCTCTCTCTCTCTCTCTCTCTCTCTCTCTCTCTCTCTATATATATATATATATATATATATATATATATATATATATATATATATATATATATATATTTCGCAACAAAATCAACCACAATTCAGTGGACATTCAGTCGAGTCCCTCGAGATGTTACCGACTGAATCTAACCTGGGTGGACAGACATAGGACGCACAAGTAAGGAACGATACTCGATATTACAACTGAAAACTCAAAGGAAATTTGGCCTAGATGCAAAAATCTAACATTGCCGTTGCAACCTTGTCAAAATCATAGATAGTCATCATTTTTGCACCTGACGCTCATTTTTCGATAATATTGACCCAAGTAATTACCTGTTTTTGATTTTATTGCCTTTATTATTATTATTATTATTACTATTATTATTGTGAATATATATATATATATATATATATATATATATATATATATATATATATATATATATATATATATATATATATATATATATATATATAATTGACACTACCAAGATCCCAGGAGGTGTGTAGTAATCTGTAGCCGAGGTGGCATTTAATCCAAACATCTTTTCTGTGTAAATATTCTGTCAATAAAGCTCCTGCGAATTCAAACCAACATTGCTAAACTGTCGTGATCTGTCACGTAATCGTGTTTATATAGAGAAAGCGTGTTTATTAGATTTTCAGATCCCCCACATCATTTGTCATTTGTCATTTCTATCTTTTTCAGAGTAGCCAGAAAAGATATGCAATACATATGTATGCCAAACCAACAAGATGTACTTTTCTTTCAATGATGAAAAATTTAGTTGACCAAATATTTTGAAATGCACAGCTAAATTTAAAAATTTACGACTTGAACAAACTTTCTTTACCTCAGAAGATCCGGCGTTCCTAAGTTCTTTATGATCAAGAATGACTGTATATTAAAAATATATTTGGAATAATGATCTTTAGTTTGTTGTATAGCATAATTTTATTACGCAAATGGATTTTTGGTTTGTTTCTTTCTTTCTTTCTTTGTATGGATGCATTCAGTTTTACTATCAACAATAAGAAATCTTTTCTGTCATTAAGCATCTGAATTACAGAGACTGTATAATAAATGATTCAATGAATTCAAAGAGTATTCACATTTGCTGACAACTATCGTATATGCTCGCTAATAACACGAGTCCAACTGCAAACTACACATACCCAGATCTGCCGTCGCATAATGCGCCAGCAGATCTGGGTCTGTGTATTTTGTTAGGAGTAATCAGTTGAATAAACAAATTTGAACCTTAGTTGCAAGTGGATAATGCCTCGACAGATCAACATCATTGCGTTTGCAGATTGACACGTCTTATAAGCGAGTACTTTCGGAATATGCATAACTGTTCTCTGTTCTGGTTTGGATTATGGCATTGTATCGGATTTCTGGCTATCTTTCGTTATGTAGCCGATGAATAAAGGGAAGGTGATATAAATAACTAAAGCAAAAAATAAAAAATAATTGTTTTGGAAGAAAAAAACAACCTTTGATGAGCTCTCTAGGAAAGCTTTTCTTAAGTGCAAATTAAAGGCTTAGTAATTTTTAGTTTTCTTTTTCTTTCAAGAAATCGTATTCTGAAAGAACGTTGTGTTGCATTTATAAAGGCGACATTACTTGTAACAAGTTAAACTTGTTTTTATAGACACAGGAAACTGTTAAAAGCAAGTCAAAATTGTTTACACCTCTGGTAATTTAATACGATCTTTACTAACTTCGGCGGATCTGATTTAAGGGCACAAATGTATAAAAGATGGCGTGGGATGTAAAACTTTCTGAATGATACATATTTACTTCTGAATGACATCAGAGAGTTGAAAAGTTCAATCGTTTGCAAATCAGCAATTTGTACCTAATGTGAATGCGATGACGATGCAATATTCTAAGATAAATGATTACATTAGGAGTGGTTCATCCAATCATACATTAGGAGAGTGGGCGAAGAATACTAGTGGTTGTGAAAGTAAAGAAATAGATACTGGATACTAATTACTATTTGCAGTAACAACATTTAGTCAGTTATTTTAGACTGTTTTCCTTTATCCTTGACAGTTTTTAGTTAGTTGGCAGGTATAATCCTCCTATGTAAAGTTCTAAGGTGCGTAATAGAGAGACATGTGTAGGTAGAAAGCGACACTAGGCCTTTTCCCATGCTGCTATTAAAGCAATGTTGCACATGGAGGGGTGGGTATTGTGTACAAATACAATCAGAAGCATATGTTAAAATAGGCCACGAGACTATTATATTGTACCCATCTTGGTGTGCTAGACGATGCTCACTCGTTATCTGTTCAATTTGCAATAACACAACTTTACGTCCAATATACCGTGAAAAAAGACTAGGGGAGGTCAAAGTAATAGAACCTGACACAAGTTAGTTACATCACCTTTACTGCTGAGGAGAAACAATCGTAATGTTATGAATTTCAGAACTCCCATCGCATACAAATTGTCCATTAAAGACTCGATCGAAACGGGTAAATGGACAGTTTTCATGTGTACAAAGCTGTTCTTTGTTGGGGAGAGGGATAATATTTAATGTTTGGTCAAACTTACCTTTCAATCTGAAAATTTGCTTGCTATATTGATTGCATTGTCCCTTATAGGAATTGTTTTAATAACACTGAACGAAAAATTTATATAATAAGTTGTTTAGAAACACATATATTTCAATTTTCTTCGCGGTTAGTAAGATTGTTTTTAAGAAATTAAACAGCAGAAGTTTCAAGTCACATTTGTGCATTTATCTCACCTGGCAATTGAAATATATTAAGCTATATGAATAATGTGTTGATCATATATGTCTGATTTCTAAAAGAATTAATTTGTCTAGTTTGTTATTCTGAGTTTTCGTGTGGCTTGTTGAGGTAAAGTTGTTTTCGGGTTGTCAGTTGATTGTGACTATGGATTTTCTGTGGATATTTTTAATTGTCCTTTAAAATATTCGTGCGTGTGCGTGTGCGTGTTAAGCAAAGAATATAATAACAGAATCAACCGAATCATTTTGGTACATATCTGTAGTTTACCGTCAAGCTTGAAATGCATTTAAAATGTGTAGGTCACAACAACTCGTTACGACAAATTACACGCAAAACAAATATATTTTTAAAATATACAGCTGACATTACATAAAACCATATTTAACCATTCCAAGACTTATTCATCTTTGCTTCTCTCTAACCTGTTATTATTCCTCTGACCCAAATCTTTGTTTCAGCGGAAAAGAAAACTTCAGCTTATAGGTACTGAATCTATAACAAAAATATCTTTTCAAAATCTTTTAAATTTTTTATTTTCTACAAATTTCTTCCCATTCCGCAGCGGAATTATGGCGAACAGTTTCACAGTGGTATTGCTGTTTGCATACGAGTCACCGAATGACATAAATCAAATGGTGTATATTACAGGTAATTACTTGGATAGAGATTTTTGTTTCCCCAAAACCTTGATAGCCTCTGTTAGTATGACTGTCTAAATAATCATTATATACTGTATATGGTGCTCGATAAATGGATGTTTTGTTTTTATATTATTGTAGAGTTAAAAGGTTTCCTACCCGGGCCGGTTAAGGAGGAAGCGGGGACGCAGTTATCAGAGCACATGGTTTTCTCCGGGTGGCATTTTACCACCAAATGTACATGGTTGTTACATAAGTATTATGTAAAGAGTGTCATGTAGATATCAATCATAGCAATTAAATGTTGCTGTCTGATATCCCATTATCAGCGACATATATGTACCCGTGTAAATCAATTCGTGTCCCTTTCTATAGATTGTCACGTGTTTTCAATACTCTTATAAAGAATACATTAAGATCAATTATTTTCAGGAATGAATTCTTTGTTACGTATCTTGGCCTTCTCCATAAACCATCAGCTTACCCCTCTGTGTGAATGCGAACTGCACGAGAGTTAGAGAGAGAGAGACACACACACACCAAGAGAGAGAGAGAGAGAGAGAGAGAGAGAGAGAGAGAGAGAGAGAGAAGGATATCTACAGCAAGTATCACAATACCGAGTTAATTGCAAATCAATTTAAGATTAAAATTACAAAACAGTGAACAAACACAGCATGCTAATATACTCCTGGTTGTGTTTGAAACAAGACTGAAGTCACTCACCTGTAAATTGATGCGTGCATAAGTCCGTTACATTACTGTCTGCAAATTTATTCAATGATTTGCTCCTTTGTACGTTGGGTCAAACATAAAGCTCTGTTAACAGTGCCACCAGGTGATACAGACGGTGATTAATTTACGATCATTTTCGTTGTCTCAAATTACCAATACTACCATCAGATACGCATTTCTCGGCCATTTCAATTGTGTTGCTTAAGGAAATTGTGAACAATCACAAATACCTAACCGTACGTCTTGAAAACGAATATAACAGTAAAATCTAAAGTATTTCGTTTGCATGTGATGTAGCCGTCATAATAACGGTCACATCAGGAACTATGGTAAGTGAGAAATATTTCTGGATCGGAAACAAACGACAAAGTTGTGAAACCAGCATTCTCATAACTTTACACACAAACTGTATCGATCCAACCAATGTGCAAAGGATATACGAAACGCCAATTATGGCAATGCAATGAAAAACAAAGAGTAGAATGAGTAATAGTATTATACGTTTGAATAAGATGACGACAAAAGCCGGAATTAAAACCACTCATGTCCGGCATGGCCGTTACAAGATTATCGGAAATGACATAGGATACAGATGTACATGCGATTTCACAAGTACTAAAGCGCGAAGCAATCTTAATTGAAAAGTTGTAAACAGTAAATGAGAAGCAAATTCAAACTTTATGTGGATGGAATTTAATTGTAAATTACAAATTTTATACTGCAGCCTTACTCGTGAACAGAGATGACTGGTATGTTTGGAATCTTCACCAAGTGACACTGCAATCAAAGGTCATCATCAAGAGTTTATTAATAGAATGTTGTCTGACCAACAAAATTATATAAATGCAAGTTTAAATAACGTTAGGTGCAAGACCTATCTCTCCTCATTTCTTCCGTAAGAATCCTAGTTCAGCAGTGTCGCAATCTCCGTCAGCAAAGAAACCAAGTAAAAGAAACAGTTTAATGAAATTTACATGATTGTACTGGAGTAAATTTTAAAATAGTTGTTTTGGGATACAACCAATCAATAAATTTAAAACGCATCAATACATTGTAACAATAGTCATAATTAAGTGACTTTGTTTTCTAAATCTCTCATGTAAAGAAGAGTTTATTACTGTGTAAGACATGCACAGTAATAGGTTAGTCATCTAGAAAGATTGGGATTTTATGTTATGATTCTCTCACATTTCTCAATGTCATTTTAACATGTTGCATGACGTTTAGAACATCTTCAGGTAAATTGCCGTTTAAAACATACTCAGGTTAAATGGCGTTTAGAACATATGATAAAAATTGATGGAACATCCAATACATTGTAATAGTATGTGCCATCCAATGCTGTCTACTAAGGATGATAGATTCTACTTCCTGTCCATTTCGACATTCTATGATATTTATTATTGTGATATATGTGTCGAAACAAATCGTTAAATTGCCTTGTTTGCTTTTCTCGATAACTTATGACACGTTTAGTTTTAAGTTATATTTTGTTTTCTTTTCCATATTTGCTGTATGATTTGTTATGTAATTGTCTGTGTATGCATGTTTTAGATAAATTCAGTTATATCTTTTCTGTTCTCTACATTTTGATCATATAAAGGAAACCATCATATTATTTACAGTTTAGAACTCAAATTAGTTTTCATTACTCGGTAACATTGTATGTCATCTGATAAATAGCCTTTGTTCAAGTATGTCATCTAATAAATAGCCTTTGTTCAAGTTCTCATTTCTTACAAATTTCATGAACATCAAGGGGATGATGGCAAAGACAAAATGCAAGAAGAAATTTAGGTTATCATTAAATCAGGTGAAGTTACCTCGCAAAATCCATTACTTCCGTCACACAGTTGAACTTGGCAGATAATTTGCCAAATATTCACAAGAAGTTTAAGGTAAGAGCAAAACATTTAAAGAAAGAACCTGAAGAACACAAAATGTTGACGACTGTGCAAAGTTATTTTAGGCACAATAATATTGAGTGTCTTTCACAAAACGAGCCCCCGTGTGGACGATTGGTCTAAAACGCTCTCCTTTTCCGAGTACTGCCAAATACCTTTGCTAGCGTGGGTTGAGTCTCGGTCTCGGCCAGTGTTGGTATGTAGAGAGAACACCAGTAGTTTCCCGTGGGTCCGTATGATTTTCCCGGGCTTTTCTTCCACCAATTATACTGGGTGCCATGTATAGCCCATCATGTGCTGGAAAATGGCGTTAAACCCACAACAGCAACAAAAACTTTCACATAACACGATAATAACGAATCTTTCACATACCAAGACTTACAACATAAACTAAAACTTGCAAAACTGAGTTTGTTACATCCCGCAGATGAATTAGATCAGTGGTTATGGTTACCGGTTGATATTGTCCAAGGTTGACCTTATTTCCTTATTTTTGACTGATTTTACAATAGTTCTGCTAAATTTAGTCTCGTGCCTTTATCATCATCTAATAGGTTTTTTTTTACAACCCTGATACATGATTTTACAACCTTGATGAATGATTTTAATCCTGAATTAATTTCACTGCGGGTGTAAAGTAATATATGAAACGGTTTTTTTGAAATGTAAAGAAATCTTATTTATTGGCATCAATTATTCCAGCATCATCGCTATTGGCAAGTATTTCAAATGGCTTTTATTATAGACATCTAACCTGTTAATTATTTACCCGTCAAAATCGCTTACGGCATGTATCGAGTCATTTTCCACTCAAACAGATATAGTAGTGGCACAACGTACAATATATATGATTTTTACATCGTACAATATATATGATTTTTACAACGTACAATATATATGATTTTTACAACGTACAATATATATGATTTTGGTTTTGCATAATCGTTCTGTCATTTTTAATTCATCGTTTACGTAGAAATCGTTATTTACTTTGGTATGCCATTGAAGTATCATGCTAATTCCATCAAGCATTCCGTTTTCAATCATAAAAATCTCATAGTTCTGAGCTAACCCAAGTGACCATTAACAGTTCACATCGTCTGACTTGTATTTTCATTACATGCAAGGCGAAACTCCTCGAATATATTACACAATATTAAAGTGTCGGTTTTAACTTTAAAGTTGTTTAGATCATCTAATTTGTTTCTTCACATTCAAGTGTGACATCATATCATATACACACATCGTCATCAGATATGTTTGAAACGTTCAATGATGAGTAGTAAATAGTTTCTTTAAAGTTAGTAAAGTACTCAAATGAATGAATGTCCCAGAAATGTTCCCTGACCGACTGGTATTTATATAGTACTCAAATGAATGAATGTCCCAGAAATGTTCCCTGACCGACTGGTATTTATATAGTACTCAAATGAATGAATGTCCCAGAAATGTTCCCTGACCGACTGGTATTTATATAGTACTCAAATGAATGAATGTCCCAGAAATGTTCCCTGACCGACTGGTATTTATATAGTACTCAAATGAATGAATGTCCCAGAAATGTTCCCTGACCGACTGGTATTTATATAGTACTCAAATGAATGAATGTCCCAGAAATGTTCCCTGACCGACTGGTATTTATATAGTACTTAAATGAATGAATGTCCCAGAAATGTTCCCTGACCGACTGGTATTTATATAGTACTCAAATGAATGAATGTCCCAGAAATGTTCCCTGACCGACTGGTAGTACTCAAATGAATGAATGTCCCAGAAATGTTCCCTGACCGACTGGTATTTATATAGTACTCAAATGAATGAATGTCCCAGAAATGTTCCCTGACCGACTGGTATTTATATAGTACTCAAATGAATGAATGTCCCAGAAATGTTCCCTGACCGACTGGTATTTATATAGTACTCAAATGAATGAATGTCCCAGAAATGTTCCCTGACCGACTGGTATTTATATAGTACTCAAATGAATGAATGTCCCAGAAATGTTCCCTGACCGACTGGTATTTATATAGTACTCAAATGAATGAATGTCCCAGAAATGTTCCCTGACCGACTGGTATTTATATAGTACTTAAATGAATGAATGTCCCAGAAATGTTCCCTGACCGACTGGTATTTATATAGTACTCAAATGAATGAATGTCCCAGAAATGTTCCCTGACCGACTGGTAGTACTCAAATGAATGAATGTCCCAGAAATGTTCCCTGACCGACTGGTATTTATATAGTACTCAAATGAATGAATGTCCCAGAAATGTTCCCTGACCGACTGGTATTTATATAGTACTTAAATGAATGAATGTCCCAGAAATGTTCCCTGACCGACTGGTATTTATATAGTACTCAAATGAATGAATGTCCCAGAAATGTTCCCTGACCGACTGGTAGTACTCAAATGAATGAATGTCCCAGAAATGTTCCCTGACCGACTGGTATTTATATAGTACTCAAATGGATTAATGTCCCAGAAATGTTCCCTGACCGACTGGTATTTATATAAGTGCAGTATAACATATTCAGTCATATCAAATGTATGTTTTGTACTTTCGATTATTTTTGTCCACATTTGGTATGCATAATGCCAACTAGACGTTTCGTGACATTATCTATTACTAAATATGTTCATTATGCCCAGATGGCTTCTCTCTCTCTCTCTCTCTCTCTCTCTCTCTCTCTCTCTCTCTCTCTATATATATATATATATATATATATATATATATATATATATATATATATATATATAATAAACTGACAATGGACAGTGCATAACTAGTATCTAACTAGCCTGAGCACTTTCGACTCTTAATGAGTCTTTTTCAAAGGCAAATACAACACATAGACAAGACAAACAAATTAAACACAAAAACCGTTGTGTTTGCAAAACTTTACATGGCTGTTTCTACAGGAATTAAACTTTTATATTTATTGAAATAATCTAGTTGAAACATAATATATACTAGTTTTGCACTGTTCGTTGTCATTTTATTGCATTTATCTTAATCAATCCCTGACACACGTGATGCCTTGCTAGATCCAGTACACTTGAAAGGACTGTTATTCGTGAAATGATTTGTAATCTATATATATATATATATATATATATATATATATATATATATATATATATATATATATATATATATATATATATATATATACAATCTATGTAGAGTACGAATTAAAAATTATCTAAAATGAATGATAGTATTATTGGTTTTAAATATTAATTCTGCCAACTATTATCAAGCATTCTCCAAAAGAATCCAGGGATAGCACTTTCCGTTCTGTCTGGTGTATATTTGTAATTCTCTCTCTCTCTCTCTCTCTCTCTCTCTCTCTCTCTCTCTCGATCCATCGATCGATAGATACATAGATACATATATAGATAGATAGATAGGTAGGTAGGGAGGTAGGTAGGTAGATAGATAGATAGATAGATAGATAGATAGATATTATCTATCTATCTATCTATCTATCTATCTATCTATCTAGATATACAATACATTCGCGTGTTATGGCACCCTTCGCCTTACCTGTTCGCACCATCCCCTATCGCAGGCAGGTGCGGCGAGGTGTGCCTTAACCTAACATGGATGGGTTCGAACTGAATTTAAAAATGTCTGACCTGTATGATGATATTATTTATTTGTATTTAAAATTATGTTAATGTTATCAAACACCTTCCTGTAGGATACAGGGATAGCGCTTTCAGCTCTTGCTCTCTTTCTTGATCGCATCTCTGCATAGGTCTGATCGTCATATCTAGCTGTAATATAAACCAATCAAACTATCTAAATCCCGTGCAATGATCTTTTTAAAGCATGGCTCAGTGTCATAAAGAATTTCATACAAAATCTTAATATTTGCCATCGTCAAATCTGTACTCATTTACATTTCTTTTCTCTAAATCTTTTAGTGCTTCTTCTATTTAAATTGTGTTTGTCTTTTATATCTGAATCATTTTCTTGTTATGATATGCATTAGAAGGAGGTGTAATTTATATTTTCGATTTGCTGAATAAATGGTCAATTGACAACGAAAGAGACCAGAATGATCAAATTAATGCAGTCTAACAGAACCTTGAAACATAATTCTTGGCACACGTTTGTATTAACCAAGGAATGATGTGTGTGATAAAACAAACCGCATATATAACTACCCATGATGGACTTGGAATGTGAAGAGCATTATGCCTCTTCAACCACTGTAGGGTCATGCATGGAAAATGTTTGCATGCAAAGAGCACGTGTTCTGCTAATATAGCATATTTAATGGTGTGTACAATTTCTTCGAGGAATTAAAATGGTTATAACCTTTGTCAAAGATTGGAAACAGTCAACTATATACCTCAATGCTGCAAAAACCTGAACGGTGAACGCATTATCTTGGCTGAGCAAATAACAGACCCGTGTTTTCGGTGGTAGAAGAATTAAAACAGAAGAGCATATGAACTTAATGATATTTATTTATGACCATTAAACTCCCAGCGCTGTGATGAAGAGTGCGAACATAAATACATGAACACCTACATATGTCTACATGCATGCACACGTCTTTGCATGCTCTATATCAGTTATATTTGTTTAATAGTTTTATTGTTAACATACGGTAAAAGTTTAAAATGATCCATCCCCTCTGGAAGTTGCATTTGTTGTTATAGAAGACTGCCCTTATCCTCTTGACAGTAAGCTCATCAAATAGTAATAATAACTAGTCTTTGTACAAAAATATGCTGATGCAAAGAAATTATACTTAGTCCTGCAATATAGGTCTTTCACTTGATTAAACAAAATATAAAATATGTTGTTTTTTATGTAGGTCCGTAATGCTTCTAGTGTCTAATGCATTTTAATCCATATTTTGAACATGCAAAAATTTTGATTTTACACAAAATGTAATCCTTTGTATATATACTGCTGTGGTCAGATTGTTTAAAAGATGGGGACAAATATTCACCAAAATAAAGTTGATCATGCTTTCTAATTCCACTTCCACATTGAAAAAAATGCGTCATTTTAAATGTTTACACGATATCCCAGATTGGGAACAAAATTTAATATGTACCGTTGGCTGCCTGGTCGCATTGATATTAATGATAATGGAAAGGCTGATAACCAGTCAACGCTGCCGAGACATCGTCCGTTTCTATATGAAAGATTCCATATACTGACTTCATAGAAGCAACAAGTCAAAATGTTTTTCTACTAGGCAAAATACGTCGAATGAAAACTCCACAATCTACGGTACCGTAGAGAAGCATACCTCCAATTTTTAAAACATATAAGCAAAATAAAAAAAACATAAACAAAAAGGTGACACCGGAAGGGCTGTGACATCGCTATATGAAAGCAGCTATAAAATATTTGCCTGTTAAGTAAACTAATCATAGAAGGACTTATTTTCCTATAATAAGAAATATTCACATGCCCATATTTTAATTTTACAGTGCACTTCTGTTTAAAGCTATGATTAGTGTTTTCTTAAGTATAATTTCAAGGTTGTCTAGATCTGTAAGCTCCCAAGATTCAGAAGGTTGATGGACCGCCTGTTTCATTTGCCAGAAGACGACTCAAGAGAATGTATGCTGTTCACCAAACCGCCGAGGTCACGTTGTTATCACAAAATTGGGTCTCCGTCGGTTGGATCAAAGTGGACTGCTATTGCTAGGCCACAACATTTCTATCAAATAAAACCTGCTACAAAACAAAATTCTCAATCAGTTTTCTGACAAGTATTTGCACAGTTGTCAGATGGCACAAATAACGTTTTTGTCCTTTAGATGGCATATAACGGACGATTTACGATGCCAACCTTTTGCATAACTATAAATCCGAATCTATTCTGTTTGCAAACGTTGCTATAATTTGCAGAGAAGAGGTTTTCAAAGACACAAACGTCACAGTATATGTAAGCTTTGTCCCTAACAGTCAGCAAAACATGCTGACCAGTACCATACGTATGACAGCAATGATTCTCTATTGCCATCATTGGAAGGAAATTTGGAAAGTTCCCAAAGTTGTCACAGCATCTCGCAAATATTACTTCAAAAAACAAAGAGGTGTAAAACAGAGGCTGCTCAAAATCATTCTCTGGAACGAGAGCGTACTATTTTACTCTGTGTTGATATGAATATTCATGCTATAACCAGAATCGGAACATTAACTGAATAAATAACCAATCCAAGTTTAATCATTTCATCCAGTCGTAGCTCAACTAGAAACCCAGTTAGCCCTGTACATGTGTGAACAATCCACGTCCGATGGAGTGGTTTGTTCCTCTAACTTGCGAAAGGTGCTCATCAAAATTGGTGTTCAAGATAACATTGACCCCAATCCCTCTTCTAAGTTAAGGGATTATTTCCTGGGAGTATTATCAGTCCAATTCCCTAGGCTAGAGAGCCCCAGTTATTCTTTCTAACAGTGAAGCAAGGAACAAGCAATTCCGTCCGGATTTTTTCCATCAAAGTTCCGGCAGTATATCTAATCTACACACGTCACCAGTACAGGTTCCTAAAGCAATAAGGACACAATTTGATGGAATGCTAGATGCTGCCACAGCCAAGGAAGAGGTATGGGTCCATCATGGTGTGTAACTTCTCTATATAGAGAAGTTTAATAAAAGGAAAAAAGAAAGCGATGCATTTTCTTGGGCTGTCTAATATTGGATGATTTCGGAGACTTCATAGACAGCAGTGGCTGGACTAATGGACAGGAACTGATGCGGCTACGTATGAAACTGATACCTGGAAACCATTCGCATCGCACGGACAAAACAAGCCCACCAAGCCAATTTCTTTGCTCGGCCGAAACTACTGATGTGCAAGAGATTCCTATAACTCAGATAAGTATGAGGCCCAGAGACTGAATTTGATAAAGATAAGTCCCACATGTCAGTATTAGGAAATTATGCTTCTGACGCAAATCTCGAGTCTTGTCTTCATTCATTCACACAGAGAAAATAACCTTCAGCTCTACATGGAAGATTATCGAACACTTATATGTTCCTATTATTTGCAGTTGCCTACTACAATCACTGTCGCTGGATCATTGTGCGCATCCGCGACATGCAATTCATATCGTCAAATCTTAGGGAAGACTTTCATATTTTTGTGTAATTAAGGAAACCACGCGCAGATTCTCATCTCTTCTAATTGATCAGCGATAAGAACAAAATGGTGCAAAGAAATTACATTGAGTGTGCGTGTGATATGCCTCACAGAAAATTCAGATCGTCTGATTTATGTTATCACTCAGTACAGTAACCCATTCCTAGATGACTGTATCGAAATGCTCGTCCTGCATGCACGAGACTGTGTGGACCACTTTTGTGAATACTATTAGGAACATTGAGAATTCGTGGCAAGAACAGTATATCAAATTTCGGAATGAGGTACTGGACAAGAGAACGAAGTCGCTTAATGAGCCAGTCAGCAACAAGCAACTTCTACCTCTCCTCTAGTCACCCAAACGCGCGCATAATCCCAAGGCAAAGTGAACTGCTTCACTTCATGAGGATCTAAGATTGTTTCTACCTCTCTACATAGCCATCAAGAGCAGAAATTTTGTCAAGAGCAGCACAAACAATGGCAGCTATGTCAAAGCTAAGACCCATCTGGAGAGACAAGAATATCTGTTTGAAAACTAAAATCAGACTATTGCGAGCTCTAGTCATCTCAGTCTTTTTATACTCATGCGAAGCATGGACCCTGACAGCAGAATTACAACGAAGAATCCAGTCACTTGAAATGAGATGCTACAGAACCATCCATGGCATCTCTTACATGGACCACATCACAAATGAAGAAGTGAGTAACACCATCAGGCGCGAAGTAGGCCAATATGAGGGCCTCCTCACCACCGTCAAAAAGAGAAAGCTGAAATGGTTTGGCCATGTCACTAGAGCCAACAGTCTGTCTACAACAGTCCTGCAGGGCAGCGTCCAGGGTGGCAGAAGGAGAGGTAGACAGAGAAAAAAGTGGACTGACAACATCACAGAATGGACCAGGAAAAGTTTTGCGGAGACAAAGGCATTGGCACATGATCGAGACAAGTGGAGGGAACTGGTCAGATGTTCAGCACAGTGCCTCGACGACCACACTAGGTCATGAGACTGATGATGATGATCATGACATAGCCAGCCAGCTGGGTGAAGGAGATTTGGCGGTATCTTCAGTCATGCAAATTAGCTATATCCTCTTTCCTTTTCCAACTCTGGCAAACTACGCACTGAAGGTAAATCAGATGTTTTGCCCAGTCAAGACACACGTAGCAACGTGCCTGCATCATCTGTAATGATACACAGTTTACACACATCTTCTGTTTTGCACTTTTAATGATCGTGCAGGGAACTATAGAACGTTTTGTGACTGGATTTTGTCTGCGATAGGTATTTCCCAAGCAGCATAAAAATAAAACTTGAGTGATATGGAGAAGCAGTATGCGAATAAACTAAAATGCCAGTTACTAGAAGGAATTCCGCCAGGATTCTGCTAACATAACCTCCGTATTCAAACGATGAATTTGGAATAGAATCCTCCAAGTAAGGAGCTGTACATTGGTATATATTATCTATATATTTGATAGATAATAAATCTTTCTTTTTATGCAAGTGATTAGTTGTGGGTCTTTGTTGTATCTAAGTACGTTGTTATCTCCGAAGTTAGCCGTCAACCCATTGCAGAATGTACACATGAAGATGGAGATACCAAAATCGTGGCTATCTTTGTCACGGTTTAGATTAGGGCAGCAACAAAATTTTTGTTCACATAGAAGACACATCTGTCATTGTCATTTGAATTGGTCATAATAAGGTCTCAGTTCCATGATTTGTGCTCTTGGAGTAATGCCACTCTCCAATAACAGGTTCAAGGTACCGTAGATTGTTTGTGGATTTTTCATTCCACGTATTTTGCCAAGTAGAAAATCATTCTGACTTGGTGCATTTTTTATGTTCAACTTGCTGTCTTGGTATCCACAAACTGAGTAAAGCTGTTGAGTTTTGAATTAGCAAAGGTATCATCTCTTACCATATCAACACCATCTGTTGCAACCTTGGAAAGGAGAAGTTTTGTGCTCTTTCCCTTTACCTTTCCTTCAGCGGTGTGATACGGCGTTTTTCTACTTCAGTAATGGGAAAAGGAGGTCATGGAAGGCAGGGAAATTCTATCCGGAGGCAACGGATTCGTTCCTTAATGTAACAAAAATCCCTTTAGAGCGAGTCGACGTCTTCTCTCTTGATTTCTAGCCTCTGAAACTGCTCACAGAAGTAATGTACGCTGCAAAGGTAAAGCGACATTTCTACCCTAGACACTTCGACCCTAAAACATCGCGGCCCTAAGTAATATATACACGTTTCGGCCCCAAATAAACGAGACGTTTCGGCCCTCCACACTTTGGTATTAAGACATTACGGCCGTAAGCAGATACCT
The DNA here is from genome assembly GCA_028554795.2 of Sinohyriopsis cumingii. Taxonomy (NCBI): domain Eukaryota; kingdom Metazoa; phylum Mollusca; class Bivalvia; order Unionida; family Unionidae; genus Sinohyriopsis; species Sinohyriopsis cumingii. Next base: position 144,620 of record JAPYKE020000445.1, read on the forward strand.
TTAATGATGTACATCAAGAGACAATGGCTCCATTACTCAGCATGGATAGTGTGAGAATAGTATATTTACCGGCAACAGGTTCGCACAATCAACGATGTTGAAGGTTAATAAAGGAACTAAAATAAATAGCAAGCCATATGATAAAATGTGCAATAATGTATATAACAAATGTATGGTCTCCAGTTGTTTCATTAACGTCACCTTGTTGTTTATTTCAAGGTGGCAACACCACATCAACGGCAAGGCAGTCATGGCCTTCTTCGTTTATATGTTCTGATTACTCTTTACTCTTTTCTTGCTTGAGGCTAGCTGCAGGACCTCACCTAGCAACCTGTGTCTGAACAGGTCTATAGCGACGTTCCCTCTTGGTAAAGAGGGGATGTTAATTAGATTCTGCTATCGTTATCTAGAGGAAGACCTCCCTCTATTTTATTGCCCTGTGTGAGTGGATATATATAACATCAACAGAGAACTGAGCATAACTAATGAGAAGAAATAAGACAATACTAGCCCCCTTTTGACAAGAGAATAACAATTTAATCAATGACATGAACTAATAGTGTCAGATTCAATTCAAACAAATTTACGTTACAGAATGTCAATATCAGCGTTCTATTATTGATTCATTTCATCATGATAACGAGAGTGGTGAAACGAGCACATTGTGCACGCCTAATCTGCATCACCTATCGTCGTTTTCTGTGCTTGTCTCCTTGTATTCCACGTCTTCCCACCGTCACGTGTATACGTTTGATGTTTCTTGATCCTAATATCCTAACCGCTCGATCTCTTATCCGGACTTCTGTCTTTCGGACTGTTCAAGATTATTCCAGAGAGTTGTTTCCCTTAATGCTGTTCAGTCCAAGAAAATGCGCGTCCTATCACTAAAGGCCTGTCTTTGCCTACAAGACAGCCTCCTGGTCTCCTTACCTGTCTTAACCAGACAGAACTACTCTTTAGTTTTCCCCGGAGTCAAACGAGTCTCCCTTCTCTTGCAGGAAAATCTCGGACTGAGGAAATTCGCCCAAAGTCCTTACTTTAAATTCAACATTTCTTCCAGGGTGTACACCTTAAGTTAAACTAAACAATCGTAACACTGGTCAACAGTGAAATCATTACTGACTTGAAAAGGCCCTAATCTGTAGTATTTTGGTGTGCCGAACACGAATATAACCGTGAAAAATTTGTATTGGCTCTCGTTTTGAAGATATTCATATACCTCATTTTCTATGTTTCACTGTGTAAATTTCTCCAGTAGGACTGCAGCAACATCCGGAATAATGATGTAACATTGCATAATACCATCATGCTCACATCATCCACAGTTGATTGCATCATTTTCTGATGCAATGCAATACTAATGCCATGCGGCTGCTGAAGTAAGTTGACGTCAGCAGTGTACTATACATGTGTAGGCCTATTATACTAATGCCAGGCGGCTGCTGAAGCTGACGTAAGCAGTGTACTATATAAAGCCCAATCAGATAGGTTCAGCATTTAAAATATTTTAGACGTTGTGCGAGACAGTTCAAGCTACTGTTACATAAAACTTATTATTTTATCCATTTACGTACAATAAAGAACAGTAATGCCTCGAAAGTGTATTAATACCGCGGACAATTTTTGCTATATTTGTGGGGAAGTGACATTTGCCAACCAGAAGAAAAGTATCAATTCTCAAGTGAAGAAGGCATATCATCTTTACTTCGGATGCAAGGTTGGTGACCAAGACAAGCCTTGGGCTCCGCATATATGCTGTGCTACATGTACAACACAGCTTTCACAGTGGTTGAATTGCAAAAGGTCATCAATGCCGTTTGCAGTCCCAATGGTGTGGAGAGAGCCAAGCAACCACCTAAATGACTGTTACTTCTGCTTGGTTCCTCCTCTTTCCGGCGGAATAACGAAGCGAAAGAAGTCGAGAATAGTCTACCCAAACATTCCGTCTGCATTGAGACCAGTTCCACATGGTGAGGGACTTCCTATTCCAGAACCTCCAGCAGAATATTCTCTTGATTCATCTGACGAAGACAAAGGTGAGTCGACCTGTTCTTCTCCTGGTCCATCAGCATGCAGTGATCCAGATTTTCACTGTGGTGCATCATCAACCCCACACAGAATAACACAGGAAGAACTAAATGACCTGATTCGTGATTTGGACTTATCAAAGAACAAGGCAGAATTGCTAGGATCAAGACTCCAACAGTGGAATCTTCTAGAAGAAGATGTCACAATTACTGCATATCGAAAGCGCCACCAGCAATTGGAGCCTTTCTTCAGAAAGGAAAGTAATCTGATATTCTGTTCCGATATTGAGGGCCTCATGAATGCTTTAAAAATCACTCATGACCCACAAGAATGGAGACTATTTGTGGACTCTTCGAAACTGAGTCTCTAGGCTGTGCTTTTGCACAATGGAAACATTCTTCCATCTATTCCAGTAGCGTATGCTGTCCACATGAAAGAGACATACGATAACTTAAGGCAGCTACTGAATTCCATTGAGTATAACAAGTACAGCTGGCACCTCTGTGGTGATTTGAAGGTAGTTGCCCTTTTAATGGGACTGCAGCAAGGATATACAAAATACATGTGTTTCTTATGCGAGTGGGATAGCCGAGCAAGGGAAATGCACTACATGAGGAAGGAATGGACTCACAGGCAGAATGTAGCCATTGGAGAGAAGAATATCCAACACCCAGCTCTGGTTGAGGCTCAGAAAATCTTGCTACCACCCCTTCACATCAAACTAGGTTTGATGAAGAACTTCGTGAAAGCCATTGACCGGACTTTGCCAGCATTCCGATACCTGCATGAAAAATTCCCTCGACTCAGCGAAGCAAAGATTAAAGAGGGAGTTTTTGTGGGTCCTCAGATTCGAGAGCTTTTCAAAGATGACCGGTTCAACAACTTGCTGGAAGGTGACGCGAAACAAGCATGGAATGCTTTTCGCCTAGTTTCTACAAACTTCCTCGGAAATGTTAGGGCAGAAAACTATAAGGAACTAGTAGAAGACATGTTGATGAAGTATAAGAAACTTGGCTGCAATATGTCTCTAAAGATTCACTTCCTTCATTCCCATTTGGATTTCTTTCCTAGCAACTGTGGTATTGTTAGTGATGAACACGGCGAACGTTTTCATCAAGATATCGCAACAATGGAACAAAGATACCAGGGAAAATGGTCCACTACAATGCTGGCTGACTACTGCTGGACACTCCTCAGAGATGCTCCCGAACAGCTGTACAAGAGACAGGCGAAGAAATCTAAGATGTAGTCAATGACTTGATTTTTTATAGGTAGGCTATTACAGTTGACCTTTTACTATTGGAATGCATTTCGTTATGTAAACATTAATTTCTTGCAGATTACAAAAAAACTAGAGCCAATTTTGCAATTTGACTGTCATATTCGTGTTCAACACATAAAAATTGATAAGAATTGACTAATTTTATTTCAGTAACATGACTTTTGTAAAAATTTGTTGTCCAGTGTCAGCCGTTACTAATTGTTCCCCAAGATAATTATTACTTTCCTTCGATTTTGATAGCTTAGCGAATCTGAGAAATACGACACATACCAACTTCCTTTTCTTAAATGACTATTCGAAATGACGTTCCCATTAAGCGGATATGGTCAACATCTTATTCTCTACTTTCCCAGGACGGTTTTGCGATGCCCGGATCAATTCCAAATAAGCCATATATGCTGGTCTCTCCTTCTTTCACGAAATTTAACAACTGTCATGGGAAAAGGTCGAAGTGGCCTCTCACATAAAACCTTGCTGGCCTGGCCGCAATGACATTTTAATGCACAATGTATTCAATTTTAAGGTTCAAAATTCGAATCACTACAAGGTCACAGTTTGACAAAGGTATCAAGCGTACGCATGTATGGACGGAACGTTTAAGGCATTTGATAAACATGAAAATGGAGAGTAGAAAACATTATATTACCTGATGGTAATTGTACAAATTTGCACTAGAAGCATCACCACATGAAAACGCAATTCATATATAACTGATCGATATTGTGTTTGTGAAGTGTGTGATGAAGTGATTCACTTGTTTTTGTATTTATAATTATCTGCTATCTAAATGATAAATCAGTGATGAATTTAGATATGCCACGCCTTTATATATCTAGTCATTTAAATATGTATTGGAAAATCTTTGCTAAATGGTCCAAATTGGTTTCCACCCACTGTGGTATGACTAATAGCTTGTTTTCCATTCGTTTATAAAATGTTCCACCAAAATATCACATAGTTTTAATAATATTAGTTTATCCAGGTCTAAGATTTGTTTTTTGTTTTAAAATTTTAACAAGAGGTATTTAAAAATATTCAAAATCTGCAAAAAGCATTAACCTTAGAGTAAATAAAATAATGTTGAAAAATAGGCTAAAATATCCTAGGACCAATGCATCTTAGAGTCGGCATGTCTTAGGGCAGAAACGTCTAAGGCCGAACGTCCAAGGGCCGGAATGGCAGTAAACATGATAAAACCAGTCACTTGACCAAGTCGTTGGGGCACGCAAGAAGAGCAAATGTTTTGAAAATGTTCATCCTTCACAGGCAAACATGTAAAATAGACTATTCCATTTGCTCTGTATAATTGTGACATGCACATTATTGTTGTTTTGTTTCTGTTTATGTAATTCACACCTCTTTTGTATCTCTAGAATGCTAGCTATAACATATCGAAAAAGTGTCCTATCTGGAAAGCATTTGGACCACAAGTACAGAATCTCAGTTCAGAGTTCGCACGCCAGAAGAATGGGGTGGACATCGGAAGACATCCATTGGCAGCCATCTAAACAACTCTTGCCTAGGCAGTTAAAACGTGCAGTGAGCTAATCAAATGCGTTTGCAAGTCTGAGCGAGATTGTCTAATCTACAAGTGATCCATAGTCAGACCGCCGTGCACTGAACTTTGCAGAAGAATGGGGTGGACATCGGAAGACATCCATTGGCAGCCATCTAAACAACTCTTGCCTAGGCAGTTAAAACGTGCAGTGAGCTAATCAAATGCGTTTGCAAGTCTGAGCGAGATTGTCTAATCTACAAGTGATCCATAGTCAGACCGCCGTGCACTGAACTTTGCATTTGCAATTGTCAGAGATCGCTCCGTTGGCCTAGTGGTTACAGCGTCTGCCTTGAATATGGGAGTTTGCGGATTCGAACCCAGGCCAAGTCATACCAAAGACTTATAAAAATGGTACTAACAGCTGCCTCGTTAAGCGCTCACCATTAAGAGGTTAGCGTTAGGACTAGTCGGCCTAGTGTCAGGATAATGTGACAGGGTGAGACATCATGCTACATGTCTGCGGCATGATACCGCAGTGCTAAACATCGCTATAAACTGCCACACTGCAGAAATCGTAACGATATGACTGAACAATTGCTAAAGCTACATTAAAAATCCAATTCACACACACACACACACACACACACACACACACACTTATCAGAAGCAGCCGATTGTCATAGCGTGACCTGGGCAAAAAGCAATACTACATTGTTACCTTTGTACGATATAATTTTGTTTTTGAAACCTTATTGAGAAACGTTATTGGTGTTATCACTTTTTAAAAAATGTTTGGATGTAATACCGAGTCATACCAAAGACTTACAAAATTGATACTAACAGCTGCCTCGCTTGGCGATCAGCATTAAGAGGTTAGTGTTAGGACTGGTCGGCCTGGTGTCAGGATAATGTGACTGGATGGGACATTGTTGCGATATGACTGAAAAATTTTTAAATCTACGTTAAAAAATCCAGATCATACACACACACACATTTGCTTAAAATGATTACATTACAGCATTATTACCCTGCTTTATCATTTTGTCCACAACGTATTCGTTGACTAATAATACAATAATGTAACATTCAATTCTAGCCCCTAAGATACTTGCATAAAACTTTCAATAATGTTTAGCTGTGTTTGGATGTATTTTTGAAGCATTAATATCACAATGACGCCACAAAAGTCTTTGTTAATCAGACGTTTGGAATCGTACAGCTTTGTGAATATCGGATCCCATGCGATATGCTTTTGTCCGGCGCGTACAGGTCATTCACTCAGCCAGCCGGTCCGATTCTTGTCGAGTATGCAATCTGATTAAAATATGATCTTCACTGACCTACGTATGTCAGTGGAGATCTGATTTTAATCAGATTTGTCAAGTGTGTCGACGTCCACCCTGTGAGGCAAGCTTTCCGATGTGAACTCACTGATAAAGATTTATAATAATAAACCATCCGATGAAATTTCTGACCTTTTAAAAGACTGTAGAATATAAATAATTGCAAACCAATATTTTCATCAATGGAATATTTGTACATTTTTCTTTTATTCTGAATACTATTTTAAAAATTGTCAACATATTTACCTTTTATTTTCATCTTAAAGGTATTATATGTTAATATTTGTCTGTAAGGATTTTATTCCGAAATTTTTTTTGCTACTCGTTATCTCTACATGTTTAAAACGTAACTTTTAATCGGCACCACATAGCACTACTGTGCTGATGTGTCTCTAACCCTCCCTCCATATGTATAAACATACACGCTGGTCCTATGTTTGGCTTAAGTCTCATACTCGTCTATCAGACGTGGAAAGCATAGGCCCGGATTTATACGAGAAAGAATAACATGCAACAATAGATTTCAGATAGACCGACATACAAGTGAATTGTAAAGGTTTATTAAGTCTTTGGGTGGCTTATGAATCATTTGACCCAAAGCTGTATCTTGATTATTTTTGCAGCGAATCGATCGAACTGCCACTTGACGGATCATAGTTTGCAAACAATACATGCTTTATTCTATCAACGGCTGGAATAACAGGTCGAGTCTTCAACTCCGATTGCCTCATTTTCGTATGGGACGTGTCTCTTGTGTTGTATAATGATTTAGTCCTGACCACTTCTTTGCATACCTGTGCACTGAGACACAATATATGCCTACATAGTAGCCAAAAATAATATGTCTATAAATGTGGTACATTTCAGAACTTACCTTTTAATTGGAACTGTAGAGCTAGTATTGTCTTGATGTACAGTGGATCCCGATACCTATCTGACAATTTACCTATCTACCTCTCTCTCTCTCTCGCTTCCTACCTACCTACCTACCTACCTACCTACCTACATACATACATACATACATACATACATACATACATACATACATACATACATACATACATTCATACATACATACTCTGTTCGGGGTTATACAACGAGACCGTGTAGGTTACGTTCATCGTTAATACGATGACAGCATGCATAACACAAAGAGCAATAACGCATATAGTTAGAGCCACTGAACAGCATATTACAAGTTCTAGAACACTGAATCATTTAAGCAATATCCATGGAGACTTCTTTTAACAAAATCCATACAGTCCTATTTTAACAATATCTATGGAGACTTTTTCTGACTGTTAATATACACATGCGCATTCTTCTTATTCTACCTAAGGTTCAATTATATTAACAAAATGCACTACAACAAACAACGTAAATGAATGTATGCCGTATTCCAAACTAAATATACAAGCGCCGATTCATCATTACACAACAACAACATTATTAATGCGCACATAACTCCGCCCAGATAAATTTGAATTTGGCGCGCTCTAGACATAAGTTTCGAAAAAAATGGCGTTTTTGTTTACATAAAATTGAAATTTGGAGTCATATTGTGTATCAATGCGCATTGCAACAAGTTTTCCATTTGATCTGGAATGAATAGATTGTGGTATTTTTGTCGATTCTACGAAATTTCGTGATTATGAACTGGATTCATCTGTGTAAATTGTACATCAAATACATCGGATTGAAGCAGCGCGGGAGAAGCGTATTTACATCTGCATGTGTGTTTGTTCTGTCATTGACTATTTGAAATCATAATGTGGAAAAAAAACATGAAGTGTTTCAATTGCAATTATCAAAAAGACGCTATTGAATTTAATGTTTATTTCATTTTGAGTGCAGTAAGGAGGATGTAATTGCACTTGGAATATATTCGAAATTACAGTACAATTTCGAAATGTGTAATCAAGCTTGAGAACTCATGACATGGCTCATGTAATTCGGATTTGCAGAACTAAGAAAGTACATTTTGAGGAAATTTAGAATGTAAAAATGTAAGTATATTTTTGCCATTCTTATTACCAGCTAAAGGAGACAGATTATGCCTTTATAACTTACATGTTATTTGTATGTACCAAGCAATTTTATGAAATCTTGCGTCTATCGCCAAAATCCGAAACATTGTATCAAAAAAGTTAACGCGGAATGTAGCAAAGCAGTTTGTATGTGGCAGTCCACGAAACATCTGCTTTAGTTCATTCAGAAACAAACTGAATCAAGCAAAACGTAAAGCGTCTGCTACACGAGAGCACATGATTTGTTTACAAAGTAGTTCCTAATACACTATTAGACACACGTGTCTTACGCGTGAGTGCAATATGAAGGTGTGCAATATCGTAAATTAGTGAACGATTCTGACAATGTAAAGTTAACGGAGAAACAAATGAGCATATAATAAAAACCGTCATATAAACATCGAACTGCGTACAGAGGATGCACGTATGCCGTCATATAAGCATCGAACTGCGTACGGAAGATGCATATAAGACGTCATATAAGCATCGAACTGAGTACAGAAGTCCAGATATGACGTCATATAAGGATCATCCTGCGTACAGAAGATCTAAATATGACGTTATATCAGCATCCAACTGCGTACAGAAGATCCAGAAATGCCTTCATATAAGCATCCGACTGCGTACAGATGATGTAGATATGACGTCATATAAGCATCCAACTGCGTACAGAAGATCCAGATATGCCTTCATATAAGCTTCCAGCTGCGTACAGATGATGTAGATATGTTTTGGAATAAACATTCATCTGCGAACGGAGCATCCAAATATGTCTTCGCTTATTCATCCATTTGCATAAAGACGATCTGGATATGCAGTCGTTTAGATAGTTCCCGAATGACGTCATCAGCTGCCATATTTGTGGTCATTTGGCAGATTGACCGTTGACTTTATATGGTGTGTCGAAGTTGAAATAACTTCATTGAATCTCTTGATACTTTTATGAAAATTACATACATAAACAGAAAGCAAATCAGACTTTCTGTTAGTATCTATATTTGTGATTTATAAGTTGACCGTGCTTCAGTGTGCCTTGTTAAAAATGGTAAATTTTGGTAATCGGCTATAGGAGAAACTGCTAGGTTGCCCGTCGTCCAGGTAAATGGGCTGAATATCGCCTGCTAGTGACCTCATCGGGAAGAATCTATAAGCATTCAGAATGCGATTAAGTCATTTCAAGATATGCCGTCCTATCAACATCTAACTGTAAACAAAGAAAATCTAGATAAAGATCAAACTACGAACAGGGAGACTCCAGACGTGGACGTAATGGTGGCGGGGTGATTAAAAGCACTCATTGTGTCTGGGCATTTCATCACCCCAATTACCTCTGCTTAGTTACCCAATTTGTTTGTGCAGTTAGCGACAGCGGAATCGTGGGCTCAGCCGTTTTGTTTTTATTCATCTGTACTCAGGTCACAATTATTACTTCCAGTTCAGTACCCACGAATGTATTCCAAGTCTATTTTTAGAGCATTTGTTCCTCAGTCATTTGTTGGTCATACCAGAGATAGGTTTTGGCATATTTGGTACTGATTTCATGACAATTGTTTATCCATTAGAATATGAGCATTATGGCGTGGTTGTATGTGTGTTTCTCTGCAACAGTGCACAGTGAAAAATGAATCATTACTGTTTATCGGGAAGTGAAATCTGTAACCCATTGCAAGGTAGATTGTTTACAGGCCAATATCTCAAAATGGCCAGATGACCTATGACTAGAACTTCACCGTGAGTTCATCATTGAAGGTATTTTAGGTTGACATATGTTTGTTAAGATTTGGATAGCAGAAAGTTCAGTACTAAGAAAAAATGTAGAGACTATACAGGAAAATTATTTGTGATATGAGACCATCTGGCCAGACTGCAAGGCTGTCGTAATATGCTGTCCCCTATTTTACCTTCCAACTTACTAATCCTTTATCCCCACACTGCCCGGTTATCAAGCCTATAAAATTTTCCACATCTTACAGCTGCTAGAGCCGCATTTGGGAAAAAGGCAAAAACAGGTATATGGGCAATACTCGCTGTTCTGTATGATGAATAAATCCAACTGCGAACAGAGACTATCCAGGTATGCCGTCGTCAAAAGCATCTTACTGAGAACAGGGAAGATCCAGAAATTTCGTCGCAAACATATCCGACTGCAAACAGAATATCCAGATATACCGTCGAATAATGTGCCGATTGTTCAGCCTCCACGTTAATCGCTTTAAATCATAAATATGTTACGAATAATGAAGACCCTGATCTACAGGTGCATTATGTGACGCAGCAGGTATACTGTCAACAGTGGGGTTAGTATTATACAAGAATATATGCGGTGAAGTTGACGTAATAATACATAGTCTTTTCACAGAATCGTGGAACATTGTTTGTATCTATCCCTGTGGGAGTGATGTCCCACCCAGTCACATTATCCAGACACCAGGCCGATCAGTCCTAACACAAACCTCGTAATGCTGAGCGCCAAGCGAGGAAGCTGTTAGTACCATTTTTGTAAGTCTTTGGTATGACTCTGCCGTAGATCCAACCCACGACCTCCCGCATCCGAGGCGGACGCTCTAACCACTAGGCCACCGGAGCGGTACTACTTGATGTATTACCCCAGTATTAATACAAACAATAGCCTGAAATACACGGCTCTATATATGTTGCATATTCTTAATTCTTTTTCTTTTGAACTTTATATTATAGGAATACAAAACCTTGTTCAAATGCTAATGTGCATCCATAGAAGAAGAATACGTGTTAGGAAGGAACATAAACGTAAAACAATATTAAATAATGGCCCAAACTTAAGATCCTTTTGACATTAAGATGACTCGAACTGACACAGAAAGTCTTTTCCACATGAAATATAATGGAAATGTCCGTAATTTGATGCTGGTGTCCTTGGTATTATCTCAGCATCGGAACAGAATTATCGCTTCTTGTCACCATTTGTATTTGTAACGACTTAACCACGCATTACTCATACAAGGACAGCATTTTTGTATTTACCCTTCTCTCAGTATATGAAACTGATATGGGTAATTCAATACAAACATTCATTGTATACGTTTCACTAAATTAACGTGGGTTTGAAATCAAATATGCCAGGTAAGAGTTCTTCGTTTTCATTGTCATGCCACATGTGATCTTGTACGTTTAAGTCCATATTCCCCCAAAACACGTAAAGATAACGATAAAAAGGAAGTCTGAATCATTTCCGGACCTGTCTAAAAAGGAAATCGGGGATATTGTGACTGTAGGCGGGGGTGACGCTACCCACGGTCCACTTTGTAGAAACCTTACACAAAGTCCCCTCTTCTTGCAAGAGGTGTGGGTTGGCGGATTGTACCTTCTTTCAAGGTGTCCGCTTAATTTGGTTCTCGTTATCTGGAGGTTGACCACCCTCGATGTTATTGTCCGGTTCGAGCAAATATAAATATAAATGGTGAAACCTATAGGTGGAATAGATAGAGATCTGAGCAGATATATAGAACAAACCAACACGAGCCCGCGTACATGTAAACAAACAATTTAATCAATTAATAAAACAACTGTGTGAATTCATTATAAAACTTTCACCGAATTAAAAAAAAAACACAAATATATTTAAATAAAGTAGCCGATCTGTTTTACTGATAGATTTAGTTCATCATAGGATCGAGTGAACAATCGAAGTCAATGCCTTGTACAATCGCATAACCTGTTTCTTCGTTCACTCCACTTTCACTGTAGCTGTTCCTTCGACTTCTGTCGGTCTTGCCTCTTTTGGTCCTCACTCTGTGCGTAACACGTAGATACACAGATACCTGGATCTCAGGATAAGGACGTCTCACTATACGTCTCAAAGATAGTCTCAGAATACGTCTCAGAATTAATACGTCGCACCATACGTCGCAGGAGCTATTTTCTTCCTTTGAGCTTTCAGCGTTCCTCGCTTCTACCGCCAAAATTGTTCGTCGGTTTTCCTTCGACAACAGTTGTACGAGAGAATTTCTCCCAAATTTATCTCGGAGTTTTCTTTACTTGTTTTTCTCTTGCAGAAAAGCTTAGACTGATTAAAATTTTCGATGTGGGCGATATTAAAACTAGGAAATTTAGTGTGGGAAAACATTTCCCCTTATTTAGCGTAACCAATCAGGATTAAGTATATTTGCCGCCTTTTTCCAGAGGCGCCAAATCTGAGGTCAATTTGACCTTCTACGTTGTGACTACTGGTCACTGGGAAGTCTCAATGTGTGACAGTTTTACCATGAGATCAAAGTTTACCGTATCCCTAATAGTCCGTCTGGCTGCTGTATAAACAAATGCTTAATTAAGAATAAAATTCTCCCCTCGAAAAGACATTACCGATCATGGCAGTATGGCGATTTGATACGCGCCTGTCCCCATAAATCTAATCAATTGTTCTCTGGTCTCAACTAATGTGTTCTTCATAGATCGCCAGAAATTTGCCCCTTCACAGTGACATCCTCCATTTGACCGTCCTTTCTTTCATCTGTTACTCCTCCCCACCACCACCACCACTAATCGGACTATCACAAAGTTTAGTTCCTGGAATCTTACTTATGGAACCTTACTTATGCATATAATATGGAACCTTACTTATGCATATAATAGACATGTATGATATTACTTTTGACATTCTCCTCAGAGCGCCCTTGCAGATGGTAAAAACGTGAAACGTACTAAAATTTTAAACTGCAGTAATGTCTTACGCAGTCATAACATGAATATACATATGTACACGAAGAAGGCTTTGAGTTATGACATCCTGACCTTCGGGAGAAACAACAAAATTTAAGTCGTGGTGGGGTCGGTGGAGAACGGTAAAATTGGTAGTCGAAAATGGCACTGCGATATACGACAAACGCGGAATTTAATTTGAGAGGAATCAATATTGGTCGTATGCCGTACAAAAGCTTTTATTACAAATTTATTAGTGTAACGAACACCTATAACGAAAAAACAAGGGACAGCAATGTTTTGTGGGACAACAGAACATTATTTGGGTTTATTTGTTTGGATCCTGATTGCTCTGCGAAAATAGCTTAATCGTATCTATATTTGTTTTAAATGCGTAGTTTTAAAGTATCATCGACATTGCATCGAGTTAGATACCTGTCCAATACAGTAATATGAGCCAATAAGGGACAGTGTATTTTGTTAATACTACGATTTTGTAAAAGAACATTTAATCTTCGCCAAAATTTAAAAACAATATAAAAACAATGTTTGTCTTAGCAAATGAAAAAAAAAATACAGAAAGTATAGAATAAACACAGGTTGCTTGAGCAATGATTACTTGATACGTTAGCTTGTAAATAAATCTTTTTCCAGGCCTTCTCCCTTTTTACATAAATGTGATCATCTTGTCGGTATTTTATTTTTTTAAACAAAACGAATGGCTCAGTGATGGTTAACCTACATGATTACCAGTTTTCTCAGCCCCATCAGAAAAATTAAATTAAAATTTAAAAGAAAAAGAAAGTGTTCTAGCTCTATAGGGACAACAGTAAAAGCAAAGGACCCAAAACGGAAATAAAATTGTTATTATTTAAGAATCAATTTCATAGATTGCAGGAAACTGCCGAGATGATACGGCTACATAACTCATCCAGTTTCACTGTCCATCAAGCCGACTAAAAAGTAGGAGCACAAAAGACGCTGTGATGCAATTGAGTATGTGTCCGAGAAATTAACTAGAATCAAATTGTTGCGCCATGTTACGTGTGAGTGTCCAGACCAGGCAGGGCCGGATAAGTGATTTTATAGCACACTCCATGATGTAAATTAACGGATAAAACCAGGTCGGCCCGCGGGCCGTATTTCGCCCACCCTTGATCTAAACCAAGCATTATAGTTTAACTTGAAAAAAAGGAAAGGGTGGACTCGAGTCTACACAGTGGCTCTGGGTTAACTTTCTTTAAATATAATGTTCGAGGATAAACACAACCGATATCCTTATAAGAGTGACCAGATATCGTTGTAACGCTCAATTTTGTATATGCAACGGTAATTGTTTAATTCACAACGATAACATTAACAATCGTAACGGTAATTTGTCACGCCGGCTGTGATGCAAAGGGATTCGTATGCAATTTTTGGTGTTGCAACCCACGGCGGCAAGAGGGTTCGAGCGTAAGGGGGAAATTGTATTTAGTGGCTCTCCTACCAAGGCACTTTGGGGCAATGTTCTTTAGTGGCGTTCCTACTTTGCCACAGAGAACAGGTTTTATGTCGGTTGCCAACCTCCATTTCTCCCTCCCCATCTAAAGATAAGTTTTGTAAAGAATTGCACCCACTACACTAAGTGGATACATGTACTACGAAAATTTTAACTACAAAAATGGTTCCGACTGCGTCCCCTCTGCCCCTTGCCTCTCTCCTTCTCCCACTCACACCGCCACTGGTTTCCAACTGTATATCATCTTTTTTTTCAGGGGTGGTTCAGTATATTTTGGTGTTTAAATACCGTTGCAACAAGCAAATAATGCCGTTGCAAAGACAACAGTGTCCAAATTAGTGTATGAGCGGTACAACGTATCATTGCAACGGCAAATATTTATGTTGCATGAATCAACATAAGCGTTGCAACGGTAAGTGGATATCGTTGTAACATATATTTGGATACCGTTGAAAACGTATTAGTGATTTTGACCGTTTTCGTACACCAAAACGACAGCTCTTAGCTCCCATGCACCTGTATTACTGCAGGTAATGAAACGTGTCAGAAGGAATCACGTGAGGTGTCTAAATTACCTTTTTAAAACACAGGTGTGCAGAAGCAGCTCTAAATCATTTGATACATTTCAGCTTAAAAATTTCATATAATGGCTCTGTTATGGCAGATCTTTCTTGATTTACTTTGCGATTTATCCACATGAATTAACTGAAAAGAACAAACCTTGACACAAAAATGGACTCTGCTACAGTATCTTTATCGTGTTACATCATACGTACGTTCTCCGTGGTAGGAACGTAATTACAAACTACATGATGAAAGATAATTGTCTATTGAAAATGTTACGTTAATGTCGGTAACATTTAGAAAGACGGCTGAGTTTTCTATTAAAATGTTATCCATGTTTAAAAGCAGATTTTATGCGTCCCATTTTCGTCCTGTACTGAACAATAATGACATAGTATTGCAAATTAGTCTGAATTGATACTGATATAATGAACGCATGTACAGAAAAGCACGTGTTTTATTCCCTAGTTGGAGAGAAGTGAATGTGGGATACATGAAGACTGTCAGAACGAAACATATTCAATCAACTTCCCTTCCTCCCCACGCTCGTTTAAATGTAATTTTATGTTTTCTGCACACCCCTTCATTCACGCTTTTAAAATATTCCAGATACACAGTCGGCATATAAAAAACTGATTTGGTCCATTCCGGAATCAAGACGCGGGGGTTAACGAAAACGCCTAAATACTTATTCTCTAAGTGTGCAGTACGTAAATACCGACTGAACATCATCGGCACTGAATGTCAGATCAACCACAAACGATCCAAGTAGCTGGATATAAACCATTGTTATTCTCGATGTCGTCCTTAGGACAGTATGTATAGTGATAAAACTTGAAAGCGTAGAGTATAACCTTGCTTTGTGAGCGGTTCTTCGCGCATAACTGAACTTGCAATGTTAATATTATGGAGACACGTACGTGTATCGATACATCCACACGCACGCACGCACACACACACACACACACACACACACACGCATACATGCATACATGCATGCATACATACATACATACATACATACATACATACATAGATAGACGGATAAACAGACGGACTTTGGTTATTTATTGATGAATCCATGAATGAACGGATTGTTACAAGCAGGCAGAGGAAAAAGACGATCTCAGCCGAGAGTGTTCGTTTGCCATTTTCACAACAGATTATGATATAATCGTCGTCGATTTCTCTCAGATATCTATATATATATATATATATATATATATATATATATATATATATATATATATATATATATATATATATATATATATATATATATGTGTGTGTGTGTGTACCTTGACACATGAGCACCCATCCCACATATCGGTCCACAAAGTGGTATTATTTGCCTTTATACCTGCACAGGTAGAGAAGGTCTTAACTTGATTAAAATGCAAATGCTGACCCGACAAAACAGGTTTTACGATTTTGTAATGGTGTTGTTACCTCCACTCTGGCATACGAATGGAGATCTTTCAAATTATCAAGGTAAGGTAGGAGCCAATGTCAGACTAAGGTCATACCTTGAAAATCGACGGAAGTTTTGTTTATTCCCAGACAGAAGGTGCAGGTTATGATACTACTTTCCTCCAAAGTAATATATACGTCTTTCTTTAAAGAACAACAAAACAAACCTGTCTTCAAAGAAAAGAAAAGAAATATAAATTTTCAATGAACTTTTGGACACGTTGATAGTTTCTAGTGTTCTAACATGTAATGCATACTGTTTAAAGACCATAATACTGACAATATCATCTCTTTTGTCTGTTTCACTAATTCGCCTTTCTATCCATCTTTCTTGTCTATCTTACTGTTACTGTAAGGAAATATTAATAGATGCATACACGTGTCATCATGATACGTAATTCAGACATATTTCTGAGTGAGTTTGTTTTGTTCTTTTTTCTTTTTCTTGCATTTATATGCCCGGTCCCATTTAATTATGTTCTGTTTCATCCAATTCTCTTTTTACGACCACATGTTATATCTTAGGAAATCGAATGTTAGAGTACAATTTAGTGTATCGGTCAGGGGGAACATTGAAGATAAAGTGCATATCTATATCAGCGGGTTGTATACACACACTTTTGGCGCCTACCAACATATATCAATAGACAATTAAATTAGGTGGGGTCAAAGAAACCTTATCTAGAAGCACATTGTTCATATATTATTATTATACGACATCAGCAAATATTTACTTACTCGGAACACTTCAAAGGGATACAAAAACTCCACGACACTGGAAATATATAAAGTATACATCGCGTAAGGGCCTTGTACACTTCTCCATGAATTATATTAAGAAGCCTATTTTTTATTTGACAATATTTATTAGCGGTAATTAGTGGTACACAATATGTGGACATCAGCATGGTGAAGTATTTTTAAAATGTGTGAGTAGTATATTTGACAAAACAGATATGTAGATATATATGTAGATATGTAAGATTTCCTCAACCTTTTTCAAATGTACAATAAAATATTGATACGTTTATATACATGTATTATATTTTACACTTACATGGAGTATAAACAAAAAAGTCATAAAAGTGATTTATTTCTAAGAGTCATAAACTGGTGTGATAATCCATTTATCGTTTAATTGTGTATCCAGTGTTAACCTTGACTGTGCAAAACACGAGTAAATAATTAGGGTAGTTGGCATACATTTTATCATTAACCGATAAACACACATACACACACAGATATATATATATATATATATATATATATATATATATATATATATATATATATATATATATATATATATATAACATATAATATAAAATATATATAAGCAATTAACTGACAACGAACAGTGCTGGCTAGTAGATACTAGTTACTAGTTTTGCACTGTTCGTTGTCAGTTTATTGCATTTATCTTAATCAATCCCTGACACACGTGATCCCTTGCTGGAGGCAGTGCACTTGAAAGGACTGTTATTCGCCATCTGATTTGTATTATATATATATATATATATATATATATATATATATATATATATATATATATATATATATATATATATATATATATATATATATAGTTCCGGATTACAAGATAGGCCGAGTAGCGAGTAGGCACCGGTCTAGAGGCCCCGCGACAACGAATCAAAATGATATTGATAAAACGTATCAGGAGATAATTTGCGAGGGTGGGATCCCAAGTTTTCGACTGCCTACGGGCCTCCATAGACTTTAATCCGGCACTGTATCTATCTATCTAACTATCTATCTATCTATCTATCTATCTATCTATCTATCTATCTATATATATATATATATATATATATATATATATATATATATATATATATATATATATATATATATATATAAACTTTCTGGTAGAGAGCACATGTACAGTCTAATTGATTACATATTTTACCCAACATAATCTGAAAGATAGCAAAATACAAAATGGCCACTTGACTGACCTATAGAAGAAAAAAAATATAACTCTATTTAGGGTGAAAGGTGTTGTGTTGCCAAAGTGTCACAGATTACAAATGTTGTTTATTCCAACAGCAGGTCAGTGCCACAACAATTTATTTACATGATGGGTAAGATTGGTAAAGCTACACTTAACCTACCTTTTGTATGACCTGAACCATCTGATTCCGAGTTCAATGCAAGACTCACTTCGGTAAAACCCGTATTCTACGACATCTATGCCATACAGTGAGTACCTACCGTATGTACTCACGGTTAAGTTATATCTAATTGTAAACTTCATATATTTAGTTCTGCCGTAGATTAATACATGGGCAGATCTAGTTCCGTGCAGTCTGTTAGGAGTAATTACTAGAGCAAACAACAGAGGTTCTGATCAGTGGCGCATTATGGAACTGCAGATCTGGGTCTGTGTCCTTTGCAGTTGGGTCCGATTTATAAGCAAGTAAAGACGGTCTATGTCATTTGGGCATGTTTCTGTCATTACCCTAGACTTAGAGACTATTTCGTCAGAATATATTGCTCTTTTCATTCAGTATCATCCAAGCACTACCTTGCCAATCCGTATGTACTTTATTTTCATAAAACAGCAAGAGAGCGTTCCGCAGTGTGAACATAGTTGTGAGTCACCAATGATCCTCGCATATGACTGCACCGGGAAAACAGACCCACGACTCAAAAACTGCGAATATTCCTATCAAATAGATATTACGTTACCTATAATTCACTCATATTACAATAATGATTGATTGATTGATTGATTGATTTTTAACGGCGCATCAGCACTGTTAGGCTATTTAGCGCCAAACAAAGTGTTATTTGTATAATCTCTTAAAACTTATAAAAGGTCCTATATCTACCAGCGATATAAAAGAACAAATGGTTGAAATTAAAAACAGTAAGATGGTAACGGTGCAAAATAAAGCTTCCCGATCAACGGGAGATGTAAATGTTGTATGTTAATGAAAAAAGATGAAAAGGTATTAAAATGGGACGGTATATATATATTGCATAAAACTGCACAAGGTGATAGCATAAAAGTCAGAGTTTAGAGTAAATATTTACGGCTTTCAAGAACTCTATAATACGAGTGATGTTTATATTATCAAAAAGTTCTTTCATGTCATGCACAATGTAATAGCGATCGCGCGTAGGTTGTAGGTCAAAGCAATGTATCATAAAGTGCTTGACAGTGAATGGTTCATTGCAAGAAACGCACTCTGGTGGGTCTTCACCTTTTAGTATGTGGGTGTGGGTGATATAAGTATGACCAATTCGGATTCTTGCAATGACTACCTCCTCCCTACGAATGGTTCTGTAGGAAGGAGTCCATTCTCCTAGAGTTGGCTTGATTGCATGAAGTTTGTTATTCACGGCATCATTCCATGATGCCTGCCACTTCTGACGAAAGAACTTTCTGATACAAGGTTTAAAATCAGTATACGGTATTTTAAAATCAGATGGTTCTTGAGTAAGGGCCATTTTAGCAGCGCGATCTGCTTTTTCGTTACCTTTAATACCAATGTGGCTAGGTAACCAGCAGTATATTATATTGTGGGAGACACTCAGCTCGGTATTTTTGATCAGTATGTTTTTCAATAATGGGTTCTCCAGTTTTCTATTGTGTAGTGACTGGAGTACTGATAGCGAGTCGGAGAAGATGATACTGTTTAAAATATGTTTGTTTTCTATATGTTGCAGAGCAAGGTCTATTGCTCTGATTTCGGCTGTAAAAATTGATGCTCCATTTGGTAAGCGAACTTGCGTTGTGTGATTTCCACAAACAAAGGCTGCAGCAGCCTTTTCCTCATCCTTTGATCCATCAGTGTAAATTCTGGTGTAGTTTTTAAATTCGGTGAGGAGTTCATGGTAAGAGTTGTGGAAGACAGAAGGGTTTGTTTCGGATTTTTTTCCATCGTGTAGCGTAAAACGTACTTTTGGTTGTTTAATTAGCCAGGGTGGTGTTTCGGACATAGACGTTTTCTGAATTTTAGAAAGATCTATATTTGTAGTGTCAAGGCTGGATGATATTCTAATGCCAAAGGAAGGTATGGCGTTTGGTTTATTTTTGTATAAAGTTTTGTATTTGGGTTGAAAAACAGCCGAAAAAGCAGGATTCAGAGGGTTTGATTTTAATTTGAGAGCATACTGTGCGGAAAGCATTTCTCTACGATGCGATAACGGTGGTTCATTCGCCTCAGCTAGAAGGCTTTCACACGGGGATGTTTTAAATGCTCCCAGAGCCAGTCTTATTCCCTGATGATGAATTGGATCAAGCATTTTAAGATATGACTTTCGGGCTGAACCATACACAACGCAACCATAGTCTAGTTTGGAGCGAATAAACGTTCTGTATAAATTTAGGATGACTTTTCTATCAGCACCCCAGTCAGTGTGCGCTACTACTCTAAGTAGGTTAAGTGCTTTTAGGCATTTAGCTTTTAAGTTCTTTAGGTGTGGAATAAAGGTCAGTTTTCTGTCAAAGATTATACCTAAAAATTTTGTTTCCTCAACAACTGGAATAGGTGTTCCATCCAGCGTGAGGTTCGGTTCATCGTGATGTTTTCGTAACTGACAGAAATGCATGCATACCGTTTTTGATTTCGAGAATTTGAAACCGTTTGCATTGGCCCAATTTTGAATTTTGTTTATATTTTGCTGCAGTTGTCTTTCAATTGTATGCATTGCTTTGACCGATAACATATGAGAAAATCATCAACATATAGTGAGCAATCCACACCAGAAGTCAAACACTTGGTGATGTTATTAATTTTGATATTGAAAAGTGTCACAGATAAAATACTGCCCTGGGGCACACCCATCTCTTGCTCGTGCAAATCTGAGAGAGTAGAGCCCACTCGTACCTTGTATTCTCTGTCGGAGAGGAAGTTAGACATGAAAGAGGGCAGACGGCCTTTTAGTCCTAGATCGTGCAGGTCTTTTAGTATCCCGTACTTCCATGTTGTGTCATAGGCCTTTTCTAAATCAAAGAAAACCGCTACTAAATGTTCTTTCTTGATAAATGCATCGCGAATGAATGTTTCTAGTCTAACCAGATGATCGTTGGTGCTCCGTCCATAACGAAAGCCACTTTGGAAAGGAGATATTACATGGTTAGTTTCCAGGTACCATACAAGCCGAGAATTGTTCATTCGTTCCATTGTTTTGCACATGCAGCTTGTGAGTGCAATAGGTCGATAGTTGGTAGGATCTTCACTATCTTTACCGGGTTTGGGAACTGGTATTACTGTTGCTTCTTTCCATATTTTAGATAGGTTACCAGTAATCTATAAATCATTGAAGAGTTTCAAAAGAGATGTTAAAGATGATTTTGAAAGATGTTTTAAAAACTGGTAATGTATTTTGTCAGGACCAGCGGAAGTATCATGGGCCTTGTCTAAAGCCTCCATAAGTTCTGATAGTGAAAACAGTTGGTTGTAGCTTTCCAAGTTGTTGGATGTGAATTTTAAACGTGACTTTTCTTTTTGAGTTTTCAATTTTTGGAAGGCTTCGGAATAATTAGATGATGACGAATTTTTTGAGAATGTATCAGCAAGAACATTTGCTATGTCACGTTTTGAGCTAAGATTGTTATTGTTCACTTTTAGATGTCGGAAAGAATTATGTTTTCTCTTTTCCGTTTATTTTGCGGATCGTGTCCCAAACTTTCTTAATTGAGGAACGAGAGTTTAAAGAGTAAACATATTTCATCCATGATGCTCGTTTACTTTCTTTGATTGTGCGGCGAGCTTTGGCCCGGAGAGTACGATATTTACTTAAATTCTCGGGCGTCGGATGATTGTTAAATTTTTTCAAGGCTTCTCGACGTTGCCGTATGGCTTCCTTACATTCCTTAGTGAGCCAAGGTTTTAGGATTCTTTTACAGTTTCTTGAGGACTTGGGGATAGATTCTTCTGCAATGTCGGTTAAAATAGATGTAAAATGCTGAATGGGATCGTTAACATTGAAAACTGTATCCTCATTCAGCCTAGTTTTACACAGTATTTCGAACTTGGCCCAGTCGGCCTTCTTTAAATTCCATTGTGGAATTACTTCATCAATTGTAGAGTTATGATTTACAAGGGAGACTGGGAAGTGATCGCTGCTGTGAAGGTCATCAGCGACCTTCCATTCATAGTCCAAAAGCAGCGAAGGAGAACAAATTGTCAAATCGATGCATGTGTATGTACCCGTGCCTGGGTGTAAATATGTAGGTGTTTTGGTATTATATAGACACAGATCGTGTCTAGAAATAAAGTCTTCAACTTTGTGACCTCTGTCACTTATATGATTTGATCCCCATAAAATGTTATGGGCATTAAAATCCCCGAGTAAAACAAAGGGTGCGGGAAGCTGTTGAACAAGATTGTCGAGTTCGTTTGGTACTAGGTTAGTGTTTGGTGGTAAATAAATAGAGCAAAATATAATCACTCGATGTAGAGTGACGCTTTCAGCAATGGCTTGTAAATTGGTATTCAAATGAATGAAGCTATGAGGAGCTCTGTTGTTCACAATAACAGAAACTCCTCCTGATGCCCTATCAACATTTGGAGAGCAGGTGTTAAACAGGGAGTAGTTTTAAATGTGATATTGTCCGTATCTTTCAAGAATGTTTCTTGAAGGCATAGTACCGCAGGATCATGTTCATTTAAAAGCAGGAGAATATCATTGTAATTTGCTTTAAGTCCTCGACAATTCCATTGTATGATTGTGTTTTTCATTATAAATTTAAATTAAAGATTTTGGAGCTAGGTTAGACCTTTCGCAGAGGGAATTTGTTTGGTTATTTCTCTGGAGGAAGTACGTAGGTGAATTTTTTGTTGTTAGGTCTGGAGCTACCTTGAGCGCATAGAGTGTGTGTGTACGTACATACGTACGTTTAAAACAGTTAAAGATCTAAAACTGCAAAACTCTAAAGGAGAAGAAACAAAAACATCCGAAATGATATAAGCGTGTATTCCTTTAGGATAAAACTTGAAAGGTAAACATCTAAAACCCTGTTAAACTAGTACATAAAATAAAATGTGAAGTAGAAAAGATAGAATCATAAATTTAATTGTATACGTATGAGAACTGCATTCTTTGTAAAAGCCCAAGATATTATCCAGTAGCATATTATCAGCTACAATAAGATTAATAGTACACCACCTCATATTACGGGGCTTTCAGGTTATGTCTCAGGGGCATGGTCTGACCTAGGGGCCGATGTTGCCAAACTGTGTATTTGTCTCTTCGTGTCCAGTTGCAGTTAGGTGTATATTTGGTTCTAACCTGGAAATCTTCACAGTTTTCAAGACATGAA
Source organism: Sinohyriopsis cumingii (assembly GCA_028554795.2). NCBI lineage: Eukaryota > Metazoa > Mollusca > Bivalvia > Unionida > Unionidae > Sinohyriopsis > Sinohyriopsis cumingii. The sequence goes on from JAPYKE020000445.1 coordinate 168,304, forward strand.
CCAAAGTCTTGTCCCCAACTCCAGGTATATGATCCAGGTCTTGTGCTTGATGCACAAGTGCATTTATCACCTATTATCTATTAAAAGTATTTACGCCTATAGGATGGGGACTTTTAGTGAGGACCCAGGGGTAACTCTCCTATTTCAGGGCATAACCACGTTTCTGTATGTGTCTGACTTCGTCTACTTATGCCCTATAAGGTCACAGAGTGAGAATTTCAAGTTTCCAAGTTTTGACCCAGAAGCAAATCTTCACCATGGGCGTTGCAATGGGTCTGTATTGAATATGTTTTATAGTCATGACCCAGGGGCGATATTCACATGCCATTGGGGGACAAAATCAAATCGTGTAATCCCCAAAATTGGTATTTATTGTATAGCCCTGGCCCCAGTGATGCTAATGGCAACTTTTAGTTATAAAGCTTGGTGTACTTGTCCTATATTGGAGAAACATAATACCAATTCATATTTGCGATTTTTGCTTTCAAAACATGGTTTGCTTCATACTATAACATGTCTGATGTATCGAAGCTTGTTTGCAGACGAGGACCTGGATAGCTGAGAGGTCAAACGCACTCCCCTTTACAGGTCACGTCTGACCTCTGTCCGCGTATGTTCGAATCTCATCTCGACCAGCGTAGGTATGTCATAAAGTTTGCAAGCAGTTTCCCAAAGGGTCGACGATTTTTCAGAGTCTTCACTGGTTCTTTACCACCAAAATAATGGTCACCTCTGGAGCCTATCGCTAGCTGAAAAAGATGGCGTTAAACCAAACGCACATTGTGGAGTTTTCATTCCACGTTTTGTACCAAATAGATAAAACGTGACAGCTAATAAAATACTTAAAAGTCATAATTTTGAAACTATCATTCAAAAACGGGTGATTGCATGGCAGCTTTGGCTTCTTTATCTGTTATACTGATGTCGCTAGACAGCCAATAAATGCTACAGAATACACTTTTAGGATGTTATGAGGATGTCATGATTCTGTAAGCAATCGAATACTAAATAAATATTGGATTGTCAATTTTTAACTTTTGCAAGGCTTTCAACATCGAAAGAAAATCTGAAACATTTAAAATGAATTTTCGTGAGGTTTAGATATAGTTTATAGACAGAAGTATGGGTATTGTTTCTGTACACAAAAAGTGAGGGCTGCATCCGGTAACCGGATTGATTTGGTGCTATGGTGTGCTGTATTGCGAAAAGCGAAACTCGTTCCATCTATCGACCCATCTGTGTGCAGGTTACGATAGGAGGACCTTATTTCACTGAGGAAAGAGATGATGTGTAGAGAATTTTTTATAAATCGGCAAATATCAATTATTATATTCTATGCGAATTTGTGAAATTAATCGTTTATATTCCGATGTTTTAATAACTGTGCCAGTGATTTGCCGCTTCAGGATGAACGCGAACTTGTGTGCCAAACGGTGGAATTAAATTTTGTCGCCATTCATACCAAGGGGAAATTCGAAAGACTTGTTGACATGAAATAAATCCCTGTTGATCGGATTAGGCAGATTATGATTTAGCATGCTGGCCTATACACTATCAGGTTTAGATATATAAAAGGTCCTCTGTAACCGAAATAAAACATAGAAGGAAACTAATGGTGGAAGCATTATTTGTGTGTGTGTGTGTGTGTGTGTGTGTGTGTGTTTGGAGGAGGCGCCTAGTCAAGTAATTAGACATCAAGTTATTTCCCTATCAGTCTCACTTGCTTTCGCACTAAAAGGAGAAAAAGAAAATGATGCTGATGATAATATTACATACATACATACATACATACCTATTGACATGCATACATACAGACAGACAGACATACATACATACATACATACATACATACACACACGCACGCACGCATGCATGCATGCATACATACATACATACGCACGCACGCACGCACGCACACACCCCCACACCCCCATACATACATACATACATACATACATACATACATACATACATACATACAATGAAAGAGAGACAATTACTCGAAAAGACATCCGCACACTGATTATCTGTTTAAGGAACATAACTTTAGTTTCTGTGGGTCTCTACGTGAGATACTCCACTGTCTTAACATTGTATAATATTGACGATGATTACTAAGCTAACACAGCAGAACTAGCATTCCTCACACCTACATACAATCTAATTGCTAAGACATGTGAGTTTGTATTTGATGTGTAAAGCACTGGAGATTCAATTTATCTTCATTAATTATGTTAAATGAGGATGATTGTAAAAAAAAATTCTCTGACACTGTGCCTTCCCTTTCACATACAACAGACTCCAGCAATGAATGCAGTGCCGGATTGCCAAATAGCAGAGTAGGCACCGGCCTAGTGGCTCCGAGACAACGGATCAAAATAATATTGATAAAACGTATTAGGAGATCATTTGCGATGGGGGCCCCAAGACTTCGACTGCCATAGGACCTAAGGGCCTCCACTGAATGAATGCATAGATGACATGAGGTATGCTTCAACGTATATGTGGGTGATTGAACATCATTCTGTATGTTCGTCCATCCATCCATCCATCCATCTATGTTTTTAACAGTCTCTACGTCCGCCTATCTATCCATCTGTGACATATATAAAGATATATATCCATCTGCATGTCTGTCTCTCCTTCCGTCCGCCAGTCCTTATATTCATAAATATATTATGTATGAAATTATCTAATGCTTAAAGCAAATTAGTGACTGATGCTTATTTAGTTGCAGGTTGTATTATTTCTCGTAAATGCGTGAACCCATGCATCTTGTTTGGCATATGTTTCTTTGTTAGTTGTTGTAATGATATATCAGGAAAATCTTTTTTTTAATTAAATTATTTGAATCTTTCAAGAAGCATAGTTAAGTTGAATCATCTAATTGATCAACCGATTGATTATATTAAATAGAAACAATTAAGCTTTAATCAAATTCGGTACACACTTAAGACAGCTATTAGTTAGAACTGAAGTGAAATATTGCATAAATTGACTCGAAAATCAACAAATGTAGAACAACAGTTAGAGTGCCGGACTCACACTCAATGGTCTAGTGGTTCGTATACTGGATTCGCTTTACGTAGTTTAGGATTCGAATATTCCCCAAGCCAACCGAGTTTGTTGCCATAATGTGTCCAGGGTAAAGCACTTTACTCTGATTGACTCGGTTCTAATCATTCTTCAGTGTGCTGATGTGGCGCCATTTCACTAAACAATCAATCGATAATCCGCGAAATTACGTGTAATTATTCAAGCTTCGCAGGAAACAGACATCGTAACTGCACATGCAGAAATATGCCAATGTTAGGAATTTTTTTTATATACTTAGCTACTAGAAAAAAGAACAGAGGCAGACTGAAGTAACAGCAGAATGTATAATCTCCGTTCAATATAAGTGGCATCGATTTTTGGCAGCTATCTTCATTAAACTCGGCTGGAGTCTGTTACTTTATTTTATCCGTCGAATGAACTTTTGTTCAACATAACCTAATCCGAATTAGACTGATGAAAATTCGTTCCGGAATACAAAAATGTTCGCCTCGGTGCTTAAACATAGATAATATCTGTACAATATCAAAGAATTCCCACAATCGATAGATAACTCATTTCATTATAATTTCAAACAGCAATAGTATATTAATTAATTTATGTGATCGATTCGAAGAAATATTTCAACTAGCATAATCACTGATAACAGTATTGTCATTACGTATATGACATTAGTTCCGCTCTACTAGATTCGCACTTTAAAGATAGACGGGGTGGGTAGGGTGGTGCAGTTTATGCCGTTTTAATAGCAGTGTTCGACAAAATTTAATTCTTGGTGCTGTTTGTGGCATGAAAGTACTCTTGGTGTTCACTGTTGTCTCATGAATGTAGAATTTTTGCAAAGTTCAGGTAAATATAATCCAATTTCTTATACCATTCCTCTAGCCATTAAATTACCGCTGATGGATGGATACCCGTTTGATCTCCTGTATGGTGAACTTTCCCCGTCGTTGACACATTTAAAATAAGAAAGGATAAGAAAAGATAAGGAAAGTGTAATGAATTATGTTTTAACATTTATTCATACTTTTCTGTTCGAAATGATCAAAAGTGTTTTTTATATGTACGCGTCGGATTTCGATACAATCAATACACAAAAAAAACCACCAAATATAAACACAAACAAGAAAATAAAATCTTCACCTATGATATCTTACCCACCATTATCTGGCATTTCGTTCTTGATGGACGGCTTCATTCGTCTATCTCCTATCAACAATTTCAATGACATACTGACCATTTGACCATTCGTATCACCCATCTAGACGTGAACGTGCCTTGCTCTTTTGTTGTCCTTGTTCCAGGTCAGCACAGTAAGCCTGGAATCCAGTGGGTCACATATGTTATTAGTACACAAATTTCAAATGCTAAAAACTTTAACATCTCTCGACTAATTTTCATGAACGTTTTCAGCACATAATTATAAGACCGTTGCCAATCAGGCCGATTTTAAGGACAAATTTATAGAAATAACTATGCTACTAGCTGTGTGAGTTGTTTAATTTGTTGCAGTAATTACTACAGTCCCCGTTCACTCTAAGGCTGCACATGTACATGGACACAATACAGATTTACCATGTTTACAGCGATGTCGCTTTAGGGTGGTGTAGATCACGTAGAAAATGTCAGTCAGAATATCACTGATCATGTCCGTTTTATTACAGTGAGACATGTCTGCGGACAGGGATTTGAGGGCCCTAGGAAAAATCCTCCAGTAGACCCCTATGAATTATTAACTGTGACGGCCATGGTCCCCCTGACCATTGTGAGCCCCCAGAACTTAGTCTTAGTTGTCCTACCCTGTCCGCGGCCCTGCACTGAGGCGTCTGTTAGTGCGATACCATCGTCCCATGAAAAGTAGCTAAATGTTCTCATCTATGACGTATATTTGAGTTAAATACTGTCTATAACCGTCGCTCAAGCTCCAGTCTGTTTTGCCGCTACTACAAAAAATACGACTACCACTACTGTCGCCATTGCTTAGCTGCTGCTGCTACCATATATGCTTCCCAATAAGGTCACTAGCAAAACATATTCTGTCCATTTTTCCTGGATGATTGGCAACCTTGGCCGTTTCTCCTTTATGCTACCACCAAAGCTGACCATTTTGAACAAGTCACACTGAAGCAAAATCAACTTATAAATTACTAATATAGATTCTAAAACTTAAAAGTAAGCATTGTGGCGCGCGCGCGCGTGTGTGTATGTGTTTTGGATTTTTAACCTAGCCATAACAAGTTTTGAGTAATATCGCTACGATGATGTTTGCAGTTTGGCAGTTTAGAGTGATGTCTAGCACTGGGGAATCATGCCGCAGACATATATCATGATGTCCCACCCAGTCACATTATATTGACACAAGGCCGACCAGTCCTAATGCTAACCTCCTAATGCTGAGCGCATAGCGAAGCAGCTGTTGGTACCATTTTATTATCTTTGATACGACTCGGCGTGGCAAAAAGTTGGAAGAAGATGATGTATTGGGCGATATTAAGCTCACGACCCCAGACCGACTTTGGATGGTAACTGGTGCATGAAAACATGTCCTGTTCTTGTTTGTTTTCGTGGTGCACATACAGGCAACGTACTTCTAGTTATATTAATACATGAGAATGTATATATATATATATATATATATATATATATATATATATATATATATATATATATATATATATAGTACGTTACTTGACACGTAGATAATCTCTTTCATTGCCTACCATGGAAGTTATATTAGAAAAGCATATATTTAAAATTGATCGAATTGCAACGTTGTGTAAAATGTTGAACAGACCAATCTGGTGAGGAATACGTATTGCTGAGCGGCATTGGTTTAATTTATACGAATAATTTAATATAGATGGAGTTATTTACCCAATGAGGCACGCCCTGATAATCCTGCTAATCGAAGTCAAAGGATGCCTAAGGTTTTTCTTAATATTATATTTCATGGAATGATGATATGTCCCCAGCTCGTTCATCTTGATGTTTTGATTGTTTGTATAGTCGCTCTTGCCCCCTGGAGAATAACATCAGTGTGGGCAAAAATGGCTCTTATAGGCCTAAATCTCCACAAAAGGAGCTAAATATATTGGGTACAGGTTCAACAAAATAAAGAACACATGAAAACTATTTAAGTGTCACCTTTTGAAGACGCATATCTTTAAGACTAAAGTAGCATACTGCAAGTAAAGAATAACAGGTATAAAAACGTGTTTGAATATATGCCATTGACTTTAAATAGTGACTTTATAAGTGCGATGCAAGACTTTCAACCGTAAACAAGTTAGTATAATTTGTAAAAGTTAAGAGTAAAACATACACATCTTTATAGTATAATTACATCGAGAGCATACGAACAATGAGACAGACAGATAGACAGAGGTGGATGAGAGGGATAAACTGACTAGAGGGTAGCAACGTGTGGTTTTATAGGTAATCGTACAGACGAATATATACATACATACATACACATACATACATACATATAGACAGACACACGGATTCACACATACCTACCTACCTACCTTCCTACCTACCTACCTACAGAGGAAATAGTCAGTCAGTCATACATACATCATACATACATACATACATACATACATACATACTTATGAGACCTGCTTTATGAACGACGTCCAGCCGTAATTTGTTCTTACATTCCTGCATATATGGGACAAAAGCGTACATCGTCATTGATTGAAATTGACGTTGAAATTAATCATGCTCTAATTGCATGTACCGCCATTCACTGGTAACCTCAACATTGCAGCTGTCTCGCATTTTAAAGTGGATGACCGCGGTAATGTTTGCTTTTACCTTGTATGGTGAAGGTATACCTATTAATGTACATATGCATCTATTGAACGGATGACTAGTTGGGAAATAGTAAACTTTTTGATTTAGTAATAAATGATAATTATTCCACGAAGTTGACGGGGAATATATTAATAGATTCCGTCCTCACAGCGTTCGTTTCCTGAACTCTGAAACAATTCATCGTACCTAATTTACAACACACATTTAGAAAAGCGGTCCTGGTATGTCTTTTGCTATTCACACTTGATTTGATTACAAGAGACCCCCGTTGGTTTTATATTACTCACCTGTTTGCATGTTTTTAGACTATTTCACGAAGCATGATGGTTTGCACGAATGCAGCCCTGTGTAAATTATCCCAAAACTTGTTTATCGTGTTGATTTTACTTGTTTTATTTTAATAAGATGAAAAAATATTTCACAAGGTAAAATCGCAATAGATATGTTACAAGCACAAAGTACACTAACGTTGCCTGTGCTATGGCTCTAGGTTTCAAACTATGTAACAGAAAGAATGAAACCAGCAAGTTTAATAAAAACACCAAACAAACTGTTTTTTTTTCTACAATACAAAGTGACAATTTAAGAGACGCTTGCAGTATTGAGATTTAAATCCCAAATAATCCTAAATTTCCTATCACATGTCTAAAATTATAGAATGTTCCGAATGAATTCCAGGAGTCTTGATTGTTATGATTCCACAATGATGCAATCCAAAATATCTTTCAATATGTTCAAAAATCTCAGACGAACTGTAAACAAGACTGACCTTGAAATCTTGCAATGGAAACATAGGGTTTATAACTTACAATCATGGACTAACATTAGCTATGAAAACATCTTGTCTAAAATGATCATTATCCTAAAGCACATTCTTCAATCATGGATAAAAGTTAAGCACACAATCTGAGTATGCATACAATTTGTCCTTGAAGTCCAGAAACGAGTTTCCACATAGTAAGTATTCCAATATTTTCTGAAAGCACACTTTTAAAATTTCAAAGTCAACAAACAAAAACAAAAATTATCTGCTAACTGTTATTGTTGTTTTTGTTTGGTTTTGTAATTCAGGTAGCGAAATAAATAACACGCAGAGCTAACAATCTGCTATGAGATGCGCATTATAAGTAAAGTATAGCTTTTAACTCACAAGCCTAAATAAAACCAACCATTTCGATATCAAAGTAAAAAAAAGAAATCAAATTTCCTTCAACACACCCTAGGATGTACACATTTCCATTGTCATAACAAGGATTACCGGTGCGGAAAAGTAAGGGAACATATTTTCTTCAAAAGGTAAACCCGTATACAATTGCTAAACATAGAAACGGAAACTTTTGGCAATTGTTACCGCATCAGTAGAATAATGTACTGTCGATAGGCCGGATACAACTCGAAATGTCACAGCCTTATCCACCACGACTGCATTCGTAGCCCAGATTAACTAGGCAAATGTGTAAAATTAATCGTCCATAACTTTAAAATTGTTTTGTGGATTTTAATAAAAGTTTGGCATATATTTCTATAAATTTAGTACTTTCATTAAAGAAACGTTTGAAACTTAGATCTCATTTTCCTTTAATATCCATCAATTTCACACATAATTAAATTTATCAGCATCTTCACAAAGCATACCTACTTACTAGGTTTGATCAAAATGGGATAAGAATTATAGCTTCTAGAGGAGTCATAATCAGAACCAATCAGATGTATGAATATCCAAAAAATGTTCACGGAGCTTGCTCATTATCGAATTTTTCCGAGGTCTCGTATATTTTATATTAGGTGCAAGATCACCTCATTTCTATTTCCTGTTCCCGTTCATGTCAGCTTTAACCTAGTTCTTGGCGACTGAGGTTTCAGTCCACAAGCAATCCTCATCGTTTCTACCCATCTTTGATATTGATGTGTTAACTTCAAGCAACCGTCGTACTTTTTATACATGATGGCGCTTGAGGTGAAGTTAAAATGTATGCATGAAATATCTTATTGAAAATATCTTTCACAACGATGGTCCATGCACTGTAACATATAATGCCGTCTAGGTAGCTTAAGTTCGATGCAGTAAATTGAGAAATATTATCCACATTTGAAAGGACAGTGAATCCATCTCTTTGACAGGTTCATTTATAGCGGTATTTATCAACAGGTTTCTAGAAAGACGAGTCGACTCTCAAAAGACCTTAAAACGACAAGGTTACTGTAGTATGAATAAAACAGGCATGTAAATAACGTGATAGTGTTGATGTACAGAGAAGATTAGCATAAGTGCCCATTACATTTTTCATTCAGCGATCTCTTGATTAACCTCTTTGTCGAGTATGCTTGATTATTTCCAAGGAAAACGAAGAACATATTTTAACATCACTTGGCAAGGCAGAGAAATATAGTTTAGCACTGTGTCATTTTTCTTGGTGGAGAACCCATTTCTGACAAAGAAAATACCCATAGAACTCATATGTAAACCAGTCAGTTAAACCAAAGGAAATAAGTAAAATTAATAAAAGATGATTGTTACATTTTGGCCAATTGGTTATCATAAATTACACAACACACATTATGTAATATATTAACCCTGGGGTGACACGTTTATATAACATAGATCAGATATATAGTATATGTAAGTGACACAAATGAAAGTTACTAGTAATACCGTCTTTTCTCAGGAATATTATGAAGAAAGCAAATGTAATATACACATAGATCAGATATATAGCATATGTAAGTGACACAAATGAAAGTTACTAGTAATACCGTCTTTTCTCAGGAATATTATGAAGAAAGCAAATGTAATATACACATAGATCAGATATATAGTATATGCAAGTGACACAAATGAAAGTTACTAGTAATACCGTCTTTTCTCAGGAATATTATGAAGAAAGCAAATGTATCCTTTACTCAAATAAACTAATAGAAGACAGCAGTGGATAGTTATCAAATGTGTCGGTCAATAAAAAAAGCTACTTCTACAGCTACTACTACTACTACTGCTGCTACTACTGATGATGATGCTGCTATTACTACTACTACTACTACAAATCATCATCATCATCATCATCATCATCATCATCATCATCATTCGCACATGATTATCCAAAATATTAACACAAAACTACCACAACAGTGTACTTCATTCTGTATGAAAACTCAGTTATCCCCAAAAATGTCATCCACAAGAAGAATCAGTAACATTATTATAAATATTGGTCACATTTGAAATTTAGACAGCTAAATATGTCCTGAAAGAAGTAGATAACTGTACGTGCAAGAGAAATGAACAAACGTTGATTAGACTTATAATGAGGTAAGTCGTTAATACACGATTTTATTTGTAATCAAACAAGGAGGTAATAATATAGATTTATTACTATTGGTGAGGCTCAGTCGTATACTTTTGATGGCTGCTTCATAATTTACAACAAATAAATACATAAATAAATAACAAAAATAAATCAATGATGGTTGAATATCTTGTCGAAGTGTAATGTTTACATAATCACTCACACAAGTAAATAAAAAGTCCTTTGTTTTGCTTTGGTTGTTTGTTTGTTTTTTGTTATGTTATTTTTGTGGGGGAGGGGTAGGGTCATTGTTTGACGATTGGAAAATGACATTAAACACAAGGTCGTATAGTTTTGTATTTTTGTTAAATGAAAAGATTAGGTCCGAAGTTTGCTCTGTATAGGGTGGTTTTCGGTAACCCATACAAAGTTTAATTGATCTGTATAGGGTGGTTTTAGTAATCCATGCAATGTTTAATTGATCTGTATAGGGTGGTTTTAGGAATCCATGCAATGTTTAATTGATCTGTATAGGGTGGTTTTAGTAATCCATGCAATGTTTAATTGATCTGTATAGGGTGGTTTTAGTAATCCATACAATGTTTAATTGATCTGTATAGGGTGGTTTTAGTAATCCATACAGTGTTTAATTGATCTGTATAGGGTGGTTTTAGTAATCCATGCAATGTTTAACACTATTCTTAATCTTAAAACACACATTGATATTAATGGCATGACCAGATTTCAAACGATGTTTGTATGTACTTTTTTCTCATTTTCAACCAATTAGGGCATCCAAAACCTGTATAGTCTCTATTTTATATTCACCAATTTAAAGACTAATTCTGATCTTTTGTATTGTTAGTACGAGTCCCGCCAGGGCAAGGTACAGTTTATAATTGACCAAGATGAATAGGAGTTAGCTACTTGTCAGTGTGGACCGCTTTTTGCATTATGTTTAAATTGATAACCATCTCTTTTATTTGTAAACTTAAGAATAAGTGTTCATTATTCAACAGAAAACGAAAGTCGCTCAATACATGATTAACAGCGACTTCGATTTATAAATACTGTGATACGATATCTTATTCATGTGTGTATCTCCAGTTGCAGATATTTTATATAATAGAAATACAACAATCGTCAAAACCACAATTACTGGCATATGTCATGATAACCAATTAGACCTGAGCTCTACCTTACACTCCTGACAAATAACGTAATGTCTTTCTAACATTATGTGTATTTCATATACGCCATTCAACTGGAAGACAGCTACGAAATCTTATTTCAGGAGGCCTTGATCTGGAAGGCATCAGTCACCGATTAGGGTAACGCACCGGAAAATCACAGATCAATGTCTTTTTAGAGATGCTCAAAGAATTAAGGCATTACAAGTTCGTACATTATTATGTATCGTTTTTATTCGCGAGTAGGTCGAGTCCAACTGCAAACAAAATAAACCCTGGTATTTCGTCGCAAATGCGTTGGCAAATCAGGGTCTATCAGGGTCTACTGAGTCCTAATAACAAACTACATAGACCCAGCTTTTCAGTTAAACTTGACTTATCAATGAGTACACTTCGTATTCCAGCAAACTGTAGTCAATATAAAATATCTTTGATCTTGCAATTTTAATAGAATTGACTGTACCTAACGTGAATTTAAAAGGGCATAAGACTGTAGCAAATGGTTGAAGATTTGAAATTCACCTTGAATTTTAACTGAAGTCATTCATTTATACTGAAAGTCAAAAATGAAATATGTCTTTTAGACAATCATTCAAAAAAAATTATCTAAAAAAAATCTGCAATCTACTTGATTTCCAATCTAAAACATTAAACGTTTCATTACGAAAATTATAGAATGTCCCTTGTTTTGTTTATTCAAAATAATGCAAAAAGAAATAGTGAATGTAAATCATGAATATATTTTAAAACAAATGGCTAACGGTACCTTGTGACTAACATCGTCCTTTTCCAAAACAAATCCAAGACTATTTGACCTCGACCATTTTAACAAGTCAAGAGTGACGAAACGATGCCATTAAATGACCAAATTTATGTAGTATTAATATCTTCGATGAACATCTTTAAATACTGTACACACCGGTGGCCTAGTGGTTAGAGCGTCCGCCTCGAATGCCTGAGGTCGCCGGTTCGAACACCGACCGAGTCATACCAAAGACTTATAAAAATGGTACTAAGAGCTGACTCGCTATGCGCTCAGCATTAAGAGGTTAGTGTTAGGACTGGTCGACCTGGTGTCAGGATAATGTGACTGGGTGGAACATCGTGCTACACGTATGCGGCATGATGTCCCAGTGCTATACATCACTATAAACTGCCACAATGCAGACATCGTAGCCATATGACGGAAAAATTGTTGAATCCACGTTAAAAATCCAAATCACACACACACACACACACACACACACACACATTGTACAAAGCAAACGAATTGGCAGGCCCGGCCATGGGCAAGGCGAACGAGCTAACCGCCTTGGGCCATGCGCTCATCGTTTGCTGCCTTGGGCCTTGCATGCTGCCTTGGGCCCCACACATCCTATGGCCGCGCCTTCGAATTGGGATATTTCAGTGCCAATGGTCATGCGTCATTAGGCACGTGACTGATGTTCGGGGATATGTGAGGTACTTAACGCAGTCATCCGCGTCGTATAATCAGTAATGACATCGGGTGGTAATAGCAGGATTCGACCACATTTTTTTGTTTTACTACTTTACAGATCCCACCTTTAGCGTGCTTTAAACAATCTTTCAGGACTAAATAGGCGATTGAACACGGCCTACCTAATCTTTTCATCCATCAAAAGTTTTCACATTTATTTATTATGTGCAAAATTTCGATGAGAGGGAAAGGATACTAGTTAATTGTTAATTTGCACTGGGTAGATTACTGCACACAATTAATTTGTATAACTACCGTGATTGATATGATGAGGAATCGTATTCGGTATTGTTGTGCGTGCTTTTATGTATGGATGTATGTATGTATGTATGTATGTATGTGACGTGATGTGGTGTGAAAGGGGACGATTGAGCCAGCATTTCAGTGTTGCTGGAAGAAGCACATGTCCTAATCGATTTAAACTTGTATTGTAGCCATTATTCTCCATCAAAGAGTATGCATGAGAGAGAGAGAGAGGGATGGGTTTTGGCGTACAGTCTTAGGGTTGTTGATCTTGCCTTTTTGAGCATCAGCTTCACAAAGTTAAATCGTTCAATGTTAAACTCTAATTACTTGGTTAATGAAACATTTCACCTCTTTGTACCACGCTGATTAAATCAGACCCAAACTCAATTATGGGCCTGATTTCCAAAATGAGGTATAATACACAACATGAACTGGACTGGACTGGTATGGTTTTGTGGGTTTAACGACATTTTTCCAGCTCAACATAAACTTACACATGCCAGTCAGCAGCGCCAGATTAAACCCTGTGGAGGCTCTTAGGCAGTCCAAATCTCCCCCCCCCCCCACCGCAAATTATCTCCTAATACGTTTTTAATTTTACCAACCAACCATTTTAATAAACTAATTTTATTATACAAAACAAATATTAACATTTTTTTCTATCTTTTGGAAACAATTTAAGAAAGCTTGATTGTAATGTTCTTTCAAGATCAAATCAATATTATTTTGAACCGTTGTCGTGGGGCCCCTAAAAGGCGTTGGGCCCATACTTAGAGTACCACGATCAGAGCACACCTCCCCGCTGCTCTGTACCCTACACTGACTATCCATTCTATCCAGAATCAAACACAAAATTTGTTCTCTGTGCTACGTTTCACTGTCAGACTCTAGTCCAACATACCTATCCGACCTCACCCATGTGTACACACCAGCAAGATACTTACGCTCCTCTTCTGACAATCGTATACTCATTATTCCCACTATGAAAACAAAGTCATATGGACAGCGTGGAATGAATTGCCCACTGAACTTAGACATAAAGACACAGCGATCACATTCAAGAGGGCTCTCAAAACTCACTTATTTCGACTGCAAGAACAAACTTAAAGACCTAATAATGTTTCCTACCTTAAATATTCTCAGCATATTTTTTTAATGTTTTCTAATTTAATGGTGTTTATTTTTGTAATCATATCATTATATGTTTTTTATCTTATAGGTGTTTCTAATGTTGTAAAGCGCTTAAAGCTTCTAAAGATTAGGCGCTATACAAAGTCCTCATTATTATTATTATCATAGGCCGGTGCCTGCTCTGACTATTTGGTAATCCGGCACTGCCAGACAGTATATTTGGCGGAAGAAGAACCCGGGAAGAATCTCCGACCCTTGATAATTAATTACCAATATTATTGTCACATATGTTCTTCGCCTTGTTCAATTTATGAAAATGATGTAAAGGTAACCATTAATAATTTCATTAATAATTAATTTATGTAAGTCATTCTTCATTCCAAATCCATTAATAATTTATTTCAGGTCGATTCCTTGTTCATCAATTTTAGTAAATTAGTTTTAATAAATTTGGCGAGTGTTTTGATATAGTTTATTTTATATCGACCGCTGCCAAACTTGCCACATTGGAATTTGATTGCAATCAGCGTCACGTCACCAGACTGGAAAATTGTATCGATCAGTTTCAGCTGGAAGCACGCATCCCTTTGACATACTGGTATACATATGATACTTCTCGAAGGATGGAGATATCAAAAGCTCATAGTGGCATCCATGTCACGAGTCCTGGCTCTCCATCACTTCCTGTTGTTACTTCGAAGGAAAGACGAAATAAGAAAGAATTTGCAGCAGTCACGCGATATCAGTAAATACCCAAACTAGTATAAGTCTTTTTGCAAGTCAAATTTCGACTATGGAAAAATAAAATGGACTAAAACTATTAAAATTATCACTGAATCATGTTATTAACCGCTGCCAGCGGAAGTATGCTATGCTAGAATGCATGAATAACCACGAAGAAACCAGGAACAATAAGAACAACAATACTACTACCACCACTACTACTACTATTACTAATACTACTAATGCTACTAATAATAATATTAACAGTGATAATAATAACTTTAATAAAAATAATTACTAAATAAATTAAATAAAAGCATTGAATCCTTTCAACAAAGAACATAATAATATATCTAATTGCTAATTAGTTGAAGCGGAGATTATAAGTTTGAGAATGTTTCTTATTCAATTGCTGGTTTAGAGCTTTTCACACAAGGAAGGCAGGGAAATAGTCGAAAAGCATTCTTCAACTTTGAATCTTCTTGAAAGAAACTGAAATTATTTTTCTTCAAAGGTTTAAATTTAAAATCACGTTTATTTCAATACTTTGTATATCACCTTGTCCTGAGTTCAACATATTGTATCTGTAAAAATAACTACATACGTTGGTATTAAAGATATCATGTCAGAGACGATCTCAGAGAAACTTTATGGGGATCAAGACCAATCTTTTGAAGTTTAGAGTCAAAAACCGTGACACTGACAGAAAAAATAAATAAATAAAGTTTTCACTTTCTCAGACGTAGTGATACTATCGGATACTTTGATGGTGTTATCTTAACTGCACCATCCATTGCAACAAGACCATACAAACAAAAGGTTTGTTCCATTCTTTCTCTATATACAGGCTGTACATTAATTCTAATAAAAGTGTCATTAACCTACACAATCGACCAGTCTAGTCTGAACTTGCAGCAGGAGAGAGAGAGAGAGAGAGAGAGAGAGAGAGAGAGAGAGAGAGTAGTTATTGTTCAGGAAAATGTGTGATTGCTAAGGGAATTGTTTGTGATACTTAATCATTTACGTCCCTAAAAGCTTCCTTTCAATTTCTAGAACCTAGAACCTAAGCATTGTATTGGACAAAAGTGTCGAGAAGCATGGGCTAAATGGGAAGGAAATAAAGCTGTCAATGTTTCTAACTCTGAAATGTTGTTTACATATGTAAGTTTGATACAATCTGAACCGTTTTTCTTTCGCTGATGTAGTATATTTATTTTAATTTCATAATGACTCCTGAAAAAAGGTACTATTTAAAGGGAATTATCACACAAACTTATTAAATCGACTTGTATCTTGGCAATCTGCTTTTCTCATCACCACCACCATCTCCACCACCATCATAATCATCACCATCTTATTCTTTGCTACTTCTTCTTCTTCTTCTTCTTCTTCTATATAATCACTTTCTGTAAGCTGAAGATAGGAATTATTTCTGCACAGATACTTTCCTATCAAAAAGAACTAATCTTGAATACTGGTGACAGAATTCACCGTCGCAGCCACGGGCGATAACGCGCTCTTTTCACCAGTTTCTGCTAGCAATTTCCTCGTTTCTCATATGAATGCACGAGCCTACTTACCGATCACTGCGGGCCCCAGCAACACTTTTCTGAAATGTTGGCCTAACATGACCCATTTTGCTGAGCGACTGAGCCAATCAGATTTTCTTATTCAAACAGAGAAGTTTATCGATCGATAAGAGGTCACTTCCTTTGATATATAAAATTTTTTTTTTCACTGCCTCGTTGGTAACGATTTTTTGTTTGTGTATAATCAAGAGAACAAGGAATATTAACCACGGGAGTCACTGATGAAAAGAGAGTGTTTGTAAATTTAACTTAATAAAGTAAACCCCTGCCTGCCCAATTAATTGCAACTATTCATGATAATTGTATGCTTAATTCCCATATGCCATTTTAAACTTCAATTCAATGTACGATCTCTGTACAGATTCTATTTAGACACTCATTAACGTTGTCCAAAATTTTGATACAGAAATTTATGCCACGAGTGAAGTTGTGTAGTGCTGTACTTAGCAAAGTAGAAACAAGGTGACGCTAACGTTCACATTTTTGATGCTGCTTGAGACATCCATCTTGCCACAGCTATTTGTTCGAAGTGTGGTTGCATAAACATTAAGTATAAACGTGGCCTTCACACCGAAAAGTCTACTTGAAAACATGGGTTATCAGTTATTTATGCAATCAGACACCCCTTAGCTATCAGTATCTATACAATCAGACTGCCCTTGGCTATCAGTATCTATACAATCAGACTGCCCTTGGCTATCATTATCTATACAATCAGACTGCCCTTGGCTATTAGTATCTATACAATCAGACTGCCCTTGGCTATTAGTATCTATACAATCAGACTTTGACTATATTTAGCTAATCGAAAAAAGACTCCATTAAGTTCAGTGATAAATATTATCATTTCTGGCTCCATGCTTGCCGATTATAATTTCACAAAATAGAAGACTTTTGCATATAGAAATTTAAGTAATTTGATCTTTCAGATGCATTTGTTGCTTTTGCTTTACAATTTGCATATAGTCCCCCTGGTAATATTTGAGCCAAATTGTGATCTTGCCCATTTTTCTTGCAAAGTCTTTTAGTTTTGGAACACTTTGTACTTAGAGTGTTTCAATCAAAGGAAATTCATACATTTTAACTATTAACAGAGTTTTGCTCATGGGTTCTTAGTATACATAAATTCAAAATGTATATGAATGCATCGTCTCCTTTCGGATCTAACACACTACACGCAACTCAAATGTAATTCAAACTTTCCCCGACTCTCGTCTGGACGGTATGCATTCTGTTGATCGGCTTATCTTATGACAACGATTTCAAAGTTTAAATCCTTCGGGCTGTATAGGGATCGCTGAACTGAAGAAGATTTGTGGGATGCGTTAATATCGTTTTCAATACAGCTAATCCCCAGGAGACGTTAGGCTTTAGTAGTCCTTGGGGCGTTTTATTTGGATGAGTAACTTTGTACACCCGGATAAAGATAGTAAACTGTCGATAGCGTATTACACCGATGATTTTGGACTATAAAAATTGGTAATGTCTGCCACAGAAAGGCTTTAAGTAAATTAAGGGTTACATCACACCCATTAAATATCGAGACTGGTAGACATGTAGGAAACGAACGACATTAACGAAAATGTGAACGTTTTGTAAATAATGTGGTCGAAGATGAATACGATTTTGTCTTAATCTATCCTCTATACCTCTCAACTTGAAAATCGTATAGTGATCCTTAAAAATGGCAGAAATCAATCATGCGTAAACTACTACAAGTACTTAAGAATGAAGATTTAACAGCCGTAAAAATATATAGGTAAAATATGTATGTAATGCATTCTAACTTAGATTTCTCTCTCTCTCTCTCTCTCTCTCTCTCTCTCTCAGGATTTATGCAGGCACAGGTTTTTATCGACATCAATCATTCCTTCATTTATTCATTAATTTATGCAACAATATATTGTATATTAATTATGTATTATGAGGTTTTTCGCATGCGTCATAACAATATATTTCTGTTCGGTTCTACTGCAACAAGCAACGAATTTAGGAGAGGGCCTAGACTACAGCTGCATTATAAATAACGTGTTAAAATATGTATTCAGCGCTAAATCTGCCGCTGTGAAGAAGCCGTCGCTTCCATACGAAGCGAGATATAGCTCGATGTTTTAGTTCTGTTGACGGCTAATTTTATTTCAACACAGAAAGGGTAAAAAAGGCGATATATTTGTAAACAAGATGGGCATCGTGATAGCCTTTACAACTATTTCATAACTATAACAGAACTTTAAAAAAACATAAACAAACAAAATACAAAAACAAACAAAAAACACCCACACACACCACGAAAATTCAAGAGGCCCATGCTATCCAAAGAATGCTAACTTGGCATTCGTGTGGCTAACCCCAAAGATAAGGGCAGTATGGCAAGAGCAACATGGGCTAATACAATGATTTCGTACATATAAATATTTTTGTCTTTTTTGTATTGACAGCCAGGCAGTACGGTATCTTTCGTGCAAATCTGAAAGGTCTTATACCAGGATGGTTCTGTAAGAAGAGGCTAAATTCTGTTGATCAGTTGCTTTAATAAATTCATTTAAAAAGAATCATATATTTTCAGTAATAATGACCATACTGATTAGCGGATCGGCATCAGAGCTATCGAGAGATTTGCCTTAAATTTGACGCAAGTCCCTCAAAGGAGAAACTGTTTGAACGAAATAGGGAAACTGTACGCGCATATTTTCTGTACAAAATGTAGTATTCTAAAAGTATGCAAACATGTAGACTCTTCAGATAAATTATATTCAAACAAATAGGAATAATAGGCCATGAGTTAGGCAAACAAGCGTAATGACTGAATATTACATTTAGGTTTTGTAGCCATGATTATGTGCCCAGTTTTCATTAAAAAAATCTTGTTTTCGCAAATTATTTTGAAGAGTTCTGAGGAGTGTGCTTACCTTGAACTTAAACGATAAAGGTCATAATTGAAAAATATATCCGAATGTCATTCACTCGCTATAATGTTTAGGTCACGTGACCGTACATTCGCATGCGTTGATAATATGACCCTTCATCTGTCGTTCGTCTTCAATCAACACTTGATTTTTTCTTCATCTCAAAAACCTCTGGATCAGTTTAATCCAAACTTGGCACAATGCATGATGGCACAAAGCGTCCGAAGTGAACGAAAACCAAATTCGTTATGGCCGCCGTTGCTAAAACTAAAGCCATTAATCGAAATTCTCAAAACTTGCTGGACATAATTTGACATTTAATAGAAATCATCATCCTGTAAAGACGACTTAATTTTATATAAATTGTTCCGATCTTCCATTATAATATGGCCACTGTTACAATACATATCAAACGTTTAAATTACTTCCTCTCTAAAAACAGCGAAATAAATTTTTCCCCGATTTAGAATTGAAGCTTTCTAATTTTTTTCAGTGGTGCAGATTTGCCTTCGAATATGGCCGCCATCACTAACGATCAAAGAACCGATAAAAAAAGAAACTGCTGAACACAACTTGACCTAGTCTGACAAGATCACCCTGGCACCAACAATTTTAAAATTTGTACAAAATCTTCAAAATCTGCCAATAAATATTACAGCGATTACAAAAATCAAAACAACACTTAAATGACTTATTTTTCCGGATATCTATATTAACAGGTTTTGCTACAAAGAAAGTCGAAAATCGGAAAGACTAGCCGAGAGTGCCTAAAATCAATAATATAAATGGATTTACATTCTTGCGTTGCTTTCTGAGTAGAAGAGGAATGTTGTATAAAGATTACGAAAACCGATAATAAATCGAAATGTCAAACCAAATCACACGTTAGCAAGTTGATAAAATCCTGATGAGATCGGTAAGATGCATAATATAATCAAAGATACACTCAGCCATGTTTTCATTGTCACAATGAATCCAGATGCCTTCTTTGTCTAACTGAGTTATATATATATATATATATATATATATATATATATATATATATATATATATATATATATATATATATATATATATATATATATATGTGTGTGTGTGTGTGTGTGTGTGTGTGTGTATGCATGTATGTATGTGTGTGTGTGTGTGTGTGTAATGCTTCAGAAAAATTTAAAGGAAATTTCTTCCCAGAGGTCTTGTTATGCGACGAAGGGATCAATTTCATTAAGGTAACAAGGGCTGGAACGTTATCCCATAGCTGTTAGTAGAGTAACAAAATTACAGTCCAAGTTACCAAGCAGTTTCTGTCTCTTCTTGCAATGTTCTAGCGTCTATACGGTAGCGTCGAGATAATTCAGTCGGATGCCATATTTAAAATGGCGACCTATTCTCAAGGATACGACGTTTCATTAGTTTAGTCGATACTTAGAGTCGGTTTTGGGAATATCGTTGATTTAATTTTAGCCGAAATAAGTTATGGAGACTTTGTAATAATATGGATGCATTATTACGAGAATAAGCGAAAGTGTTTGATCAAGTTAGTAATTCAAGAAAGTAGATAGATAGGAGTACTAATGTTAGTATTTTAAAAAAAGCCACACCCCTCCCCATCAATTTGTTAAATTGTCACACTCTTGAGTACTTTTCTGAGAGGATCAGGTATTAATGAATAAGTTATCCATCCTCAACAAAATTCTCAAGATTTCTCCTCTGATTGAAATTCTACATTTAATTTTCATTATATATCTGTTCCCGTCATATTAATGCTTTATATTTCCCTCCAGTTTATTGTATAAATATTGAGTATCATTAAGACAAGAGACATGGGTGTATATGGAGGTTTTAGTTTAAAGGATTTTAAGTGGTCAGAAATGGTAATGTTAGAAACAAATGTAACATAGTTCACACATCTGATACTGATAAAGATTCTGACCCATAGGACTTGCAGTTTGTATTTGTCATCACTGTAAAAGCAAAAATTTATATTGTTATTGAACCCTAACTTTGTCTCCATTCTGTAGTTTTGATAAACTATTGCCCTGGTGTAGAACTACCAATGTGTTCTATGTAAAGGGAAGTCGTCTTGAGCCCTGGCTTGGGTGAACATTAAACATTTGTTGGGAATCTACTTTGTGTTGGATGTTATTGTTTGCAACTTTTGTACCCCGTAACAATATCAGTGTCAATGCTGAATTTCTGTCCGAGATAATGAAAGCAATGTAATGTTCATTTAAACAAATACATGATAACAGTTGAAAATGCAAAGCTATCTTGCATTTGCATAATTGTATCACTCCATTAATCTGAAGAAAGCATGGTTATTTGACATTTAGACAGTTTCTTGCACGCTTAATGGGGAATGTAATTGTTTGATCTTGGAGTGATACAGCCAAAATAATAATTTGAAACAATTTATTATTTCGACTGTAAGCAGGACCAGTTCATTGGATCCCACGGTGGTAACGCATTATCAGGCTCAGATGACGTGCTAACATTGTTACGAACCTTAGCAGAGTATTTGATTCTAAAATACATGTACTGATCAATCATGACCTTCTCTGAGCTCACACAGCTAATTCAATTCCCATAGACAGGAATTTGAAGATTTTTCATAATTACTATGCTTTCATGATAAAGACGGCAAAACAAAGTTTACATGAGCTATTTGAGAATCTAAAGCTGTTACAATGAAAATGATTTGTGCTGCGCGGATCGTTTTCGAAAATATTATCTTGTAGGTGCCCAATTCGAAGTCCAGCTTGGTGATATCTCCCTGTTTACATCCGGTAGTACTTGTGCGACGACAGCGAAAATAAGAAAATTGTTTAGGGTTCAAGGCTTCTAGAGCTTTAAATTTACCAACACGTAAACTTCTTCTAAAAAAAACAACAAACAATTGCTTTATTTTTTAATGGGTATTTATTTTCATTGACACAGAGACATTAATTCTTTTATTTAATTTCTAAAGATACACGACGGTTCAGGAGCATTATTACGACTCTATGGTCTTAAAACAAGTAATAGAACAGAGTGAGAAGCAACAAGCTGTCAAAAATTCAATAATTAATTTATTTCCCTTGAGTACAAAATGAAAATGTAAAAAAGGAACTTATGGTATTGCGAATTAAATCCCAAATAATCATAGAATTGCAGACCCAAGTCTTAATGATTAAAGTTCTAAATAACCTTTAGTGTAAATCCAAATTAATCTAACGCTGGAAGTCTCGATGTGCCTGTAGTGACCCGTTTAGTGGTTATATGCCAACCATCTTTTGTTGGATCACAATAATACAATCCGAGAATATATCCTTATTTGAAATTTCAGTATAAATTCCAGTCTCTATTGCCAAGAATGTTATTTTTGAAGAGAACTTTGTATTTCATGAGAAGAATCACTTGAATTAAATAATTTGAATAAATAAGTTCCAGCGCAAATGAATTACTGAACACAACATTAATACAACAGATTCTGCTAATATCTAACAACACGAATAATTAATTTCTAGAAGAAAAAAAGATTATATAGTCCTCTATCTGACCACAGGTCTTAATTAGCATTTACTAAAAATCAACTATCACCCAATGGAAATTTTTTATCTGGAAGGTTCGTAATGTTTACAAAGTAAGTTAAAATTAGAAGTCTATTAATAAAATTATACTATAAAGTTTGTACACAACCGGCAGACCGGGCAATTCATAGGGAATTTCCAAAGTCCTAGACTCAGATTCAGATTGAGATAAACATGTTTACGAAACCAAAATCAATGATTCAAGTCAGGTAGAACATGAACTTGCTTTTGTACAAGGGCAAAGTCAAATATGCAATGTGACATTATCAATAGCATATAATGAAATAAATATGATTTTAAAAAACCAACAAGCAATGAAAATTAAATATACATAACAACATGTTGAAAAATTTGTTGTCTTTGATCTTAATCAAATTTATTTTCTGGAAATACTTCTTAATAGCCAACAGCATTTTTCGTTGAGACCTCCTGAAAAAGGACAGATTTCTCGCAGGCATGTCTTTAAAATATCAATGAAGTTTTCTGTTCAGTTTGTGTACCCACTGTAATGATAAACAGATACAACCATTTTAGAAAATAATAAAAGTTACATCTGAAATTTATTAATATATGCAAATATGTGTTTTTGGTACCTATATGTATTTTTTGTTCCCTAACTCAAATGTATTACGATGCATATCGCAACACAACGATACAATTGGCGGTGGTCTGAGATCGTGACATACACTCCAAGTTGATACAACATATTTTAATTTTTCCCCTTTCTCGAACAATTATTCAAAATCATTAAATGTACTTGTGTTCAACTGTCATCATGTTTCTTTTGCCGTTAGAGGAGCATTTGTTCATATGGTAGATGTACGTGTCCAGTGACTGCCATAGAAAAGGAAGCGAATACTGGACCTTACTTCTTCTGCGCCTTGACAGATTTCAATTTTTCCGCTTTGCGAAACTAAGAGGTCCCTTTCGGATTACAGAAATCTCCACTTTAAAAGTTTGCCAATTATCAAAGGAATCTGTTTCTTCATTAAAGTGTCTCATGGTGAACGAGGTGGAGAGAGAGGTCCATCTGCAATAAAAACCAGACTCAGATTTCAGAAAATAGTTCAAAAGTAGGCAAAAATCAAAAACTAAATGATCAGAAATTAATTGCTAAGTTACAGTATCAAGATACCAGATATAACCTTTAGTGATCTTGTAACAGTTTTATTAGTCCGTTTTATTCGGGGCTTAACGAAAAAGAGAACAACAATACAATATTTGAAGACACACTTTAGTCTCAGAACTGTACTTTTTTCTTCTCGAAACATTAACAACTGTAAGCATCTATTTCCATCTTTTAAAGTCGACAATTCTCATTTATTTACCTGAATTTATAGCAAATTTTTTTTAAATCATGGTGCTGTATGTAAAATTGCCTGCATTTTTGACACAATAGACAACCTCTTCAACATTAGGAAAAGATTCACCCAAATGTTCCAACAGAAGGAGTTAGAAAGCAGTTGGTATGTTTTATCCAGGTCCTTTATCATGGGCTGTGTTTGCTGACAACTACTGTAATTCTCATAAAGCTTAATGATTATGATAATGTTAAGACGGATGAAACACAATTACATTCTATGGATGATATTAGAGTGAACTTGACAGTATGACAAAGATTTCATTGCAGGTGCCCTTTGCTCAAAATCCAGCACTCTGAGATCTAATTTACATCCAGTAGTACCTGTGCGGCGACAGAGGTGCAATGAAAACGGTTTTAGATTAAAGCCTACATCTGCGTCTAATTTACCCATACGTAAGCTTTTGCTGAAAAGAGTTACGCTTTTTTTTTAATTATTTGTTTTGTAATTATTATTTTCAGACCTCATTCGAGCAAATAATAATCCACAATACATAGGCTAGTTCCTTAGCCCATAAAATAAATAGTTTAATTTACAATACATAGGCTGATTCCGTAGCTGGTAAAATAAATAGTTTCATGAAATCATCGGAAATTCAGATGACTTGTCGTCCCTTGCTGCAACCTTGCTAATAATGATATTATATATATATATATATATATATATATATATATATATATATATATATATATATATATATATATATATATATATATATATATTGACAGCAAAACTGGTAACCAAAGAAAAACTGGTAACCAAAGAAAGCTAATAATACAACTCCTTCCTATCAACAGGCATAGGTTGTTCTGATTGTGCAAGCGTAACTAAATTAAATCGAATTCAATTTCTTATTTAAAAAAAATGGCAATCTGTGTGAAACTTGCGTTTGGATACGTACATAAAAAATATTGATTGCGATTCGAAATCAAGATACTTCACATCGCATTGGCGCATTAACATGAATAAGGGCAACAACGCGCATGATTCGAAAGAAAGTCTTTAGGTGACAATAACTGCCGTTTGCTATGTATGGTACGAGTACCCTCTCAACCAAGTAAATATGTGGGTTGCTTCGCCCACCTTTGCAGAGATAAGGTTATATAGATGTCACCAGCATATGGTTGAATTCATTAACCTGGGCCTCTTTATCCTGGGTCAAGGCAGGTTATCGTTTCTTTGATAAATTATCGTTGTTCGTAGTTTTGAAAGCACGTTGTGTAATTAAAGTTTATGAACAAAACTATAATTGAAATGTTGACTGTACCAACATTAAAAAGGTCACAAAAGGGTATATATTGAATATGTTATTTATTTGAGGAAATATGTTATCACAAACTGAACACCACACTAAGTCAAGCGACGATCAGTGTACATCTATATGCAAATACTGATCTTATGCACAATATATATCCTCATTTACGTGTCTCATTTTAATATGTTTGTCTGTCTGTCTGTAAGTACGTATTCTTTTGGCTATTGTATATTTCTTCATTCGTCCATGTGTCTGTCTATGGCGTGCTATTTGTTTCTTCCGCTCAGCTGTATTTTTATACAGCACAGCATGTATGTATGTATGTATGGTAAGTAATAAAGTTCTGCTGGCTTATAGATTTGTATACCTAACTGAAAATGTTGGATTATTAAAACACGTAAACACACATACGTACATTTTTGGAACTTAATACATTTTCATGCTTTGCACCAAAACGAATCTTCAAAAGCGTTTCCGAAATCTGTGTACTCCATTTAACATCTCTCTCTCTCTCTCTCTCTCTCTCTCTCTCTCTCTCTCTCTCTCTCTGAACGTGTTCTCTTGTACGTAGCCGATAATCTCAGCCATTCAGAATGACTTTTCTCGCGTATGTCAAGCTGTTGTATGTGGTTATAACACTGTCTACACACATGAAAGTTGCCTCTTGATTAATTTTCCAAATATTTTGTATATTTAAAAGATAGTTATTCTTATACATTTATACTACTATTGAAGTTAGTCTTATTTTGTTAAATTACGCATTACTGATGAATTCTTGATGATCTGAGAACATTTTCTCAAGGGTTACATTTTAGTTATTGCCTATAATGGTGTAATACTCGACCGATACTGCTTATAAATTTATGTGATTTGACAATCTACTTTGTTAATGCAGGACAAGTTTGCTTTGGGGTCAAAATTCCGTATCTCCAATAAGGTATATAAATTTGTACATGCACATCACATATCGTATATTATTCTTTCTTTTAAGATAATATGAAATTTTTTATATACATAACTTAAAGTATTTTTTCCTTCGAAATATGTAGGTTTCATCGTGGCTTGTTACCAATGTACTAACTCCTATTCGCATTGTTCATGAATTCGCAACCTAATTCTTTATTTAATCTCCTCTATGGGTACTTCCTTTTGTTTTCAACAAATATCCTCCGTTGCAAAGACTATTACTGATGCTTTTTTGTTTCTTTGCTTTTTAGGTGGCTTTGTGACAAAAGTAAAAGCTTCAACCTTTGCTGATGATAACTTTTCATGTACACATAACCGTGGCATTATCGATAGGAAAAGCAATACGTTTATGAAGTGTGAAGAAATTGTAAGATTTTTTAAGAAATTATATTGGCCATCAACAAATATTAACAAATCTTTGTACGAAAACTTCTAGACATCTAAATGTCTTGAAACGTATCGGTCATTAGACTCAACAAAATGAAACTTTTATATGCCATTTTTGTTTAAGCCTCTGCCCTTTAGCCTGGCATGAATGCACTGATAAGAACTGTATTAAACTTGAAACTGCGCCAGAACGTGTGCTGACGATAACGAGTTACCATTTCAACCCTGAAAGTGGGTAGCCTTCGGTCAATTGATCTAGAAACCTGTAAGATGCCAAAGATTCCATATGTTTTGAACATTTGCTCTGTTTTAAACACAGTATTTACGTATTTAGATTCTGTGGAATGATCTACCAAGTCATTTTAGAGAGACACTAAATCTCAATACATTTATCCCGTTATAATAAATACTATAAATGTGATATGAACAAATACCCCTCTAAACAACCCGGACCCTACTCCCCCACTACTCTCATCACAACTGATATATATATATATATATATATATATATATATATATATATATATATATATATATATATATATATATATATACTTTACAGGGTGAGAAGCCATGCAACCAAACTAGACAATTTATTCACAGTCAAATAAAACTACACATATATTTCAACAAAATCTGTATGGGTTTAGAGATAATATAACGAACTAATAATAAGAATTGGTGAAATAAAGTAATTATGTACTGGGGCAAAGGTTGGAGGTATTTATTTAGGCAAAATTACTTGAAATGCTGGTATATAAATGCTTGCTCAATAAGGAAGATATACAAACGCTTGAACAGCTAGCCAGAAAGCGCGTTTAACATTGTCATGTAAAGACCCTACTCTATGAATATTCATGAAGTTTTCATAACAAGCATGTGGATCTTGTTTCAATCAGCGAGTTCTTTTCTCTCGACAGTAACATACTCGTTTTAAAGAAATCGATATGCAAAAGAGTACGCGGAAAATTCTCCATTTATCAGTGGGTTCGATCCGCATCGACACCAACCTCATTTAACTTATTCAGAAATTAAGACTTTTCAACAGTGATCATATTGTAGGCCTTATATTATAAGCTGAGCGTGACGCATGCGTAACGAAAATAAAATCACTGATCTCCCTTCCGCTTTCTTAATTTTTTTTTCTAACGGAGGCGGTTTGTTCCTAGATCATCTTTCGGTTGTTATTGTTGTTAATAGGTTTCAGCACAAGATATGCTATACATGGCGGGCAGTATTAATGGTGGAGGAAAACCCCGGAAAACCCCGGAAAGAGCTATCGACCCACGAGAAGCTACTGGCAAGCTTTCTCACATATCCACATAGGCCGAAACTGGAACCTACGCAGAGATGTGATGGCAGTGACCCGTAACGGTGAGCGCTTTAGACTACTCGGCCACTCGGGGCCCCCACCATCTTTCGGTAAATATTGCGATTATTTAAAAAGCGTAGGAATGAACTTTGATATTCCGTAGATCTTGCTTAGACTTAACAGTCTGGAGTAAAGTTGGAAAAGAGAAATATGATGAGAGGAAATGGGTATGGAACTCCGGCCTTTCTTAGTTAGGGGCAATGTCAAAGTTGTGTCCTAACTGTTAAGAATTTTGTCAACTTATATTGTTATAAATTTCATCATCATAAGCTTTAAATGTCAAGTTGATTGTGTCTATTTGCTTTCAACGATAAAATCTGACTATTATCTAAAGCAATGTTATTTATTATACTGTTTCAGATATCTTGTGTTATCCGAAAGACTATTGTGCATTGGACATTTTATTAGCCTACCTGTCTTACTCAAAGATAAATTCTATAGATATGTCACGGTCTTAATGTATGGTAAATGTTCAGGGCGACACAATTTTTATTCATGCCAAGATGTCTGCCCACCATTTATCACAGGATTAACGTCACCAACTCGCTTTACAAAATACTCTTCCGACAACTAAAGGGAGCCAAAAATATCGTATATATTGGAAAATAGATTTCATGTAATATTAGTCCCGAAAAAAGCGCGTGTGGACTATGAGACTTTGTTGGTACCATGCCTTATTTGTTCCTATCATGAGCCAAGTGTCCTTAAATTAGTACAAGTCTTTTAATCCCATCTATAATTAAATGAGTCGCTTTCAGGATTTTTGCATCGTTTTCCTCTCATCTTTTTTTATAGATTTTTTTATATAAAAAATGAGCAATAATGTTATGTTCTTAACACGCTGCGGACAATACCGACATGAATATATAAAAATATATCACAAAGTAAATAGATTTGTTTCCAACCCCAACCTGACAGACTTCTTGCGTCATTGGTCGATCTGTCTTAGATTCTCGCCTAGACGCAAATAACACGTTCTCATTTGTCAGATATTCATGAGTGTGCTGGCCGTATCAACCCTAAATGATCAAAGATCAAAACTATGGCGTATCAATGTTAGGTCGATTCTGCCAAAATCTTTCTTGTGGACTCATGCCTCATAGTTGGCGTGGGTTCTAAAATCGAGAAAGCGGTTCTTGGCGGTTCTTAAAGAGAGGTCTTGTAGCTAGGACAAGACGAACCACAATAACATTGTACTTGGGTCAAGTTTTCATGTCTCTATGGAGAACACCCTTGATGAGCTATCCTGCTTACTTGACGTCTTCGATTTCAATATGAATTCAGTGTTTAAGCTACACATATCAAAAGCGTTTAAGGCTGAAAATTGTTGGTGTGGTATCCCATATGCTCGATTTTTTTGTGTACTATTGCAGATATATTTGATATATATTTTGTTTCATAATCCTGTTGACAGTGACTCGGTTGGAGTCAAGCACTCTAGATCAAATCGAAATAAATACAAATCGGCAATAAGTACAACCAAATTAGCCATTACTATGGGAAAAGATCGACGACAATTAGTGATTGATTATTAAAAAAGAAAAAAATCTTACAGTAACACAATATCTGAGATATATGAATTGGGCTTCAAGCGATAATTATATAGGCGGCCATAGGTTACAATTCTAGGGTGGGGCGATATGGCATCAAACCCGATAATCCTATACTAAACTTGTCCACATGATTAACATTGAGGTAACTAGTAACATTGTTTGTAGTGGTTGAGCTCCATTTGGATATATGATAATATTGTTAAAGTTGACCTCAGTATGAGGCACTCTGGGTATGTATGTTAAAATGGTCCATATGTTCAATATGGGGATGGTATTATAGCCTCAAAGGATCGAACGTTTTATATCCTCATGGGCTCAAACGGGAAATTAACATTACGTCGTAGGTTTGACTCCATAGTTACGCTACATGTAAATCTAGGAGACTAAGAAGTGATATCCTTAAACAGCTTTATGGCTTCAAACTGGAATGCTAATGTCAAAATGCTTACCTAGGATCTAACACAGCATATATAATATACAGCAGTTGGCTTGAAAGAGGTATATTCAAAGGGGACATATACCGTTATGATTTCAATCTAAATTATTTTATGAGAGAGAGAGAGAGAATGTTATTTAATAATATCAAGGCACTTACGTTTTCCTGGTATATTTTCCTTATTAAATTTCAAGAACACACATCCCGTTATAGAATTTTATTTGATAAGAAAAATCCACCTTTTTAAATATGACGTTATTGAATTGGAGACATAGTCTACTGATATCCCTCTTTCGGAAAAATAGATGCAAAGTTATCACAAAATATTACACCCAGACATTCCTAAGGCTGGCATAATTTCCATGGATCACAAATTGTGTGATTGTTTGTGTTATTTGTTGTGTAAAGTGACTAATGGTAAAAATCCAATCTTTCCACTGAACAAATAGCAGCTGAAGGAGATTCAAAGCTAAGGCGGTAAAAAGAATTGTTGGCCAATGAAACAACTTATAATCAGTAATGCAGTGTTTTGTTCTAGATCCAAGACGGGTATTATGGCAAAATAGTGCCTATCCTCTGGCTTTAACGCTTGCATTGCATACAGACGATATAGTGAATTTGCAATCATGAACAGAACTCGTGTACTGTCATTGAATTGTAACAGTATTGGTTCGAGTTTTAAAACTGTCCAAAAATGATTTCAGTGGCCTTGATATAAACACACATAGATAGCTAGAAGGGCTACACTATTTAACTGCATTTCTTTTTCAGACTAGTGAATATGGGGGCTTGTGTGACATTATGATTTCTGGGAAAGTTGCAAGTTTGTGTGTTTTGGAAAAAGTACACGTCGGATCGAACTTTTTTTCTCATGACACTTAAAAGTTGCTAGTTAAGTCACACAGCTTTCTATAGCTCGTCGGCATTTCGATTTTTAGTACAGCAAGTCATTATAACAAACATGGGTAGAAGAAGGGATGTGATAGTTGTTGTTTTTCAATGACTTTGGAAGATGTTAATTCTGCCAGTGTACTCAACACGATCCACACAGCAAACTTCTGACTCTCGTGATGAATGGAGAGTCCCAATGTATTGTACTTTCTAGCTTGGTAGTATCGTTTCAGTGTATCTCACATTGAATCCTACAAACCTTTAATGAAACCTGCTGCTTTGTCAGGTCAGGCCATGTCATCAGAATGAATAGCACCCTCTTGCCGAAAGATATCTTTGGGGAACGGGCACATGGCCCACGAAGCCAAGCACGACCACGCAAATGCTACAAAGACACCCTTAAACACAGCCTAAAATGGTGTGGCATCAACCTATCAGAGCTGGAAAGAACAGCACAGGACTAAACCCGCTGATGTACCTTCCTCCGCAAAGCTTCAGTTGACCATGAAAATAAACGCCTTGGAACGTAAGTAACCACGGGTCAGCGTCCGTCCCTGTAACTACAACGGACTTCCAATGTTCCTTCTGTTATCGACAATGTAACTAAAGACTGGGAGTGCAGAGCCACCCTGTACCCACAGATGATTTCACAGAACCCGTCCTATTCGGACTCGAAGGACTACCGCTACCATGATTATGATTATGATTATGATTATTATTATTACTGTCAAGTGATAGCATGTTTGTACGTATATAAGTATAGACTGTGCATAAACACCACTACCCCCTTTACTGGATTTTCGGAGTGTGAGTTTAGATTGTACTCAAAATGAGGGACTGAACTGAAGCTATGTGTTTGGTTAGTAATGAAAAAGTGCCCCCTGGAATGTAGTGTGCGTGTCTGTGTGTGTGTGTGTGTGATATGTTTGGATAATAATCAAAAGTGGTTGCTGGGTTGCAGAGCGTGTGTTTGGATAGTATTTTGTCCGTGTGATGTTATACACGTTCGACTTTTTCAGCGGCTATAATTCCATCCCTATCTTAAGAATATGGTCCATTTGCACATAGGATTTCTCGCAAACTGATTAAGATCAGATCTCCTCTATCCTACGTGAAGATCTGACAGTGACCGCTTAGGTGTCATGTTCTGGTGAACTATGTTGTTACCAAAATCGCAAAAGTTATCCGCAAATCAGACGAAAATCGTATACCTCCGCGTTTGAGAGACAGAGCAGTATCCATGAAGACCATCAATTTCATTTGAATAACTTTCAAATTTCTGAAAACTGCATTTTCAATGACTAATTCAAAGGTCACCAGAACATGACCCATATGCGGTCGCTGTCAGATCCTCACTACGACAGCGGACATTTGATTTAATCAGATTGGACTTCTTGTACATACCCAAAGTGACTCATATTGAGGTCAACTTTAACAGTGCTGCCTTGTAGCCCCAAGTGAGGTTAATCACTCCTAACAATGTTATCATTTACGCTCAGTGTTAAGCCAATGTACTTTTTTAATTTAGGAATTCCCGTTAAAGGTCACAACTCCCCCAGCACGTTAAATACGGGTCTCTATATCGTTGTCATTCGCGACTTTCAGAATTTACTAGCTTATGATGCATTTATGCATTTAGCTCATGGCAACATATTTTTGTGGCAAACTTTGTACATACTGTCCTAACTATAATTATGTAACTTGATGATTGCTACTCCCTCATGTCAGTACTAGGTCATGATGGCGCATCTCTACGCTAAACTGACATAGGTTCATGCTCATCATTTCTCCAGTACTGTGCATGCTAGAATCGTTAATTTGATGACATGCACGTATTTCTGACACTCTTTTACAATAAAATAGACTCATCGTGACCTATATTTAATATTTTACTGTTTACCGGCTTTACGTAAGAGGTTGTGTTTTGCTCATGACCAAACGAGGTTTTGCATGTTATATACGTTATATCCTACATAGAATCAAGCAACTCGATGAGTGGCTACATCTTGATAAGCTCTACGTCCTTTGGCAAAACAGGTCTCTGTCACCTTTATTTCATGTTTTGGCGGCTTAGTTTAAATTGTGTTCTCATAAAGCATG
This sequence comes from Sinohyriopsis cumingii, assembly GCA_028554795.2. Classification (NCBI taxonomy): domain Eukaryota; kingdom Metazoa; phylum Mollusca; class Bivalvia; order Unionida; family Unionidae; genus Sinohyriopsis; species Sinohyriopsis cumingii. Next base: position 201,631 of record JAPYKE020000445.1, read on the forward strand.
TATTAGGTGATGTTTCTGTTCCTCTTTTACAACTACACCGTTAAAAGTAACAAGGCAAGTGTAAAATACACCAAAGTTACCTTATACCTTAGCAAGCAAGAAAACTATCTCACTTTAACTAATCAATGACTTGCATACAACAAAAAAAACAGAACAAAATGCAGCACAGTTTGAGTTGCTTTTCTGGAAAATATGCATTATAATGAAAATACCAGGACTAGACTGCAAGTGATGTTTCGGAAACCAGCCGAAATAACATTTGTTCGCTTTGTCAGTTGGTGTGTGTGTGTGTATGTGCGTGGAATTTTAACGTAGCTTTAACAATTTTTCAGTCATATCGCTACGATGTCTGCTGTGTGGCAGTTTATAGTGATGTCTAGCACTGGTGCATCATGCCGCAGACATGTAGCATAATGTCCCACCCAATTACATTATCCTGACACCAGGCCGACCAGTCCTAACACTAACCTCTTAATGCTGAGCGCCAAGCGAGGTTGTCAATTGGTGTAATTCTATAAATACTTTATTGTCTGTTTAATGCCACTTCCTACTGAATATAAGTAAGTTCCTTCAGCGGTGATTAAGTAATGAGAAGAGGAAAATGATAAACGTTTTAATTCCGGTCAATAACGTAACACAAGCAGATTTACAAATCGGTGTAGTAAAGTAAGCAAAACATTTATACGTATTTCTATTCATCGATTTGATGCTGCAAAGGATGGATTTTAGAGACGTCACTTGATGGCTTGAGAGGCAATACATAATATCTAAGGATCACGCTTGGTTGGTTCAAAAGAAAATTTATATGATCACGGTTGAATAAATAAAATCAAGACTCATTTATGTTGGAGACCGATGACCAGTAAAGGAACCGCAGGTTTAAAGAATTATCGACTTTAATTTTTTGACATTCGTCATAACAATACTCACTAAAGCGAATGTCCTTTAGAACATTGACTACACTAGGGATAATATTTGCAACCGTGTAAAATTCGAACCAAGTGTATCAGTATCCTTGCATAAAATGGAATTCATTTACTCTGAGAAAACATGTCGACCTATCTCACTTGTCTATATTTATGGCAAATAAAATAAATTGTGGTTCAATGAGCCACACCTTATTCGATATGAATATGACAATTATAAGAACAAATATGCCCATCATAACAAGTTATTGCTTTCGAGGCTTCTGCTGATCACACATAGACATACCAGAGCAGCACAGAACAGAACAAATTTATTTCGCTAGCTGCAGTTTTTATGAATAAAACCAAGTTGCATCTTCTTAAACAAGACGTCCACACAGAGTAAAACAGCATAAAGTGTACGATGGGCTGAACGGATGGATGGATTTATGTACAAATAGATGAATATGGTTCCGAAGCGTTTTCCATTGATATTCTGATAAGGCAGCAAGCAATCCCAATTTACTATCGTTATTCTATGGTGAATTTTAATTTTGATACCCACAATGTGGTGCTATAGCAAGGGCTTTGCAACTAAAACACAATGTGGTGCTATAGCAAGGGCTTTGCAACTAAAATGGTGTGGAAATAATCACATGCTTGATTGTTCGACAGATTTGATGTGCAGGTGTCTTGTAATTTTTGGCACACTTTATTTACAGTTAGGAACAAACGTCTAAGCCCTGTATTTTCATGCTACCCTCAAATATATGAAGAAAAAAATAGTTTTTATATTAGTGTTGCATTATATAAAGACGATAATTGGTGAATGACAGAAATAAATTGCACTGGATGACTTAGGTTTAGGATATTTGTCTACAGACCATATTAAAGACTTAATACAAGTCACTGAAATGACTTTCATGTTATACTCATTTTTAAAAGTTTTCAGCGTCATTTATTCTCTTTAAATTCTTACTTTTGAAAATAAATAAGATGCCTTTATTACGCACAATTGATGTTTTCTAGCATTATGCAAATGTTCGCCACCTGTTAGCTTCGTCTTTGGAACTCAGCTTTTCGTGGGAAGCGAAAACTCCGTTTAGGTTTGAATCCGCCACCAGGGGCTTCAAAAATAATCTGTCTTGCCAAAACATCTAATCCATTTGCCATAAAGTGCGTTAACATTACCATGGGGAAAATGTGTATGGCTGTTTGATACACAAGGTCGCACATTGTGTTTGCATAGTTAAGGGTAAATAAATAAATTTGGAATTACCTATTATACAAGATATACAAGGTCCAGTAGTTTGTGTAGTATTTGAGTTAAATATTTGATATATTTATTCAGATCTTGCTTGATGAAGAAAGAGTGAAAACAACAAGCTTTTAAAAATACAATAATTTATTTTCCTGGAAAAAATCTGTAAAACTGGCAAAAATATGAACTTATGGTTTTATAGAATCAAATCCAAAAATAATCCGAGAATAAAATTTTATTAGTCCTAATAACAAAATGTTCTACTGATTTCACGTTCGAATCCCGACGAAGAATCCATGATGGAAGACGATGACGTATGCTGCAATCTGCAGTGTTGAAGTCTACAGTTCCTTGTAGAAATAAAAATTATCACTCCGGTTTCTGATAGCTGAATAATTTCTTTATAAAAAAAAACTGTTCTTTTTCCACAATATTATATGAGCACGCATATTTTCTAGAAAAATAACAGAATTAATCCTTTTGAATCCAAGTAATTTGAAATAACTCCAAACAGCACAACATACAACTAACAGATTAACAGTTAAACTTCTACTGAGATTAATTCTCCAAAACATGGGTTATATGGGCTTTCTAAAACGTAAATAAGGGTCACGTGATCATCTTCTGGAAGTTTATAGAAGCAAATACTTGTCACAGATCACGTTTAGCCAGTGTGACCCTGACGAATACCAATCATATTTACTCTAAGAAATAAAAGATAAAAAAAAATATTTATATCTTAAAGACAAGGTCCCATCATGGCCTTGGAAACAACCAATCATTTTAAAATAAAATAGAACTTGTTTACAAAGGTTGCTACAAATTCTGAAACAAGATCAGGATTTAGATCAACACCTGGTGTTTATAAACTAACAGTCACGGTCAAACTATTTTCTAAAAAAGTATCATCTCTAGTGAATAAATTTACATTACAATATCATGTAATGAAAAATAAAAATATTTAAAACTGACAAACAATTAAATTGAAATAAATATATATTAAATCAGATATAATTAAACCAATTATACATTACTATATATATATATATATATATATATATATATATATATATATATATATATATAGAGAGAGAGAGAGAGAGAGAGAGAGAGAGAGAGAGAGAGAGAGAGAGAGAGAGTCAGTTAGGCTGGCAGTCAGATAGAAATATAAAATACATGCATGTCTATAGAAATATCAATGAAAACCTATTCCTCTACTTTGGAACTCGACGTTTAGGTAAGGTCTTGGGGAAATAGAAGTCGTTGACTAGGTTGGAATCCGCCACAATAGCTTCAGAATTGATGTACCCCATACATTACATACATATAAGGTGACCCCTGGTGACCGTGCATGCTTTTAACGGCTCCCAGAGACTTATTTCATGGAAAGAATTGTTCATATTGGCACATTACAATACATTCCGATACCTCATATCTGTCCACCCGTCACTCTTATTCTTGTAACATGAACTCAGTCTACACCGATTAAAGGAAGAGCCCTCATATATAATGTGATTGAATAGGAGGGGTATATCAAAACAATGCTTTCGGATCCAGGATGTATCCACCAGGATAGGACGTGGTTGGAATCAAATGTCTCATTTCATTATTTATATAGACTCATCTGCCTGAACTACACCTATGTCCGCTGAGGAATATGAATTGTATGGAAACATGGGAACCAGTCTGGAAATGGATGAAGATAAAATAGAGTATATATGGGTCTGGCTGACCAGGATTCGTTGATAATGAAAGTTTATTTTAGTAAATATATTCTTTTGAGAGCTTATCCTAGTTGTAACTGAAACAATATAGATACTGTTTGAATGATGGAATTTCAGTCTTTTAACAGTCTTGAGTCTTGAACACTCACTACTGAAATTATCATCTGACTCTTTGGTGCGGAATTGAAAGAATATGTTTGAAACACATGTAGGTCAAGAAAATGCCGCAGCTCATATCCTTTTCTTTACACAAAACTGGCTGTCATCTAGAATGCATCTAGGTTTGATCATGAGCGCTCCTAAGTTTAAAGTTATTATATTTTTAATATCGTGGTGTTTGCATAGGTTTACTATGGGAACATAATTATTACAGTGAGCCTATTAACCACATACGATATGTTTCAGTAAATGAGTAGGTGACAAGGAAGTGTTCGAATTAGGAATGCAGTCAGGAGATGGGCATGGCCGATGTAGGTGAAAAGTAAAAGCGCTAATCATGGCAGTGGCGTCTGCCAGTAGATCTTGTTTGTAGTCTATGAACGTAAAGCTCAAACAAGTAATCGCTTTCTTCAAATATAGTCTTCTGCAAGCGAGTCTTAGTTCAAATAGTGTCTCTTGCAGTCGACTTTTACTTCAAGCATGGTCTATTGCAAATGAGTCTTAGTTCAAATATAGTCTTTTGCAATCGAGAGTAGCAAGCTCGTTCCTTGTATTATGATGGTCTACTTCATCACAATGAATTATGTTCAACTTTAGCAGGTACAGTATATGACATTACAAGTACTAATATAGAATCAGTATGCTTTTTTGACGTTCGTTCAATATAAGTACAACATAGTAAAGTACGATATAACTTTAAGCATATATGCACCAAAATTGAACGCACGTACGGTCTTCCTACGAGGGTAAATATCGTACATATGCGATACAGTTTTCTCAAAGTACGTTGACCTCTCGTCGCTCCGCCCAAGTATCAATATAAGTAATAGAACAACCATACAATGTGATCAGTGTCCGCTAAGGTTAAATTACCATTCCGTAAGTTGGACTGTTTAAACATAATTTAAAACTGCATTCCGATATATTGTACGATATTTTTCCGACTATAATCACCATGCAATAACTCTACTCGCTTCAATTTTGAAAAACTCAACCTGGCAAAGAAAAAAATAAATGTAAATAAGGTCATTTGTTCATAGAGGAGTAGCGATGCCCTAATATGGAAGTATACTAAATTCCAGCTCAAACCTGTTTCAAATGCTTTTGATCTGTCAGCTTTTTACTCCTACAAAGTGAGTAGATATTACACCCTTGTAGAACTTAATAGCTGGCGTAGAGTCATGTAATGTGAAAGAGATACTAGGCAATGGCGGCTGGTCTACATGCATACCTGACAAATTATATCACCACTACCACGTTGGACCCTTCAATAGCATATTAGTTAAAAATTAAGTAACTGCCAGAAAATAAGAAAATAAAAAAACTATTCTTTTCTTCCTAAACGAGGTTCAAAATGAAAGAAACTGAACTACGCCAATGGACATAGATTCGTCACGATAAAGACAATGTGTGTGTGTGTGTGTGTCTGTGTGTGTGTGTGTGTGTGTGTGAGAGAGAGAGAGAGAGAGAGAGAGAGAGATTTAATGGCAAAATTATCAGTAATTGATACTGGAAAGGTAATGAACAAAACGAACGATCGATGAGTATATATATTTCATTTGCTTTAGAAATGATCTATCTTCATACCTAGTGGTTTACCAGTTGCTATGGTCACATACGCTCATTAATCAATGAAATATCACTTGATGCAGCACACTTGATAGCAGGAAGTGTTACATAAACTAGAGGAAACCTAATAAACGATCCCTAGCATGATGTATAATTAATACTATGGAAATAAGAATGCTAAACTTAAACTGGTATTATAAATTGCACTCTGCATTTACGGTACGGAAGTGGTTTAATTTCTTAGAGATTTATGTTTTTTATATGGAAGCAGTCATGCTAATTTTGAGCTTGATCAAACACATAGTGTGTCGATGGATTCAGGAATTCGATGTGGATGCATTAGTCAAGTTGAAAATTGACGATAGAGAAAGGAGGAAATCAAATGCATTTCAAATTTTTAAAACAATGGAAAAGAATTAAATTCGCATCCAGTATATTTTATTGTATAGACTGAACTGTTTAGAAGTTTTTGAGTACAAAACAATTTCTTATCTTTTCTTCTTTTTATAGAATGCCATTTTTCAAGTAAGTGACTGAGCTTGAAATCGATGTTATTTTTGGTACCAAATGCAGAAATATTGACTTTGATCTAATCAAAAGGCTCTATATCTGAAGCTTTTGTTTCCTACCTATAAATCCCTGAAAAAGATTGCCATTTATTCATTATTTCATTTCTCTGTATGCAAACATTTAATTTTACTTTTCTATCTGTCTACCTATATACAAACAAAGGTCTAAGTAACAAATCAAGCAACCACTGAAACAACTACAACTGCAACAATTAAGCAGCTATTTAATACAGAGAATTCTAAGCAAAAGACTAGAGGGGCATGAAATTTCGACTGTACGACATTTCGCGTAGAAGACAACTGGAATATTTTGTTCAAGAATAATCGCTTAGGTGCCTCCTAATAATGCCTGTAAAACAGAGAGCAGTCGAATAGCGATGCCGTGAGATTATCTTCGAATAATGCACACAAAGCACAGACCAACCAAACAGCGATGCCGGGCGATTACCTTTGAATAATACATGTAATGTTCAGACCAAGGATTTAACCCAATATCTTAGATTTTTAGTTACAAGTTTTGTTGATACTGAATGTAAATCGGGATTCTTTGTTCTTGAAATTATTGACTACGTTCTGGTATCACAGGGGTTACATGTTATTTTGTCGATGAAAGAAAGTATTTCAAAGAGCAATGACTTGTCAAAATTCTCAACCGAATGTCATGTGATTATTTACTCAAAACTCTTCTTCGATAAATTCTGAGGATTTAAATAAAGATAGGATTTAAGATTAGTATGGTATGATTAATAAAAACAGGACTTGAGGACCTAAATGTTTATCCCCATATACTGGAATCATGATTTAGCCAATATGTACATATCAGGATACAAATATAGGTAAAATGAAACGAATTGATTCTTCCCATTTCATGGACACAGATGAGCTCGTTTCAAAGACATATGTAATGTTTTCTGTTATTGCTTCAATGAACCGAATAAGATTTAATCCTTGGAGCATCATTAGTGTATGAAATCGATGCAAGCTGATGAACCGGATATTTGATAAAGCCATGCTTTTTTCAGCATAAATTTTCAATAATAATAATAATAATAATAATAATGAGGACTTTGTATAACGCCTAATCTTTAGAAGCTCTAAGCGCTTTACAACATTAGTCAACACCTATAACATAAAAACATATATAATGATATGATTACAAAAACAAACACAATGAAATTAGAAAACATACAAAATGCTGAAAATATTTAAGGTAGGAAACATTATTAGGTCTTTAAGTTTGTTCTTGCAGTCGAAACAAGCGAGCTTTAAGAGCACTCTTGAATGGGATCACTGTGTCTTTGTGTCTAAGTTCAGTGGGCAATTCATTCCACGTTGCTGGGCCCTGGTATGCAAAAGAACGTTGTCCATATGACTTTGATTTCATAGTGGGAATAATGAGTATACGATTGTCAGAAGAGGAGCGTAAGTATCTTGCTGGTGTGTACACATGGGTGAGGTCGGATAGGTATGTTGGACTAGAGTCTGACAGTGAAACGTAGCACAGAGAACAAATTTTGTGTTTGATTCTGGATAGAATGGATAGCCAGTGTAGGGTACAGAGCAGCGGGGAGGTGTGCTCTGATCGTGGTACTCTAAGTATGATCCGAGCAGCTGTGTTTTGAACTTTTTGAAGTTTCTGGAGTAGATATTGAGATGAACCAGACAGAATTGAGTTACAATAGTCTAGTCTTGAAAGTACTAATTAACACACAAGTGTTTTAGTGGCATCAACTGAAAGTTATTTGCAAATGGAGTTGATGCGCCTCATCTCAAGATATGCAGCCTTGCATATGTTCATGACATGTTGGTGCAATGTGAGAATACTGTCCAGAGTAAAACCTAGGTTCCGTACTGACCCTGTGAATTTAATGTTGGTGTTGCTGATATTTATTGTTTGAGGTAAAGGATGTGAATGAGAAAGTCTTTGTGTTGTGATCAGAATGGCCTCAGTTTTATCATCATTCATCTGCAGCTTGTTACATGTCATCCATGATTTCACATCAGCAATGCACCCCTCTACACCTTCGATGGTAGCATCAGCTTCAGTTGGGTCGCTAGATTTGATCACAGCTGTTCTGTTTTTTTTTCTTCTTTTAAAAACATATATATTTCTTTTTTTCGAAAAATTTTAACTGTTTTTCGAATTTCGGAAAATGATGCTACTAGACGGTACTTACATACCATTTAAGGCTGTGTACAATTCAAGAATAACATCTGATATTATGACAGTTGCTTTTTAAACCAAGTCAAAGAATATTGTAATAAGTTTATCTGTTTCAATTTCAATACAAGAACTTGAGATTTGTTCTCTTGCTCACACTGTGTGTATTAAATAAATGGATTTTTACGAGATCGATCGTTACTTAAAGGTTCTTGACCATGGTTCAAAAAGCTCAGTCGAATATATTTCCATTATCAACATTCGTCACACAATGATGATCATTGACAAACAGATAATAATGACATGAAAGTATATAGAAATGAAATAATAGATATACATTTATTTTACCGTTTATGAAAAGGTGTGAGATTAAAGAGAGAAAACCAGATTCGTTATATTAAGACTATATGGTTTTATATTAAAGAAGAGCGAAAAACAACAAGTTTTGTAAAATTCAACAAATAATGTATTTCCAGAGAATACAAAGTGAAAATTTAAAAAGAACTTACAGTATTACGAATAAAATCACAAGTAATCCAGAAAATTCTATCATAAGTCCTAATGAATAAAGTTCCAGTTAAATTACTGTGGTATTGGAAATAATATCCAGCAATGAAGGTGTTGATGTACTTGTAGTCTTGAATGAACTAATGTAACAGTGGTCTGAAGTGTGATGATGTGCTTATAGTCTTCCAATTAATCACGATAATATAATCCAAATGTCCTTGTTTGAATACACTATAATTCCAAATTAATGTTTCTGTCCATGAATATTATTGAGCACTTTCAGTTCCAGAAGAAAAATAACTTGAAAGAATAATTCCACCCAGGTAAAAATGGATCCAGAATGTAGATAAAAGATTCATTTCTAGACAATTTTAAGTTGTAAATAGATTTGTTTTAAATCTGGTACTAAAATTATAATTAAGAACATAGGAAACATAGGTACAACAGGTTCTTTGTGGGGCATTTCCAATATCCTAGACCAGACACAAATAAACATGTTTACCTTTATTCATAATGATCCTAATATTTAATCCACACTCCTGGCGAAATGTTCACTCTGTATTATTTGTTTACAATATGTATATTGTTACATGATTATAGGTTATTTGGACTTGATCTTGTCCAAAACCAAGTTCACTGTGTACCTCACCAGGGACACTGATGTTGCATATATATATATATATATATATATATATATATATATATATATATATATATATATATATATATATATATAAACAATTGCAATTTCATGAAGGGTGAACATTTCCAAAAAAATATGTGAGAAAAACTTTCTTTAAAAGAAAGATGTTGAATACCTTCCTACATTTTCATAAAATTTTGGCAGTTGAGAAATTTAACAGAACAAAACAAAAAAATTTGTAACTATTTTACAAAACCTAAATAATGAATATAATAGTGTTCATCATTCATCTATAGATAATCACCAGTTGAAACATTTCAAAGTAAAACAGATCAAAAGTACAGATTCGTTTATTTACATATTTAAGAAATGATACGTTTTGAAAACGTAATATTTAAGTTGACTACAGTATTACAATTTTGAGATACATAACAATTTTAAGGGATATCTACTACTTTTTAAATATGAGGTTTATAAAATATTTTGAATGTGATCATAGCTGACCCCGCTGTGTGACACTAGAGGATTTAGTCGAAGTAATTAAGGGAACATTTTCTAAGGATAGGTTCCCTCAATACTAAATATGAATTATGAAGGAAAACAAATTAACAAGCAAAAAAAAAAAGGGTTATAAAACAATTATTTATTTAAGTTAAAAAGATTTGATGATTAATTTAACAGCTGGGTACCACATAAATTATTACTTTTGAAAACTTTACTAAGTACTGGTAAAGCTTGGTACAGAATTCGTTAAGAAAAATAATTTCTGAACAAAATTCTTGGAAACAAGTGGTTGAGAAATAATTGTTCTTACCATTAGAGAGTAAAATGTTTTGTTTTGTTTTATATGGAATTTGTTGCAAATAAACCAACAGAATATACATACAGATAAAAAAATAACTTAGAAAAATACTTGAACTGATTTAATACAACCAACCTTGATTAAAGATATTGATAATGTAGACAAGTTTAAGATATCAGTTAGTGTATGTGAAATATATTTTGAAAGCAGAAAAGTGAGAATAACGGAGAGAGAGAGAGAGAGAGAGAGAGAGAGAGAGAACATGTTAGAAAACACATCAGATCATTTAGAGTTTGGGAACTAAAGAGAGGACAATAACGCTGATTATAGCTGGTGGGGTAAATTACCACTACTTTGGTCTTTAATCTAAACAACAGAAAAGAGCGAAAACCAGTACATAGTGTAAATGTCAACAAGTAATTTATTTCACTAAAATAGAAAGTGAAAAAGAACTTACAGTATTGTGAATTAAATCCCAAATAGTTCTAAAAGTTCTATCACATGTCGAAATGTATGAAGTTCCAATTGAATTCCATTGGTATTCCAAATAAATTCCAATATTGAATGCGTTGATGTGCCTGTAATCGCGAACGAGCAAATGTGTCAATGGCCTGGATTGTTACATGTATTAATAGTTTTGTAATGTATCACAGTAACATAATTCAAATTGTCCATGTCTGAATACACTATAAATCTAAATTCATATTTAAGTCCAAGAACATTATTGAGCATTTTGTAAAACCGGTGAATAAGAATATATTGATTCGCGTGAAAAATTTAAAGAGTCTAAGCAAACTAAAATTTAAAAAATATGTATTAAAATACTGCAGGATCAAGAACCAGCAAAGATGATTACAACCCCGTTAAAATTTATGTGATATATCTGATTTTAAAAACTCTGGGCGATCTTCACAATGTCTACGTTAAGAAATAAACAGTAATGGTACTTAATAGCTTTGAAAAACCTAGATATGCTTTCAAGCAAGCACAAATTAAATTCTGAACATTATTTTAATGCTCCTGGGCCTATATTTAAAGCTAATTAAAGAATTACTGATCCAGAATAATAATTAATTAATTACGCACATGATAGGATACACAGACTCATGATTATTAACAGATTGTAACATTGTTTCTAATTGTGCCATCAGGAATAAGTGGAGGAATATACATGACTTCAAATAGATATGCTGGAGAAAACGGTCATTTTCACTTTGAAGATGTAACTATAATAGATAACTGAGAATATAACAACACTTGGAAAATAATTAGTATGATGTGCTGCATACTAAGAAGAAAATTACACGCATTACCTACACGTATTGCCTACACGCATTACCTACACGTATTGCCTACACGCATTACCTACACGTATTGCCTACACGCATTGCCTACACTATTGCCTACACTCATTACCTACACTATTGCCTACACGCATTACCTACACTATTGCCTACACTCATTACCTACACTATTGCCTACACGCATTACCTACACGCATTGTCTATCGCATTGCCTATGTGCACACAAACGCCAGCCACAAACTCTAGCGTGACATATAAACAGCATATAAAAGAACTTATGGAGAATATAATGCATCGGAAAGATAATAAAATATATGGCTGATGTTCAAAAGTTGATTTCGAGGTTATAGTACATATGCATGGTTATTTTAAAGACATTGTTATTTTGAAGGATATCCACTAGAACCAGAACAATTAGTACTAGAGTTATCACCACACAAAAATTAAAGTCATACATTAAAAGAAAGGAACAAAACCTTTGTCGATAAATTAATATGTACAAGCATAAATTTAAAAACAATTGTTATTTGATTAAAAAGAAAGCATCGGTAAGATAATCCATGGAGTTAAATGCCCAAGAGTAAACAATAATATTGAAATGAATTCTTTAAAAAAAATATAATTAATCATCAATCTTTCGGAAACATATGGGATAATCTTATAAACAGAAAGAGATTTGTGTAAGAATATCTACATATGAACAAAAATATTAATTACGCTTTGTTGTATTTCATTATTAAAGTTTGCCTATAACAACTGTCATTCTCAGTCAACAAAGCCAATAAGATATTTTTAATTGTTTCCAAGTCAGTCTCCAGTGTATCTGTCCCTAAATTGTATCATTTGTTCAACAGGATGCACGCATTGCTGTACTTTGGCATGTTAGAACGTGTTCGGTCTTGCTCACCTTTCCTTTCATTATATATATATATATATATATATATATATATATATATATATATATATATATATATATATATATATATATATATATATATATATATATATATATATATATATGTGTGTGTGTGTGTGTGTGTGTGTGTGTGTGTGTGTGTGTGTGTACTACATTTTTCAATAATTTTTATCTTTAGGTTTGACATGTTTTTTTTTTTTTTAAACAATGAAAATTGTTTGTAGGTCTGTTAGAGAAAAATATAAGTAATGTGTAATACGAGGTCGGCTGGAAACAAAATTGACAGTGGTGGCATAGTTTGTGCTTGTTTGCTTTTTCAATGCGGACTTGTACCCATTTAATTTTTTGTAATAATTCACATTATTTACAAATCCACATTTAAATCAGATAAAATCCTTTCTGAGGGTGACTTGATGTTGTATGACGGTTAGACTTTAAAATCAAACATTATTACTCGAGGCGTATAAGCTGTCTATCATATATGAAGAGCAGCGTAGTGTATTGTACATGTGATTCTTACAGGTATTTTGGCCTTATTCCTAAGGGTTGTTATATTTGCGATACACTGCGCCCTAGGCAAGAATCAAATATTAGATTACTCGACATGGTCTTTGATTATGTCCTGTACGCGTCACCATTTGATTGGCTGGCAAAATTGAGCCAAAGGGTATTTTATTCAAACACACTGAGTGTTAAACACAGTTTCTTTATTTAATATTATTCATTACACATTTATGTATTCCCCTCACGACCTTCTGTATATGACTCAACTCTTGTTAAACAGGATTGAGGTTGGTGGTGCGAGGAATTCGTCAAATTGCAGAATGCAAACGCATTGGAGCAAATAATTTAGTATTTTTCGTTCCGCTGATTGATAAAAGCATACTTATGTATTTATAGCAAATATTACGCATACATGCATATTTGCTAAGGAAAAACGTAATTGGCTTAACTGTTTTCTTAAGCTATCTTTAAATTACGATCAAATGTCTATATAGAATCTTTTTCAAGATAGATCACGTGTTAGATTGCACTGACACCATTGGCTATTTATTTGCTAGCATAAGAAGAATACTCACGCCAAAAATTAAAATTAGGAAAACTGATTCACCATAGCTAATTTTCCAAACTCTAACATTACTCATGACAATACATTTTTCTGTTATTGTGTTGTTCTCGTTGTTGCAACTAATTCAACAATAGTATGAAATGAAAAGCTTGCTATCTCTCAAATAATTCACATAATACGCTAGTCGTAGACACCGTTAATAGCGTCATCGTCGGTAATTCGTATCCACATGTCATCGTTTTACGTGCGTGTATTTTACTGATGTACCATACCGACTCAAATTACTAAGGCCAGTATTTCTTGCTTTGGGAAGGGTTAACGCCATTTTTCAGCGCATGATTGGTTATACATTGTGGCCGGTATAGCTGGAATAGAAATAGGTCGATAAATCAGCCCTTCACCCATGATGTTATTGATTTTCGGGTGAGGTGCTGATATTACCTATTCATTAAAAGCTGCAATTATCTGCATATAAATTTAGCTGCACACATCGGTGTACATGTTATACACTTACCGGTATTTCTCGTGGCTGTGCAGCTACTTTCGGCTGAAGGGTTCGTTTGGTGACATGTAGATTATATTTCCTGAGCAAATCATATGTTTAGTGACTTGTAAATCCACCTGGAATAGAACAACCATCTGTCCTGTGGCCATTTTGAATTTCGCGCTTGATATTGCTGTTACCAATTACCGGTATGTGTCTAAAGTGTACGCAGGGTTGTTCCGGAATGATTTGCATGCAGCAAGATTGCACATTTTAATAACAGTTGACATCAGACCCATAACATCGTACATCAGTATCAACACAGATTTGTGGGGTTGATTTATCGGACTATTAGAGAAAGAACCTGGGGAAACTCCGGTAAGACTCACCGATCCAAGGTATGCTTCTGGCAAGCTTTCTCACATACCTGAGGTTCGAACCCACTCGGACGGAGTTGATATGGCTGGGATCGGAGCCCCTGTCTAATTTGGTGTAACTCCCCTTATTATGCCTAACACATACTTCAAACCTTGGAAAATTATAAAGAACACTGTTCGTTTTTATAAATACAGATGCTAAACTCTTAAGTAGCACTCGATCGATTCCCCTTATTGAAAACTCCCTATGTATATCGCCGAAGTGTTGATGCCATATTTTATAATTATTATCACTTTCGAATTTCTTACCCTCTTAATTAGTTCTCTTGACACCGTAATGATAGTAAATACATTGTATCGTAATATGATGTTATGTAGCCATTTTTACCGTAGACTCCTATGTTTAAATTCCTCTTGTTACGGTTAACTAAAGCGTTCATATGTTTTCAAGTTAAACGATTTTGTCCCTGTCTATTTAGCCAAGAAGTATAATGTTGCTTTATGCCTAAAATAAGGAGGAATCTTTTACAATTCGTTTTAATTGCAAAACTGGTACAATTTAGTTACGGATATGCAGTAGATTATCATTTATTCTTCGTCATTGCTTAGTTTTCTTGGACGAAAACACTGACTTTATGCATATAGTAGTATCGTGATGCATATCATTACAAAAGTGGCAATGTATTGCCAATACAAAGTTAAAATCGAAAAAAGAATTGCCCAAACATATTCCCGGAAAAACATAGTGAATGTAAACCATGTACTGAATTCTGAATTTACTTTCGTTTCGATCTTTTGAAATGTCAAATTGCTTTCATATAATTATACTTATTGCTATTATTATTATTATTGCGTCCGACTCGGATGAGGGAGGTCGTGGATTCGATCTCCGGTCTAGTCATACCAAAGACTTACAAAAATGGTACTAACAGCTGCCTCGCTAGGCGCTCAGCATAAAGAGGTTAGTGTTAGAACTGGTCGGCCTGGTGTCGGGATAATATGACTGGGTGGAACGTCATGATACATGTCTGCAGCATGATGCCCTAGTGCTAGACATCACCATAAACTGCCACTCTGCAGATATCGTAGCGATATGACTGAAACATTGTTAAAGCTACGTTAAAAATCCAAATCACACACACAGACATTATTATTATTATTATTATTATTATTATTATTATTATTATTATTTCTCCTTAAAATATATTTATCTCCTGAAAACACCTTTTTATAGTACGTCTTATGCTCCAAATGATAAATGGATGGTGTGGCAATGTCCGACCTGACTAGTCTGGCAATGTCCGTACCTGACTAATGAGGCAGTGTCCATACCTGACTAGTTGGGCAATATTCCGTACATATTCAGTGCGACGAAGTCCGAACCTAATCAATGTTGCAATGTCCCAACCTAATCAATTTGACAATGCCTGTGTGCTTGTGAAAGGTCTGTATGACTTTCTAAATTATTCAGAACTGATTAATCGCTATGTCCTAGATAATAACTTACAAGCCTAACATTTTCTATAAAATCCAAGTTTTACTTTCTAAATATCTGCCACTTTATCAGAGAGAAGTTTTAATGGGTGGTATATAAGTGGACAGAATCAAGATAAAAATACACTGCAAAACTATCATTTTGAAAACGTTTAAAAGATGATGGCATCGTTTGCATCCAGCGTTCCCTCTCCTCATTCTCACAACCATACTATTTAGAACGTACAATGAAACATAACTAGACTACCCTGTGTAATTTAAGTATAAAGGCAATATCAAAAATGTAATTTATCATGGAGTTTTGGCATTTTCACTGTCAACTGGAAGTGTCACATTTTGTAGCATGCATGATTTACTATGCCAGCGATAATGATATAATTGTTCATAATATAGTGACGTAATGTCTAGACCAGCTGTTTCTGTTAAACGATGTTGTTATTTCTAAGATGATTACATACTGTATTATGTTCTCCTAGTTTGTTAGTAGGACGATCTTACATGACTTTTCTCTTAAAAATGCCATTTAATAAGGACTGTTCAAGTCCCTTATGTTACAAGCTGTGTCTGCTAGGACGTAATGCATGAAAACAAAACGTTTCTTTAGACATCTATCACGAGCCTTACCTATATGCACTTGATTGTGGCCTCTCGTGATCATGTAAATGTTAGAGCTTCAAAGAACAGTACGTAATTTGAGTGTTAGCGCTTCGAAGAGCATTAGCAGTAGGTAGTTGGAAAGCTCAAACTATCACGATATTTTAAAAGCAATTCATTCTGTTTTGTTTCCTTTGCGGGCGCTTGTTGTTTTAAAACCTAACTTTAAAATGATCGAACCTTTTATCATTCACGTAACTACAAAAATCTAGTTATTTCAATTCGGATTATTGTATTCTCATTTACGTACTAGTTTACAATCACTGAATCACTCAGATTAGAGGATATTATTTCATTAATTGTATTACTTACAAGACCAGTAAAGCTGCGAAGACAACTCGAGTGGTAAATAATGATATATAAAGGATATTTGCCGGAAACGAGTGAATAACGGATATATTTCATGGAGTGTGCAAAAATACATTTTCCGCCCAAGAGATAAAGCATATTTGTTATTTACTTGTCGCAAGTGGATTTTCGTTTTACTTTATGCTCAAACTTATTGGTTAGCAAGACGTACTCTATAACAGACTGAAGTACAATATTTCTTATTGAATACCGCGCGTAGTCAGCCGTTTACTAATTATGTTCTGCTATGTCTTGTGATTATTCGGCAAGAAAATATAAACATAACATAACTGTCCTTCCCAATTAAAATAAAAGTAGCACAGTCGCGCCTTGCTGGATTTGAACTGGAATCTTCTTTAAAGGGTGACGGCCATATTAACGTCTCGACCATGTCAGCTTCTAATAAAAACATCGAATTTCGTTGCTATAATGTTATCCATGTATATTGACGGTCAGTGAAAAATTAATGATATTTTCACTCGAGTTAAATATCAAGATTATTTCTATCCGAAAATCCAGTAATTCACAGCCTAGCATAAAATAAATGTTTTACATATCTTGAATAATGTCACAAAACTGCTTTTTATTGAATTTAAAGTATATTTTCCTATTTGTTTGCATGGGATAAGAGTGGGGTAAAAACTAATATCTCAGACGAAATCAGTAAAGATTACTTTCAATGACGATAACACTCAGGCAAGCAGCATCGTGTTTAAAACAATAAAGTGCGAGGAAATGACACAAAATGAATAAAAGATACATTGAATTGAAAACATGGTTAGATCAACTGTCCTCCTATGCAGTGCACAAGTAGGCAAGAATATATTTCCCTACAATATGTTAATGTAAGGAGCATGTGT
The DNA here is from genome assembly GCA_028554795.2 of Sinohyriopsis cumingii. Classification (NCBI taxonomy): domain Eukaryota; kingdom Metazoa; phylum Mollusca; class Bivalvia; order Unionida; family Unionidae; genus Sinohyriopsis; species Sinohyriopsis cumingii. The sequence goes on from JAPYKE020000445.1 coordinate 219,437, forward strand.
TGTCAGTGTCAATTAAGAATTGTTGAACGCAGGCATCTAACAAAGACAGGAAATGTTGAAAATACATTTAACTGTTACAGATGTTTTCTTTTTCAAAAGACGCTCGGGCAGGGAAAGTGAAAACAAAATAGGATATGGCTTAAATGACGATTTTCAATGGCGGAGACCTAAACAGATGCGGTCTGTTTAAGGAAAACTATTTACGACGAGAATGTTAAGGATTTTTTGACATAGGTAAACAATGAAGATTCATACTAGCTCCTCAGATAAAACAACAAAGTATTTGTGGTAGATTGTTAAAAAAAATTCTAAAGACAAGAATGCGAGAATAATTTCACTCAATCCAGAAATGGGTCGACGTTTATTTAGACGGGTACAAGAACAAGAGTAATATTAGTTTTCTGTGTTTCTTTGATTACCGTTAAATGGTGGCTATCAATGTCAAGAGGATGATCGACCACGGTATTATAGGCCTGATCGTGCGAATATTAAAAACATGATATCAATGGATGGAAAAAATAAAGATCTGGACAGAGATATAGAACTCGAGTTTATTGATAGGATACACTTCTAGAAAAATTAGATTAACACAAGGTTCTAAAAATGCAAGTAGCAGTTCCGTTTACATATATATGACAACTTTTACCATGAGCGTTTGGAACTTCAAATGTACGGCACGTCTGTATAACCTGATCTGGTTTTACGCCCCTTCCCAGATTCAAAGCTGCTTGTCTGTTCTAGTCGATTTATTCAGCAAAGCTCTGTTCCCTCTGGGCTTCCCTCTTCGTTTAGGCGTGGATTCTTTAATATCATACGTACCGACGTGGGATATATGTTCTTTGCTTTAGATTTACTTCTCTTTTCATCCTTAGTGGTATCGGCCCTATAAAACCGACTTCCGACTACTTGTCCCTTGGACAAGTTTGACGACGTGTTACTACCCACCAGGCCAAGAGCTTTTTTTGCCTCAATAGAAAGCTTTGACCAGTTTTGCGGTGTAAGACATTTATTAGCACACTCCCCTCCAGAATCTGAAAATTGTACTTTTATTAGGCTTCCCTTAATAACGATCTCTGGAACGTTTCAACGGTTGACAAGTATCTCAACAGGTACATCGCTGTTTCTGCAATATTTAAACCTTTGGCATTTTCAATAAACAAAACCAGAGCATTACCCGTTCATCAGTTTCGCCTGATACAACTATCAAAGGGAACCTCAATAAGAACTAATCAAGTCGGTACAAGATTATTAACAAACGGGCGTCTTCAAAATGTAATGGTTTTAATTCCGTTCCAAATCACTTACATCAATCTAATATTGCTATGTTTCACAATAACACCGGCAAAGTTCACACCGTTATGTTTTTTTAATGACATGTGCAAAACTCATACTGTTACAAATGTCAGTAGCACATTCTTTTAAAAAGGGTCAAACAGTTAATAGTTTTTAAAAGGGATAACTGACTTCACTAACGTATATTACAAAACCTGAGGGATGTTATAATATTCAATGATATGGATCCAAAAACAATATTAGAAGGAGTTGCAGAGTAAATGGCACATCATATGTTCACTATAAGTTGAATAATCATCTGTTCAGGTACTGCTAGAGCATGGTTGACTCCAGCTATTATTGACTATCAGGTCTCAATTACCTGGATCTGTGATTAATGCTGTTGGTCTCAAGCTAAATTTACTGTGCAGAAACCATTATCTGTATAAAAACATATCATGACCGTTACCTTTGACGTTTTGATTCCATATAATTTAAAAATTTCTTTACTACCCAAAGTGAAAGCTATCCACAAAGTTTCATCAAGGAACGCACACTAGAATAGGAAGCTATCCAATAAGATTTATCAAGGAACGCACGCTAGAATAGGAAGCTATCACCAGTTTTATCAAGGAATGCACGATAGAATAGGAACCTATCCACAGAAGTTTCATCAAGGAAAGCACACTAGAATAGGAAGCTATCACCAGTTTCATCAAGGAACGCACGCTAGAATAGGAAGCTATCCACAAAGTTTCATCAAGGAACGCACACTAGAATAGGAAGCTATCACCAGTTTCATCAAGGAACGCACACTAGAATGGGAACCTATCCACAAAGTTTAATCAAGGAAGGCACACTAGAATAGGAAGCTATGACCAGTTTCATCAAGGAACGCACGCTAGAATAGGAAGCTATCCACAAAGTTTCATCAAGGAACGCACACTAGAATGGGAACCTATCCACAAAGTTTAATCAAGGAACGCACACTAGAATAGGAAGCTATGACCAGTTTCATCAAGGAACGCTCGCTAGAATAGGAAGCTATCCACAAAGTTTCATCAAGGAACGCACGCTAAAATGGAAACCTATCCACAAAGTTTCATCAAGGAACGCACGCTAGAATGGAAACCTATCCACAAAGTTTCATCAAGGAACGCACGCTAAAATAGGAACCTATCCACAAAGTTTAATCAAGGAACGCACGCTAGAATGGGAACCTATCCACAAAGTTTCATCAAGGAACGCACGCTAGAATGGGAAGCTATCCACAGTTTCATCAAAGAACGCACGCTAAAACAGGAACCTATCCACAAAGTTTCGTCAAGGAACACACGCTAGAACAGGAAGCTATTCTGCAAAATAAGTCAAAAAGACTTTACTATTTGATCTGTGGCCCTCAAAACCAATATATCTCTTCCATACCTCAGGTACAAGTCCATCACACATTTTGGGTAAGATGCCTTAAACAACTCAAGTTATTATCCAGAACAAACTGGACTTCAGTGTATGTAATAATATTATAATTATTGGTGATTTAAATGCGGACCTACCGAGAGCTTAATCAAGGGGTCTCAGAGAGGTGCTAATGCTTAATGACATGCAAAATATAATAACTGAGCCGATCAGTGTAACAGATACATCTGTAACTCTGTTAGATCCTATTATTACATCTCCACCTATGCATGTTTTTCATTCTCGAATTATCTCTGTGGATGCAAATGTAAGTGATTACAATGCTTGCTTCTTAAATCCTCGACTGCATTTTAAATATACCACTAGTAATAACAGAAAAGCATGGCTTATAATAAAGCGAATTTCAAATATTTAATAAACTTATATCAAGTATAGACCGGAGAACACCTTTTAGGAGCTTGTCGTGACGTAAATAATAATGCCGTTCGGATGAGGGACAAATGTGGTAGGACGGCACAATTCGCAGAACAAGCATTGAGTGCGACCACGCGTAAAAAGCAGAATGTGTTATGTATGATTTGCTGTTATAGCGAACGCTGATGACACCAGTGTCAGTCTTCCGCTTATACGCTTGAAAAACGAAAAACAAACTATCGAATTTATTAATAACAGAACAAGATGTTTGTGATGTAATCAACATTTTACCAGCCCACACAGTATGTAGTGTCGATAAAATACGTCACCATATGCTCAAAGGAACCATCGCATCCTTATTTCACCACTCTGTGTCCTATTCAATATATCCCTTTCTACAAATGTGTTGTCATCTTTATGGAAAACAGCGACAGTAATGATGGTGCATAAAAAGGGATGCACCACTGATCCATCAAATTATCTGCCTATTTCATTATTAATTTGTGTTGGGAAAGTTATAGAAAGAATTATTTTACGCATTGTTATAACCACCTACACTCAACCGATCTTGTTATAAATGTAAATCCGGTTTTCTTCCCAACAACTACACAGTATTTCAGCTCATGTACCATAATATATGTATTGCTCTTGATAACATGGATAACATGTGTATGGTCTTTTTCGATGTATCTAAATCATTTGTCGTAAAGGTTTAATGCATAAATTCAAGTGCAGTGGCAATGATAGCTATCTTATTGATTGGTTATAACTACCTATCAAATGATTTGAAGCAGTTTTTGTAAATAGTGCTGAATCAAATATTTTTCTGCTGGCGTACCATATGGTTCTCATTTAGGTCCAGTTTTGTTTGTTGTGCGTATTAGCAATATAGGTGATGACCACGTGAGCGCAACGAGACTCTTTGCTGATGATAACTCACTGGGGTATTCATCTAATGATACTTGCTTAGAGTATGTACAGATCACTGATTTACATACAGTTGACGATTGTCAAGGCGGCGGTTACTTGATTTTAATGCAGACTTGCAAACAGTTGACGATTATCGCGACAGTGGTTGCTTGATGTTAATACAACCCAAACTGAAGCAATGAAATCTAGAACCGGTTTTCCCTGAACTAAAATTAAAAAAAGAAATCATCTCTTTTGTTGAGTTCCACAAACATCTTGGAGTAAACTGAAGTAGTCTAGGAAACTGGACCAAATGTATTTATAATATATTTATGTCGTTCAAAAAACAATTAAATCTAAATTTAGCTGAAACACGTTAGAAAGGATATATATTACATTCATCCGCCCCGTATTAGAATACGCTGATGTTGTATGGGATGGTTGCTCGACCAAAAATTTTATCAAATGAGAGCAACTACATTCAGAATCAGGGCTAACCAGAAGTTTCTCGTGTCATAAGAGTTAGAAAGAAACTGGTTGATCTACCATGATAGATAGAATAAATTTCCATAACTATGTTTCTTCAATAAGCGTTTATACTGAATCTCTCCTTCTTATCTTACCTTGCTGACCTATTACCATCACTAATTGATGAGACAAACAGGCATAACCTCAGAAATATGAATACCTTTAATCGCATTAATGCCAGACTCGAAACAAGCATTAACTCATTCTTACACTCTTGTATTCTTAGGGTGCACTTCCAGATTCATTCAAAAGTAAGAGTAAGTAATCTATCTTCATATGTAAAACAGACAAAGAAGACACAAGTGCCTATCCATTTTTTCATTAGAAACAGGAAATTATCCATTATGCATACTAGAATTCGAAATAATGTAGTGATTTACAAAATGATTTACATTCTAATCATTAGAGAGATAGTCCATTAATAGCGTGTGCTGATGATATATAAAATGCAAATCATTACATATTTACTTGCAAATACTAGATTGCACAATTGGTTCTGAATCTAAATCTACTCCATGTATCAGCGACTATCATTTGTTATCCGGATCATCTGACTTTACAGCGAACGTTATTAATAGTTTGTTTGACTTGTTCTTAATGTATATTAAAGACACGAAACACTTTACATAAATACGGAGTATTCACAATTTGACTTCTCTACTCAATTAATTTGAGCTAATTTAAATTGTAATTAACAAAGACATGATTTCATAAGTTTTAGCGACTGAATTAATTTTGGTGTATCTACTAATATCCAGCTTCTGCCACGATCATTAATTGATTATTGTTGTAAATGTTTCTCTTTCTCTCAACTATCTTGCCTGAATCATGTATCTTTTCTTATATTTGTATCAGTTCATATCAACTTACTGTCGCTATTCATGTAAATTACATATCGATTGTAGAGGAAGGACTTATTGTAAGTTGTGAGAACTTGAAGCCCGAATGGCAATAGCACGTTTAAACCAAATAAGCATACTCCTTTTCTCAGTCACTATGTCCTTGACCTTGACCGTTTGACTACAAAATAGCAGACGTCTTTTGTACCTAGCGTGTAAGTAATTATAAGATATTTTTTTTATAAAGTACAGGCTTACTTTGGTAACTGAGATTTTTGTTAATAGTCCAAGTTTCTTCTCTTAATCACATTAACGTTTTAACCTAGGGTTGGAGAGGGCAGAGTGGTTTAAACTGCTCGCCTTAAGTGACCACTGCCATCTCCTATCTGTCAGCGTTGGATCGATTCTCTGGCTCGGCCAATGTGGTACGTTAAAAAGATGCCAGTAGCTTCCCGTTGGTAGGAGCTTCCTAATGGGTTCTTTCTACGCCAGTTATAGTGAGACCATTTGTTTCGATGGATTTTTTTTTTTTTTTTTTTTTTTTTTTTGGTTTTCTTTATGATTGTTTTGCTGTCACAACGACTATGCCCTTTTGACCTCGAAATATATAGGTTTCCTTCTTACTCCAGGTACATGACATCCACAAGGTGTTGCAATAGTAAATGGTGTAGAACTTGAACGTTGCGGCAATGAAATTGGTACCAGATAGACGGACGGCCATCACAACATGCTACAATAGTTTATGTCTCTGTATGTGTATAACCGTATATTTCTTTGTACAGGGGATATAAAAAAGTCAGTAAATAAGAAGATTAAAAAAGCTGGTTTTATATAATAGATAATAACAAGGGGATTTAAACAATAATGTATGACCCGCTAAACAATAAATAAATACCATTCAATTAATTGCAACTAGGGCACAGGCTAATAAAATAAATGTAAGGAACAACAAGACTAGATGTCTTTGACATGTCTTAGCGACCCGAGTATTCGCAAAGATGTCTGTCTTATCAAAATAGATTTAGCCTAAAAATAGCATCACATAAATAAAAACAAAAAAGGAACAATTATCATAACTAGTAGACAGGCTAATAAACTTAAAATTAGGGAATAAATAAGATCAGATGTCTTTGACATGTCTTAGCGACCCGAGTATTCGGCAAAGATATCTGTCTTAATCAAACAGACTTAGCCTGAAAATACGATAGCAACATACTAATAGCTTCATCCAAAAACCTAGGAAAATAAATCAAACATAAAGATAGATTAGCAAGTACTTAGCCCAACCCTAAACCCACATATATAGAAACAAATTATATATATATATATATATATATATATATATATATATATATATATATATATATATATATATATATATCTTTTATTTTTTCTTTCTTTAAAAAAAAATTAATTATTTTTCTAGGGTACCACAGACCTACAACATGAAATTAAGGACACCAACATATATTCCTTCCGCGCAAGGTGACCGCAGATTATCTGTAGTACAACAAACGCAACTGCACTAATGCACAGCCTCTCCTGGAGGCACTAAAACAATTAGAACACCTAGATAAGACCCAAAATACTAGAATATATAAGGTGGTCTAAAAAGCACAAGACCATCAGGCCCCGCACAAGGCGGTAAATTCTATCAAGAAAGGAAAACTTACTATAACCCCAAAATGAATACATGTAAGGTGGTTCAAACCCCAAGGACCATCAGGCCCGGCTGCACAATGCGGCAACAAAATACCTAGCGAAACTAGTTAGGACCCTAAACTTAAGTATATATGAGGTGGTTCAAACCGCAAGGACCATCAGAAAAACTGCACAATTGCGGCGCACTATTAAGTCTTGGAAAGTTTAAATAACCATACACAAAATGGTAAACCCAAACCAAGAACCACAACACCTAAATCAGACTCAATATATAAAGTTTAAATAACCCTACATACTAATGCTAAGCGGTCACTGGTGCGGTACTATGTTTAAAAAAAAAAAAACGGTACAGAATATATCTCCAAAAATCCGTCAAAACGACAATTCATTAACCTTTTGGCAAGAGAGTCAAAAACTTTATACTCTGGATAAACCAAGGTGCCCTTCTAGTGAGCAGGATCCTCCCTGACCTAACCATCCTCCTCGCCGCCGCCGGACATTAAATTAATAAACGTGAATAGCACATTTTAAATACATGAAGGAAGAGGCACTTTTTCCTCTCTTCATGAACAATTAATTAACCCTCCACATGGGAATAAAACCTAGGTGTCCCGATGTGACCAACTGGCGTCACATACTGCTTAGTTGACACCTAACGCATTTAAAGCAGACTGAATTGCTCCCTTTAACTCGAGTGTGTGCTGGGTCTATCCCCACTTGAGTGTAGCCTTACATTCAGGTCGCTAGGGTCTATGAAGCCAGTCATATTGACCCAAGACCTGACGGCTCAGTTAAATAGTGGCCTTCTCAAATCGGTGAACTATTTGCTACGTTCACATCGTAACACTTTATATCTTTCTGTTTCTCTTTGTGTGCCTGTCTCTTTTCATTTATATCACATACTTTACCTTATAAAGGAAACCAGGTGGCAATTCGTCAACAGGAAATGATCCATCTAGGCATCGACATGCCTTCTCAAATCGGTGTACTATCTGCTACGCTCACATCGTAACGTACACATCACAATGAATTAAATGTCTCGTCATGCATTAGGCTTCTTATACAGGAAGGATGGCATAACCTGTTACATAAAATCATTTAAAGCAGTCCACAGTCTGATCTATAATTAATTATATGGTATTCCATAGTACATTCTTTACCAATGTTCCAATTTAGGTTGGTATACCGTAGTACATTCGTTACTAATGTCTACCTAATTTAGAGATTGTATATATGTGCCAAATGGCAGAGTTTGGAATCTTGGTATGCAATCATTTGTGTTGATTTAAAGAGTGCCCCAGAATACGTGAAGAGTTCATGGATTTGGGAATTTGAAAAACAAATCCGAATGGGAATGGTTGGCTATTTTTAATGGAACGGAAAGGAAATCAGACGAATTTCCAGGCACAATATAATGAGACATGCATCCAACATTTTTATCGACAAAATTTTCAAATGTTTAGATACTGTTTAGTACGACGTTTTCTCATTTTGTCTTCATCAAAGCATCTATTTGGATTCGCTAGTGTATTTTGAAAAATTAGTTTACCAAGTATTAACACCGTTCAAACTGACTTTGATTTATTTATTCATGAATTCATTAATTATATTTTTGTTTTTGTTTTTGCATACATGCATTCATTCGTGTTTACCTGCTTAACGTCCAGCTTGTATACAAATAAATGACCCAGTAACAAATAAACCAAAATAATGTCAACAATTAAGAAGCTTTATCAATGCCAATAATTCAGAGGAAGAGGCAAGATGTGAGTGGGTTTTGGGGGGATTATACGAAATTGTGAATAGAAGAAAGCTGGTATGTAATTTACTTCCGACAGAAATCGATGCCGCGTGAATAAATCCAAATAAAGCGTGACCATGGATGATAGCCTCATGATCATTTCGAATAATACAACTAAAGCACAGAACAAGAAAATACACTTAATATCTTTGATTTGTCGATAACATTTCTTTTTATTTGATGCAAAGGAGCATTCCAAGCTTTAAAAGCTAATGACTCAGTACTGGTGTAACAGGGGAGGCATGGTGACTCCTTTTATTTTGGAGATGAATAAAGTATTTCAAAATGCCAATTTTGAGTTTAAAAATGTTAAGTTAATAGCATGAGACTATTTACTTAAAATCTCGTGCAGGATCAATTTTGACGCTTTCATTGATTACATCATTGGAGAATGGTATGGCATAATGAGCAACACAGTCTAAAGATCTAAATGTTTATCGGCTTGCACCGGAAGAGACATTTGCCAACATGCAAAAATTACAGATGAAAATATAAGCCAACATAGCCAACTTATTTTGCCCTCGTTTTGATTACGGATGAACATCGTTCATGAACTGCTGCTGCTGATATTAAGGAACAGAGTGAAGATTTAAACTTTCCCTCTCCGTTAGATATGAGGAACGTAAACTTTATTTTTCATTGGAGAACCGTAAGTTGTGTTTCACTTGTAAAGATCATTCCAATTTATTATTCATCGGTTCCCACAGGCATGATGACTCGTACCTGTTTACACGGGTGTTTTGATTTATTCACAAAGCTGGATGTAGTTACGATATATCGCGCCTTGGGCATGAATCAGATCTTTTTATTATGAGTGAAATGTGTTTTGGTCATGCCATGTTCCATCGCTATACGATTGGCTGGCAAAATCGAGCCAGAAGCCATTTTTACATTTAATAATAATAATAATAATAATAATAATAATGAGGAATTTGTATAGCGCCTAATCTCTAGAAGCTCTAAGCGCTTTAATTTGGAGTATTAAATAACGTTTGTTCATAAAATGTTACGCATTGGAAAATTAAGTTATTCCGAACAAGATGACTGAACTCGGTGTGAACAAGATTGGAGTCGGTGGTGCGAAAGGTCCTTGAATATTTGAAAGCAAACGCCTTGTTCCTCATGATTTAATATTTATATCACACTGATTCATAGAAAACCACACAAGCATGTATTTACAAATAAAAATAGTATGCCTGCGTGCATATTTATGAGGAAATGATTTACGTGTACATAAATGTCTTTTTTATGAAACGTAGTTAAGTTACTTTTTTTTGGGGGGGGGGGGCACCAGACAGAAAAAAGTGTTTAATATGCATGTGTGTCCCCCGAAGGTGTGTTGTTTGATTCTTTTTATTAAAAGAATTTTGCTCAAAAATTTATTTTATAAAGTTTTTGATGGGGTATTTATAGTTCCCTAGTGTTATCTTTAGGGTTGTTCATCCGAGCCAGGTTTCCTTCACCTTGCTCGAATTCCATCCCCTAGGCTTTTTTGTGACCTTTGCTAGAGGTCTTCTACGTCCCGTGTTTGCTATGTGTGTATTTGCTATATTGTGTGAGTGCTATATATAGTTTTTGTGTTGAGACAGCAATTCAGTCAGATCTATTTTCAAAGTTTTCTTGATACCATTGATTTAATTTGTTTCGTTAATTTTCAATAATTTTGACTTTGGTGACTGAACGGTGTACTATGACGAAAAATGAAATCCTAGTGTTTTATGTGCGTGCTTATGTGTGTCGCTCCTCGCATGATTTACTTAGAATGAGGTGGGCTGTACTCGAGTGAGGGTCCATACTATATATTTTGTACTTCTCCCGACTCGAGCTCGGCCCCTTCATATTTATTTTATTTATATTTTGGCCAAAATTCTCTAATTTGTTTTAAATTTACTGTACAGTACGGGAGCTGTACAGTTGTCGGAGAGAAGATTGAAAGGAGTATTAGCTATTTCCTAGCCCTGTGCTGTGTTTGTGTTTCGTATGTGCTAATGTTCCATATGGGGTGTTTTCTTAGACTCTTTTATGGGTCTGCCCACTTCGCGTGGCGCCTTGTGATATAGCCCCATGACGTCATTACCTCTTACTTTTCCCATACAGATACCCTGTCCCATCCCCCTTACGTAAGGAAAGTGAATAATTTAAACTTCACTGTAACGTCTTTGTATAATGATTTTTAATATGTGGATGGTGAAATGTTTGACGTTACATTTAATTTATTTGTATATAGGGTTTCTGTTGGTAGATAATTCCTATTTAGCAACATCACATACATACCTGTATATTAAATTTATTTGTTTTATCGTATTATCTCCTCCCAGGGAAAGCAGGGGTGGGACTGAGGTCTTAGCCCGCTTTTGCGTTAATGTCCCTGATGAGCGTTTTACCAAGGCCCCTTTACCCACCTCCGTTCCCTGGTTAGCAGATTATTCTTGTTTATGTTAAGAAACATCAGAAGATTTTTTTTTTAAATTGACTTTTAACTTTGAATTTCAAATAAATTATTTATCTCTACGGTTTTTGGTTTATGATGACCTATGTTTTCTATTTCTTAATTGCTATTACCTGTCCACAGGCCATCATTGTTTTTATAATATAATCGGTTATCTTATTTATTGTATTTTTGTTAAAATTTCCATCCAAATTTAAAATTTGTTTCCTTTGATATTTCTCTTTTTTACAAATTTCCATAATTAATTTAATTCTGTCGTTTTTCGTTATTTCACACTGCCTGGTTAAGTTACGATAGAATGACAAGAATGATTTTAAAACCGAAGAAAAAAATCTACCAGGTCATGTGTTAAATTGTATCAGCAATATTGGCGGGCGTCACGTGTTAGTTGCAACAGCATGATTGTTGGGGTTATCTTTCGCCCTGATTTTGCATGTCCCGACAGGTTGGTCGACGGAAGTATATAGTGGCGGTCATTTAAAACTAATATTTAAGGTAAAATATGCCGTCTACATCTAGCATGATTACATGTTATATTACGTATACGAGCCCTGTTCATGAGACAGGTCATTCATTAAAATGTCGTTTAAATAAAGGACTGTTCACAACCTAACTGTGTCTTCCCAATCACATATTTGAACAAAAGACCACGCAACATCTTCTAACCAAACGTCCATATTTTTTTTTTGGTTACTGATAAAAGTATTAATTCTTAATACGTTCGAAGTAACATATAGCAGTTAAGTATGTTTACTAAGGGATGGTGCAATATAATACAACTTCTCTCAACATGATGTGGTTCTGCTAGACGAGCAATCTGAAATATAATCTGTGTATTGAAAATATTTGAATTGTGTATTTATTCCTTTTTGTTCCAAGAAATACAAAAATTCACATATATCTTTAATAATAATAATAAGTAGTAGTGGTAGTAGTAGCAGTAGTATCACCCTAATCATACCAATCTATTTCCATCTTTTGAATACACTTTAGTATTGTACAACTATTTACCTGAAAATATTATAGTGTGGGAATGTCACTTACCCCCGTTAGTTGTTTTAAAGGAATGTTTGTGATATATCCCATGCGATTATAGAGTTAAAGAATAGCAATAACAGAGATAACAACGTACACCCATCAGCGTAAAATATTCTACTTTAAAAATGTTCGCATTTGATCAGAAAGAACTTATGGTAAGTTGGTGCAAAAGAGGTACATGACTTAGATAAAAGAAGTTCTCATGATTCAATGTGAAGAAGTATAACGGATGATGCTTACAATGTTAACAATGCACAAACCACTCCCATTTCATAGCCATAATGTTTACAACGCACAAATTAAACATACATCCCACTTACGTACTTTAAAGCGATGTTACACATGTAATGTAGACAAGTTCACCGTCTGTATCAAAGTGTCATTTATCTTTTCATGCTTGCTTTAATACGTTAGGAATAAAAATATGAATGTATTATGACGCATAGAACGAATTTCTTCATAACATTACTGCATGTCCCGACAGGTTGGTCGACGGAAGTATATAGTGGCGGTCATTTAAAACTAATGTTTAAGGTAAAATATGCCGTCTACATCTAGCATGATTACATGTTATATTACGTATACGAGCCCTGTTCATGAGACAGGTCATTCATTAAAATGTCGTTTAAATAAAGGACTGTTCACAACATTTATGTTGTAAGTGACTTTACAGATGAAAGCCAAAATGAAGTTCTAATGACTTACAGAATCTTGGTTGTTAGATGTCGTGACGGTATACATGTCATGCGCTAGTTCGTGCTTCAAAACGAATTAGAATTAAGATAAATGTATTGGACCATAATGAAATTGAATTAATTACAATTAAGATGAATGTTTTGGACCATAATGAAATTGAATTAGTTAGAATTAAGATGAATGTATTGGACCATAATGGAATTGAATTAGTTAGAATTAAGATGAATGTATTGGACCATAATGAAATTGAATTAGTTAGAATTAAGATGAATGTATCGGACCATAATGAAATTGAATTAATTACAATTAAGATGAATGTATTGGACCATAATGAAATTGAATTAGTTAGAATTAAGATGAATGTATTGGACCATAATGGAAATGAATTAGTTAGAATTAAGATGAATGTATTGGATCATAATGAAATTAAATTAGTTAGAATTAAGATGAATGTATTGGACCATAATGGACCGTCATGGAATTGAATTAATTACAATTAAGATGAATCTATTTGGACTATAAAATGAAATTGAATTAATTAGAATTAAGATCAATGTATTGGATCATGATGGAATTGAATTAATTACAATTAAGATGAATGTATTGGACCATAATGGAATTGAATTAATTACAATTAAGATGAATCTATTTGGACTATAAAATGAAATTGAATTAATTAGAATTAAGATGACTGTATTGGACGATAATGAAAATAAATTTCGAAAATTTTGATCACGTTTGGGATACCTCCATGCATTAAAAAAAAAACCAAACACTTTGAGAAATTGCCTGAAATTAGATTTCCAGTATTAATTTTCGTACCACTTCAAACATAATGGAAAAGTCCCGAAGATAAAATATCACAAATTAAAATAACTATAACGCAAAATAATATTTTAATATTTATAAAGTCAACTTACATTGATTCAACAGCAATAATATCATTCATAGTGGATACATTTGGATTTGAAACAGCAAATGCTGATGAAGCAAATAATGCATAAGTAGCAAAAGTAACAATATAAATGTCAAAATTGACAATTTTTGAATCTGACGTTCGTTTTGAGACGATTAATCAGTCACAAGTCTTATGACATTGCCTCAGTCATACGCCTTAAGACATTGAGAAAACGTTAAAAAATGCTGATGAAAATAAACGTTCTTATTATTGGCAGATGTCCTGTTACATTGTTGCCATCACAAAAAAGAAAACAAATTTAGAACGCATAAATTGTCATATGGATGCTTAATATCGTTTTTTATGATGGATAATGAACAATATAAAAGACATCGCTCTTACGATCATGGAATTCAGTAGCTTACACAAATATCAAATATGATTCATCTGTGGCATTAACTTAAGTAAGTCACGTGGATGTCAATATCCTGGCGATTTAAATAGACACCAATGGATATAAGAGAGATTTAACTGAATGGATATAAGAGAGATTTAATTGAAAGAGGCAGTAACGGTAAATACATTTGAACAGCTAAACTGTGATACATACTTATTCAGAACATGCTTGGGCAGAAGAATTAGTACCAGAAAGAAGAGATAACATACAAGATGATTTTAACCAGGCCTAAAAAGATACAGTTTTGTCAAAGGATAGTAAAGAATTTGTTGGAAAAGTAGAACTGCCTACTTTTCAACCTACTCATGCATAGAACCATCTGTAGTGAAAAGGTTTAACCTAACTCTAAAGACTAAAATATGACTTAATTTCAAGATGAAATGAGAAATTGGTTGGCTCTTTACCAAAGATAATTAAGGGATACGACAACACTCGATATAGATCAACAAAAGGGAAGAAAGGAGATCACATGTATGGATAAAGATATTTGATTGCGTGACAATGAATTCATTTAGAAAAACAAACTATGAAATAAATGAAACGGTCAGAATTTCTAGATATAATTTTTCTTTTTTAAAGAGCTTTGTCCTCACTTTACTGAGGAAACATGTAATATCAGGAAATTAGCATAAGGCGACCACTTTTTTTATAGACCGGAAGCTTTGGTGATACAGGGTACAGAAGGCGTGTTTAAGATTGACAGGTATTTCTCTAAGACAAACAAAATGATAACGTCTTGAAGTCCACATGAATGAACGGTAAAAAGTATTTGTGAAGTGGAAAGGATTCGATGAATCGTGTAACAGTTGAGAAGGAACAGAAAACACCGTTCTGTCAGAGAGGAATGAAGCACAACACATAGATCGAAGTATTAGGAAGAACGAGGTTTCGAAAGGTAGCGAGAGCAGGAAAGGAAGCATGCATGGCGCTTGCCGATTTCTTCTTCATTTTACCATTTTTGGAAAAAGTGCATATCTTTTATGGACTCCGTCTTCCACAAGAACGACAGCTAGCACAACATTTGGCTTATCACATTAGCCGTCCACTCCCTTGCGGGCCCTTGAGACTCTCCCGCATCATTTTATAACCTAGCTCCCATAGCTTGCAAGCATGTTCGGAAAATATGCTTATCGCCAAGGGGGCGAACAAAGCAATTATTGTAACCACAGCAGCCTTAAAACTGCTGTGACTTTTACTAGCCACATGGATCTCGCTACCACTCCCGGCACTCACAAGTTTGAAAATGGCCTACCTCAAAGTTATTAATTTTTAAATTCTTTCTCGGCACTTCTGTCACTGGACGAACTAATGGTTTTACGCGCGTAACCGAAGTACTGAAAATTCGACATAATAAAACTTGCAACGAATTGAAGGACCGAATACCAAAATATACATTAATAAAGGCGATAGAGCGTCAGGAGGCTAAATTTCTTTCAAATCTGCTATAAACACGAGCGAATAACCAAATTTATGCTGCTAGGTATCACATTTGTGTCCATCTGTGTCCAATGTCAACATCGCACTGAGAGGCGCATTAATGACAGGCTTTGATCAGAAAGCTTTCGTTCTGACGGTTCTGTTGTTCCAGTCGTATGCGCCGACACCATCATAGCTTGCTGTGAATTTCCAGTGGCGTTTTTCATCATCTCGTGAACTTCGGTTCTTTCACGTGCAATAAATTAATTTTTGCCATTTTGTCAATTACACCCGAATTATGCAATGTGTGAGTTAGACCGTATTTCGTTTTAAAGCGCAACTTCTCCTCAAGGATGACATTATCTGCCAACGCCTTAAACACGTTGTCAGAGATCTTATTAAATAAGACTTCAGCCAAGACTCGGATTTAGTGATGCTTTATGGAATTCATGGTAAGACACGGCTAAGAAAATGTCTTGCAATGGAGACTATGCCATAACTCAAGGCAATTATTTCAAGGACAATCTCAATGAGGGTATCAATGGTGGTTGACAGGATCCCAATGCCTGCCTGAACGGTCCACAGAGACACGTCATTCAGTGTAGTGTCAACTCCATCCATCGTTTTCACTGTGTGGCGGCACTTATTGTAGAGACCACGTCATCGTTCAGCCTCTCAAAGCAATGCATTTTCCGAGATTTGTTTTCAAACGAACTCTTGTTGGTCTAGGAAGCTTTGGTAAAATGACATCAAACAAATTCCTATATAAGAGGCGTGATATGAAATTTGAATTGTAGTGAAAGGATGGGTGGGTTAGCTCCTTTATGCGCATGCACATTAATCTATTGATGTGCTGTACTGGCAAGATGGAATGATAGAAAGAGAAATGTGAACTTCCGTAATATTTCTAGATCCGGTAATGATACGGTCTTCACCAATATGACCTCTAGGATGATCGGAAAGAATCATGAATTTTTCTGCAGTTTCAGCGATTGCTTGGGAAATTGGTTGGCCGGCTACTGTAACGCGGAAAAGCATATCATTTCAGTGGATCACGCGGTTTTCGTTTGTAAGTGAAATGATAGATGGCGCTGCATATTCTGAAGGAATTGTTTATCGCTGACGATGTATGGGTAAATACTACGTCGGCATTATAGCAGCACGCCCGCCCTCGTTCCCATCTAAACTGGTAGGTGTCAGCCTCAAGTTGGTGTCGGTTCTCTTGCATCAGTGCTTTGTATTAGCTGACGATGTCAAGTTGTTTTGCAAGCTGTGCCAATACTACGTCGTTGATTTCAGGATTGGTATGTGGCACGAATGATTTGTGTTCCTCGTCTCTATCTGGTTCCTTCCCATAGCTTTGATTTAAGCTACGTGATGCTCATTTCTAGAGTGTCTACACGGATCTCTGGCTGGCGCAACAAGACCGAATAACGATAAAAATAGGGGTAAAAAGACACAAACACATCAGCTCTATATGTTGGTGTTGACAGTACTGTTTTTCCGCGAGAGCCCGGTGCGTCTGTCTCCGCCGTCTTCAGACGCTGCTTCTATGTGTCTCTTGACTTCAACCTGCTAAATGATCACACACCATATTTCCAGTCAGGACTCACAGACCGAATAACCTTTGAGCTGGAGTTCAACGACTATGGCAGGTTTATCCGAAGCCCCATAAAAGGGGAGAGCTACACCATCAAAGGTATATTTCTGGAGTGACATATCCAGATCTCGCGCTCATGATCAGGCAGCAGTACATAGGAAAAGTAGCCGTCTTGTAAACCCGAGTGCTGTACTAAAACAGGGTGGCGGTGAACAACAGACAATACACAATACACAATACAAGGAAAGTCAACCTCTAAGCAAACCCCAGATAAACATTGAGAAGATTGTAACTGTGACTGAGGACGCAACAGAAAACGTTGATTTCGCACGCGATACTTTCTACATTTTCTATTTCTACAACTCCGGTATCGACAAGGTGACGAGGACGATTGAGAGCATTCCAAACTAGATCTTTACCGAGAGGCAAGTGCGATGCCAAATTTGGGATAAAGTCGTAGCTGCCGTCAATTGATATTGGTGCACGTTACCAAACACAGGTTTGCCCTTTTCATCGATACGAGGTCAACGAAGGGGCAAATGTTGCATGTGTCAGGAATGTGCATCGAAAATGATAACGCGGGCGTGCCGTTGCAAATCGAAACAAAACATGGTCGAGAGAGCAGGGGTGTTAAACATTTGCTTATATGTCATCAAGGATGCCCAGCTCAACATACACAATGGTCATTTTGTGTAAACCATCTATAAATGTGCACGAGGTTTTGAAAACTTACAGTGACGACGAGCCATAACGTCGTTCGCTACTGCTGCTGCAAGAGCAATCTACGCTGTAAACCTCTTCATGCGGTACTTAAGGGCCACTTCGGTTTTATCGTCATCATATTCTCTACAATACGCCTCAGAAAGGCGTACAATTGGCGGTATAAGGACACGGGAGTATTTTTAGTCAACCTTGAGGGCCATGATCTGGATGCCCTGCAGTCGCTAAAACGTTATTTCTCTCACCCCTTCGGTGGCCTAGTGGTTAGAGCGTCCGCCTAGGATGCAGTAGGTCGGGGTTCGCGACACCCGACCGGGTCATACCAAAGACTTACAAATATGGTACTAACAGCTGCCTCGCTTGGCGCTCAGCATTAAGAGGTTAGTACTAGGACTTATCGGCCTGGTGTCAGGATAATGTGACTGGGTGGGACATGCTACATGACTGCGGCATGATGCCCCAGTGTTTGACAGCACTATAAACTGTAACACTAAAGACCTCGTAGCAATATGACTGAAAATTTGTTAAAGCTACGTTAAAAATCCAAATCACTCTCTTTCTCTCTCTCTCTCTCTCTCTCTCTCTCTCTCTCTCTCTCTCTCTCTGCTCGATGGCTGTGCATTGCATTTCTTTCTAGTGTCCTTATTCAGTACACCTATGTCAGCTGCCATTAGCGTGTGAGTCATTACACAAAAGCAGAACGCCGTTGCCCGCGATTCCTTTGAGCAGATCTCATGGATAACTTTCTATTGCAAAGATGAAGACACATGTATGAGAAAGCTGAGAAAAAAACAACAAAAAAACAAAAAAAAAAAACAAAACAACGGTATCAATGAGGCCTTTCATAGACCGAAGACCTATGAAGTTCATAAGAAGGATGGTTTTAGCATGCTCCTTATGCGCACAAACCTGTCAGTGTCTTACCAGTTTGTTTCTACCGGCGATGTTGCGTAATGACGCAGTTTATTGCTTTGTGCATTGGCAGCCACGGCATATTAGTTGAGGCCTTAGGGTACGTGCTATTTACAGTGATGGCGATCAATGAATAATACCCAACACGATCCTAAAACACACGGCAGAAGCTATGAGTGACCTTATTATTGCCACGCTTCAAAATGGATTGACAGCATGACCGATTGTTTGAACTGGGTTTCTTTATAGGAAGTATGGGGCCGTTTCTGCTAGGCCTGTACAAATCAGATGTGAGTCACTTTCTGCCCATAGACGACTGCTAGCACCTTGTTGCCACCATTATTTCAGGTACTTGTGCCAGTTGCAGCTCTTATAGTAACACGCAACATGTTGGATGAAAGCATCGCCTCTAAATAACAAAAGATGAGTGCGAGAACGAAACCGAATACGGAATCGCCAGCTGTACCGAAGTCAGAACCGTCAGCATGCCATCTCAGAGGTAATGCAGATTACTAAGGTTAATAGCCCAGGTAGAGTTGACGGTAAAGGACTTGATGTTATGACGAAACACCGCCGGACTTTGAGGGAGGCCGACCTCATCTCTGCCACGGTACCAGTTGTGCATCCCCGTCGACCTCAAATGTTTGCTTCGCTTCACAGAATCTGTGGTATCTAATCCAGTTAGAGTTTCTGGGAATTGGCGTAGGATGCGGCGTTATCCTATATATGTCAAACAAGACTTCAGGCAGCTTAGGCTTGATGGCGGTTAAAAAAATGATCACAAGCTAAACAAAATTAACTGATGGGGGAGGTTTTAACACTCATTGCTGAAGCAATATCCATTTCATAGTAGGTAGATATACTAATTTTGAAGATGCACTTCTCGCATAACTATCATAACATTCGGTTGATACGTTTCAAAATTAAGCTACGTAAATAAATGATTTAGTGAATATCGGAGATACAGTCGTATCATGAGCAGGTGAGGTTACATTGACATCATGCTATACTAGCGACCGAAAGGGTGTAGGCTCGAATACTACTATTGGATCAGCACGTGTCAGCTACCGTGGTATACTATTCCATTTGTCTTAGCATTAAATATTCTAGTTGTCTCGCTGTGCTGTAATACACCTGAACCAAGCAAACAACAATCGTGCCAGAGACACCGTGAGACAGAGTTGAAATCGGTTGTAAAATGTTACATGTACACTAGAGAAGACGTGGTGGATGAAATAGGAAAGGAAATACTAAATAACTGAGATGTAAAGTGTTTGTAAATTCAACCATATTAAAATAGCATCCCAGTGAAGGAAATGAAAATATCAAGAGAAATCAGCAGAGAATAATAGGTAAATAAAACATGTTACTCGTTTGTCGATAAACCAAAGTTTGTCTCCTTAAAAAAGTTTCCCATCTTTTTTTGGTTTTCATTTCTTTTCCAGAATAAATACTTTCCTCTTAAAATAACTGCGTGGATCAAGAAGCATTACAAAATTAGTACAGGGATACCACATTACCGAAAGAGATCAACATACAGAGTCGGATATAGGACTAGGTTAATGAAAGAATGCAGGATGGATATATGGGAAGGTGGGATGAAAGCAGTTTTATAATTCTAGTTTTAAACGGAATAAGGATTGCTTCAATGAATGGCCGCATGGATGGAAGGTATGTTGTTACTGTTAAGTGATAGTACTTAGCTACAAATACGAATATGCAGCTATAAAACTGCAGAATGATAGGCAAATATAGAGAAAATGGCGTATGAATGGTTCAATAGATGTACGGTTCAATTATTTAAAGTACTAGTGGATGGGATGGTATATTTGTAAATGAAAGGATAGAGATGGATGATTGCATTGATGGATGGATTTATGTAAAAAATAAAATGATAAAGGGATGGGATAAAAGGCTGATAGCATTTAGAGAGAAAGCTCCAAGTATGGATTTGAAGATTTAAATTCACCATTACCGACCAGCAGATGTAAAGATAGCGACGCATGGAGGTACGGATGGATGAACTGATGGGTGGATGGATGTATAGCTGGAAAGGATGATCGATGTATGTTATAGATACATTCGTAAGTACATACAAGGAGATACATCTGTAACAGTACTGACAGCTATACACAGAACGTATGTGAAGATGTTTGGGAAGGTGGGTTTTTAGTAATAACGGAAATAGCTACAAGCATAGATATGTAGTTGTGTCTTCAACGTTACAGATAGATAAATAGAACAAACACTTATCCTAAAAGTTATGAGAGAGAAATTATTTCTAGTATGGTATAAAAGATAAATACAATGAATATGCAGTAACTAATTTGAAAAATCAATTCTAGAAGAGAAAATGAACAATGTAAAAAAATACGAAAAAGGAAAGTACGTTTCTTTGAGAGATAGGTTAATAAAGGATATGACGTTCTTGCCAGTCAGCTATCTGGCGATCAACAATGCAATTTTGCGCATTATACCTACACCAACCATCTCGACCGGTAATTATATTAGGTCTTGCAAAACAGCCACTCACACTTGACCCCATTATTTGGTATGACTTTGATGTCTTAAATTACTTCGTAAAAATGTCTTAACATGTCTTTTATAAGCAGAGTCTAGTATTTCCCCCAGAGTCGGTCCATCTCGTGTTCGACTCGATTAGTACCATCTCAAGGGATTCAGTACAATGTTCGAGAGAGTGGTAATTCTAGTCTAGTTTAGTATCGAGTTTGATATGAATACAGTTGATTGGTGTTCCTTTACGAATGTAGCTCTAAGGATTATTGTTGGAGTCCACA
Source organism: Sinohyriopsis cumingii (assembly GCA_028554795.2). Taxonomy (NCBI): domain Eukaryota; kingdom Metazoa; phylum Mollusca; class Bivalvia; order Unionida; family Unionidae; genus Sinohyriopsis; species Sinohyriopsis cumingii. Next base: position 241,262 of record JAPYKE020000445.1, read on the forward strand.
GTTTGCCAACTGACTGGACAAAATAGTTTTTGCATGTCTGAAAATAAATTATATGTTTGCTATAACAACCCAATATTTGGTTGCCGTTTACAGCTTTACTCCTGTCGTTGGATTCGGAAACAAGTTTTACATTGTTGGCAGAGTAAACATCGTTTATCTCTGCATGTTTATATGCATGACTCTCACGACAGCCATTATAAGTATACTCAGTTCAATACGGCGCTCTCTACTTTTTAAAGAGCTTTCCAAATAAATTAGCGAGCTCAACAAGTCAATTTGAGAGCTCTATATATCCATTAGAGACCAGTAGTGAAGTGGGCCACCCAAGGGACAATGGGAATTACCATTAATAACACCCCTGGGCCACTCTGGGGACTATGAAAATTTAACATGGAGAAAAGCCCTGGGCCACTTTAGGGACAATGGGAATTTAACATGGGAAATAGGGTTTGGGCTTGTCTAGGGACAATGGGAATTTAACATGGAGAATAGAGTTTGGGCTTGTCTAGGGACAATGGGAATTTAACATGGGAATAGAGTTTGAGCTTGTCTAGGGACAAGGGGAATTTAACATGGGAGACAAAAACTACTTTAGGGACAAGCGGAATTTAACATGGGATTTTTTTTTTTTTAAATTTTTAAAATAAAAAATTTTTTAAAAAAAAGGGGTAGGCAATTGAAAGTCATTCTCTTATGGGTGGCCCTGAAAAGGGCCTTTGGCTTTCTTCTATTTTCTCCATTTCCTCATCCACCCCCTAATCTTTCCCCAAATTCCTTTGTTCTTCTTCTTTTCGTTTTCCGGTCTCCAGTCCGGGTGACCCATGGCTCGGAACTTCTGTTGGATTTTTATCCAGTTATTGTTCAGTCTCTCATATTCTTCTTTTTCCTTTCTATTCTCTTGTTCTTTTCTATCTTTTGCCCACCTGTCCTTAATTTTCTGCACTTCTTCCTCTATTATCTTTTTCATCCTTTCTTCCGCTTTCTTTAGTTGTTCACTGCCCCTTTTCACGAACTTCCACTCTGACCATTTCTCTAGCTCTTCTAAATAACATCTCACTCCTTTTACCTTGTCCATAGACTCTTTTATAGTCCCCACTCTTACATACTCTGGTTGAATCAATCCTCTCAATCTCTTAACTTCTTCCTCTATCATCTCCTCTATCATCTTCCTCGCTAATTGTAGTTCTTTGACATAGTCAAGACTTTTTCTCAACCTCCATTCTCTTTCTATCCTTTCAATAGTATATTCTCCATCCATCATCCAAAAGTAAACATTTCTTAAGTCATTAAACAACGCCGACACTTCCATCTTGTATCTGTTATTCCGTAGAATGGTTCGAACGACGAACGTGGTGGGTTCTTATAGTGAAAGCGCGGACGTGATGGAAAACATCCCCTAAAAACATAAAATTGATCTTACCTAGATCATGACCAAACAACGCGCGGACGTGAAGGAAAACATTCACCTACTTTCTCATTTCATATAATAAAACCCTAACTATACTCTCCACATACGCTAAGAAACAATTAAGAAACCCATAATCTACTATTCACACAAACATACCTGAGCTCTTACAAACACTAACACACAAACACATACCCTCACACTAAAAAGAGTCAGTCTTTATATTCACACTACTCTACCTTCACACATTGGCAAATTGATTGTTATTTCTTTTCTAGAGTATTGGGTAGCCCTGAAAAGGGCTGTTGTTTTTTTTTTTTTTGAACTCCAGATGCACCTATCTAATGATGGCACCTTCCCGGCCTGGCGCCACACACGCATCTTCTTCCCCAGTCTCCTTTCACCTTTCTTCTTGGGAGTGCAGAGGCGGGATATGTGGCTTCAGAATCCCAATTTTCTGTCTCTGGGATTCTAAAATTTCCTCTCTCCTCTTCTTTGTTTCTTCTCTCCTCCTCTTCTTTTCTTCTTCTTCTTTCCTCCTCCTCCTATTTCATTCTTGCTTCTTCGACAGTGGCCTCCGCGGCCAGTTCATTTAGTATGCGCCTGGCATATTCCAGGTGCATCTGGAGTTCTAGCAGTTTCACAATTCTGGTATTCATTGTTTTGTCAACGAATGAACAGGGTAGCTAGACTGTCCAGCGAGTTTCAATTTATAGTGAAAGCGCGGACGTGAAGGAAAACATCCCCCTAAAAACATAAAATTGATCTTACCTAGATCATGACCAAAAACAACGCGCGGACCTAAAAGAAACACTCACTCACTTTTTTTATACTTCCCATTCCTATTATAAAAAAATGTTTTCATTAATCACTTCAATAGACTATTCACATACGCAAAGCAATCCAATCAAACCCCAAATCTACTCTCCCCACACCTCAAACACCAAAAAAAACATTATCTTAATCTCCTATCCATACCAACGTACGTGAGCACTTACAAATACACAATCTTATACACAAACACATACACTCGTACTATTAAAAAAGAGTTAGTGTTTATATTCACACTACTCTACCTACACACATTGGCAAATTGATGGTTATTTCTTTTCTAGAGTATTGGGTAGCCCTTGTTTTTTTGTTGCTATGGCAATCTTTTAGTTTCTAAGAATGCGATGTCCTCTGAGGATAGACTTTCTGGCAATAGGTCTGCTTCTTCGGAAAGAGAAGAAGAACTCTTTGGTGTCGATACGACAATCGACAAAGCCTCTGTCAGGTTCAGGTTGTTGCTGCTGTTGTTGTTGTTGTTGCTGTTGCTGCTGTTGCTGCTGTCTCTGAAGTCTGTACTTCTCTGTCCATTCTTCTTTCTCCCTGTTCACTTCTTCTCTGAAGAGCTCTTCTATCAGGTCTTCAGTGACTTTTAACATTCTCACATTCTCTATCTCTTCTGGCTTCGGTATCAGACTGTGTCTGACCCTATGCAAATTCACGTAGGCTTCGTTTAGCTTAGCTAGTTTGGAGCACATCTTCGTAGGAGGATGAGTCGACAATGGATGGTTAGACTGGAAACAACCCGGTTCTTAACGTCAAAGCGCGGACGTGAAGGAAAACATCCCTCCACGGTTTTCTAGCCGCAACGTTCAATGAGTGTCATGAGAGGGATAGTAAGAAGTCAAAGAGCATGAATCAAACATTCTTATAGTCAAACAAACGACAAAGGCATTTTTTTCATAACACAACATTTTTTTATTCAAAAATCACTTAACACTAACCAACAACAACAACTCTAACATATTTTAACAATAATCCAACGTTATAACATCAAACATTTTTTTTCAAAAACGACAAACATTTTTCAATTTACAGTCTACTTTAAACAGGGCTGACAACGTTGTGAATGAAATTGTGATTTCCACTGTTGGAAGTCATTAGGCCATTGATGGACACTACGTTTCCTAGCTTGAGACAAAAGATAAGCATAATGGTCACAGAACCATCGATCTACTTTCACATCGTTTCTAGAGGAAGAACGAGGATCAAATTGAGTTACTAAATGTTCTAAGGAATAGCCCAGGCTGCGATGATGCAGAAAATACACACAATATTGTCCACACACCAAGGAATCTGTGCCTTGTAATTTCACATTATTGAATCGGGTGGTCTGAGCATTTCTTCTCATAAAGTCGATAATATCGTCTTCCAAAGGGGGCAATCCGTACGAATCGAAATATTCCACATATCCTTCTTGAGGAAAGTAAACGGCTACCCAGTGGGTTCCTGGGAGATGACTGTCGTCCGTGTTGATGACATAAGCTTGATGGTCTTGAGGTTTGCGATGAGGGAGTTCATCTTTAGCACAGACGACAGGATTCCAAGAAGCCGTATACGAACTGTGGTTCAAAAGGTAATACAGTTCCCAGGTATCCATTGTTTTGTGTATTTTCTTCTTCTTCTTCACAGGTAATAATAAGTCATCAATTCGATCCTGACTTTTTGCTTGAAAATGTCTGACAAATAACCGTTTCTTCTTTTCGTCTCCTCACTCTGATTCAGGAGAGCTTCGATACGATGGATCTCTTGAGTGGTTAATGGTGGACAAGAATGTTCACGCAAGTCTTTATACCACTGGTGCCACACGTCTTCGTCCGAGATGAGACTCCAAGCTTCGTCCAGATACTCGTCCAATTTTTCTTCTTGACTCAACATCAGTCACTTATCGTGTTGAATTTGACTGGGATGATCGTTTTGACATCCATAGCAATTTTTCTTGATCAATTCCGTCATTTTTTCGACCAAGTGTTTGGCAAAACAGGAGACTAAATGGGCTTCTTGTTCTGGCCATCTCGACTTCATCATGACAACTTCTTCGTCTTTGTCTTGGGATTCTCCTTCCACGGTCTCCTCACATTCCATCTTCAAAGCTTCTCCACTAGGTAAAGAGGGATAACAGTCTTCCATGGTTTCTAGTAATCTAGAATGACTTCTCTCAAACTGTTGATTTCTATCGTATTATCGAATTCTGCATACAGGATGACGTTCACCGTTACATCAGGGTCTCGTTTTGCAAACTGAATTTCCACACGAATCTGGCCGATTTTATAGGATGGAAATGTCCCTCGTCGCTGCCTTGGTCTGGAGTGAAATCGAAAGCCCACAAAGCATAGCCTTTTGCATAATCCTCGTACGTAATGCCGTGACTGGTGTTGGTTCCTAACTGTCCAGTGGCTTCGTACAGGGACAAGTACGATCTCAAGTAATTCATCTTCTCGTCACTAAAGTCAGGTTCAAAAGGTCGGGTACACAAGGTCTTGTCATCGCGACTGACTTCGATCTTGGACACGCCAATGTGTCGAAAGTAGAAAGGATTTTTAGCGATAGCTCCGTTGAAGGCTTCATTCTCGACCATACCAAGGATTAAACGCTTGGGTAGCTGTCCTTGGAACAGATGATCTTCGATCATGGATCGCTGTCCCCTAGGAATGGTGAAGGTTTTCACTTCCACGCGTCGGATCGGATACTTGGCGGTCGTTCTGCTCAACATCTGACTGATGTTGTTTCCCACTTTAGGTAACACTTCCACACGACGTACGTAGAGTCTGGCTTCTTGGATTTTGGTTTTGTAATTATCGTCACTATCAGCTATTAAATGGAAAGCGGTACTGCTGCGATTCAGTCTCAGGCGGACATCCACCCCGTTCAGCAAATATTTCTCTTGCAACCACATGTCCAAATGCAAACGATCCATCAGTTCTAAACTCTTTCCATCTTTGATTCTGTCTCTTCGTTCTATAAATCCGTCATTGTTTGGTGTTTTGCTTGCATTAGTTTCAAATGTTTCAAACTGGTCTGCTTCGTCAGCTTCCCATACCACACAGGCATTGAGATGAGTGTTCTTGGCGTCTATTCCGTACGTCAAGAGATTTTCCAGGTACGCTCGATAAGGGTAAGTATCCATGCTGCTACTGACTAGTTTGTTATTCACGTACAAGTCCACTCCGCTAAACAAGGAATGCATGAAATTGTTGACGGGAGCTACTGGCTCAGTGTCTATAGCATTTCCATCCTTATCTTGAACTTTGACTTTCAAGTACAAGTAACTGCTATTCAGATCGATGTAATCTTCGGGCTGTCCTTTGATTTCAAACTCGATGGGAGCGGAATCGGTCAATGAGGAGACGGGATGAAATTCCACCCATTGGGATTCTTGCATCGTGATCATGGTGGGGGGCATGGCAAACAGATCCAGTTCCGACTTGGAACAAGCGCAAGACTCTCGGTGCATCATTTTTTTGTCTCTTTCTCAATAATCGAAAAGGTCTAAGTCTCGGACGGTTCTTCTTTTCTTGATCTTTCTCGCTTGAAGTCTGGTGAAAGGGTGTTTTCTTCGTCGTCTCTTTCTGCCTTGTCCTAGCTGAATGCCTGACTCGGTAGCGTGCAGGGCATTTATAGGTGTTTCGCGTCGGCCCAAAAGGTCTTTGCCCGTTTGTAACAAGACATTTTTGCCTGCCCTCATGAAGGCTTCTTTAGGGTTTTGTTTGTCGATGATGACATTTTGGAGAAATTCTTTGCCTTGCGTCAGTGCCGCATCTTTCAAGGCGTGCAATCCGCGTGTCACCATCGGTTTCAACACCGGAGCCACCGAACGAAAGGCCGATTTTAACATGTCTCCTAAACCGTGTCCTCGCTGTCGAGCAACCCCTCGGTACACTGGATACATGACTTACGAATCGTGAGAGAACCGTTTTCGAAAATGGAGTTTCACCGTGACTTTTCCTTTGGTGAATGGAATATTTTGTCCCAGATCTCCTTTTATAGCAATGTTGACCGTGTCCAAATACGACTTGCTGACAGGCAAATAATGAGGATGTACAAATTCCCGGTGGACGTGATAGGTGTTTCCACCTTCCTGGTCACTGGTTGTGGTACTATCCACTTTGAAAGGAATGACACGCAGTAACGGAACAGAGGTGTGTCCCACCACGTTGTACCCCACCACATCGGAGTACACAAACATCAAATTCAGTCCTTGGTTCAGTTCTACCGGTTTTCCAAAAGCTCTGTAAAAATCCATATTACTGTTGATCTTGGGGCTCCAATTGTTTGCGACCATTGTTGGATGTCCACCCAAAATTTCAAACAAACTACCATTGAACCTGAAGGACAACGTTTGGGTATCCGGAAATTTCATCAGTAAGCGACGAGCACTTTATGGTACTCCAGGGTGACACGTTTACTTTGTTTGTTCAGGGCTTTGCCAAAGGCTAACTCGAACCTGTCCGCAATAGTGTCCACCAAATGTTGGCCACTAAAATAAAACTCTGCCGGAATTTTCAAGGTGTAGATACTGATGTCTGGATTGCTGGCTGGTCTTATGTCGCCTGAAAACCGGATGTCATTCATGTTGTTTTGTAATTGTTGGTTCAGGATTTCAACCTCAAAAGTGTTTTGCTTTTCGGTGATGTTTTTGATTTGTGTTGGGTGAATCATTTCTACTAAAGCCACTTCCCAATGGGCTTCGTGATCTAAGGGGATGGCTTGAGGTAATTTGGCCGTGTAACAGCACAACGTGTTGTGGGGAAACACCTCCATGGAACTGTCACTGGGTAAGGTTAAGTAAAATTGGTTTTGGTGACTCATAATTCCAGAGTTCTGTGGCTGTCCGAGGGGTTACTGGACGTCAGAGGCGTGTCTCCGCCCAAAATGGGGTTCTGGTTGTGGTTGTTGTTGGAGTGGTGACTGACACTGGCACTGGACATAAGGTTCCCGTGGTTCCCGTTGGAAGAGAATTTCAGGGAGAGATTGGGAAGCAGGTAACCGATGCAACTGCTCAATAAAATGGTCCACAATTGTTTGTGTCCTTGTTGCAAACTCAAATTGGCAATGGCTGCCCCGATGACACAATACACCACGAAGATTTGGCAGAAAAAGACGATTTGCGTTTTAGGCACACGTTCTCCACACCACACCCACAAGGGTTGTTTTTGTAAACCTTGCACAGAAGAACTAGGTGAAGGAGGAGTGGTTGACGTAGCTGCGTCTGTGTGAAACGGCATGATGGTCACTTCTTTTTATAGTCGATGACTTGCGAAGCGTCGGTCCAAGAATCAAAACTGGGTGGATATCCTTTCCAACGTACTTTGACTTCTTTGACACGTCGTTTGCCCACTTTACGGGTTCTGCGTTCGAGAATGCTTTCGATGTCGTACACGTCGTCTTCTTTTTTGGTCACACGTTGTAACTCGGGCAAATAAAACGTTCCTTTGAGCACTTCTCCGTTCATGTCTTCCAATTTATAGACGGCAGGATGACGGCCATGCACTCGTCCAGTGACGCGAAACAATTCGGTCGTCCAGTTAGGTAAGTAACCTTTGTCGAAAGTGCGCTTGGCTTTGCCAATGCGCACCCAATCTCCTACGGCCAACACTCCACTTTTCTTGGGGACAGCCCTCGTCGGGGACGTACCAAACAGGCGCTCAAACACCAGCACTTCGTTCTCGGGAGTCACTTCTTGCGGGTCACGTCCGATGCTTCGATGGTAAGATTTGGAAAAGACGTCGATGACACAAAACAAATATTTGTAGCCACGATTGTAGGTGGCCAAATGAGAGACATCGGCTAAATCGGCTTGCCATTGATGATCGATGCCTTCCACTCGGGTGCGGCTTCTGGCAAACTTGCGTCGAATGGGTTTGTGTAAAGTGTAGGTAGCTTGTTCTTGTAACCATCGTTGCACTTGAGGTAAACGGAGACTTTTCAGTCGCGTTTTGGCAGCACGATACAATTTTTGAACTCCTGCGTAACCTGCAGGATGCGAGGGATCGTAGTAAATGCTGGCTAAGACTTTTTCCATTTTTTGTGTTGGTTGGTGTGTTAATAAGAGACCCACTCTTGGAGGATGCTACTCTTTTTCTCTTGGGGTATTTTCTTGGATTGCAATGCTTTGCGTGTGCGACCAGCAATAGGTGTTGAAGAGGAGGATGTCTGAGCGGGGGATATCGGTTCTTGTTTCACTTCTGTCTTCACTTCTGTCTTCACTTTCTTTTTCTCTTGTGATGAAGAAGGGGTGGCCATCATCTTTTTAATCCATCCAATTCTGGAGGTAGGTGGTGTTGTTAACTTGCGTACTTTTTCTGGTGGAGTTTGAAACCCTTCTTCTTCTTCTTCTCCTTTTTCTGTCTTGGTCACTGGTACTGGTACTGGTACTGGTACTGGTGATGGTGCTGGTGCTGGACTTTTCATCAAGGTCTTAAAATCTTTCAGAGTGGGTAGATCTGTTTCGTCTATAGCTTTTTGGTGAAAGAGTTGCAGTCGTTGCAAGAGTTGACCGTACTTTTGCGATTTTTCTGTTTCGGACAAATCTTGGCGATCCATCAAGGACTGCAATTCGTGTTGTAACTGGGACATCTCGCTCAAATTGGGATTGGGAGGTAAATGAGGGGTGCGTTGTTCTTGCCACCGATGGTATTCCATCCATCGTTTGTAAGGCACTAAAGCTAGTTTTCGTCATTCCATGGAGTTGTCAGGGGTCGATTCTGAGATTTTGGGACTTCCGAGGGCCTTTTTATCTTGCTCCCACCAGTCCTCCCAAGATGGTTCCCAAGACTCCTTTCAGCAAGGGACCTAACAAGAGGGGTAAAATGCCTCCACGTTGGACCAACATCTTCTTTTTTTGACGAATGGGAATTTTCTTTTGAACCATTTGGCGAAGAACGTGACGATGTTTGCTTAAGCATTGTTTCTGGTGTTTGGACAAAGGGATCGTGCCTTTCAAGACGCTCAAACAGCATTCGCACACGGTATCGATGACCTCTTTGGAGGCCGATTGAATGAGTTTTTTTCCGTAGAGGTGGAGAAGCTTTGGACAGGACAGATAACATGTCTCCATGTTTGACTAAACGTGGTGGTAGTCCTTTCCTTTTCTTTCCTTGGGGTTTTCTGGAGGGTGACATCTTCAGGAGCACCAAAACACTGATACCCCGACTTGGTCACAGGCCTTTTTTATACTGGAACGCGTCGCCACTGATTGTCTTTACGTCGTATTAGTTTGAGGACAGGCATGACACGTCGTGCAGGGGTACGTAACGGACTAAATCGAGCCAGTTCTTGCTTGGACAAATCCAGTAAACTTTGTAACATGCCCGATCTTTCTTGAACTTTGATTTTGGGAGAAGGTACTTTGTGAGCAGCAGCCACTGCCACTAAATTGGAGGGTCCTGCCACTGGGGAAGTTCTTTTTGGGGTCATCAACGGAGAAGTTCTTGGTGTGATCAACGTCTCCAAGTACTCTTCAGTTCTTCGTGTCATCAACGGAGAAGTGGATGAACTTGAGGCTGTCGGAGACGCGGTCACCGCCGGTCGTGGTTTGCGAGTGTAAAGTTGAGTCCTGGCCGAAGTGCCTCTCTTGCGACTAGTTTTCTTCTGTGGACTTTTCTTTTTCTGGGGACTTTTTCTCTGTTTCTTTTTCTGGGGGCTTCTTTTCTTTTTCCGGGGTGGTGTCTGGTAAGAGGAGGGTCCCGCCACTGGAGAAGTTCTTCTTGGGGACCTGGTCTTTTTCTTCTTCTTGGGGCTTTGTTGGACTTTTTTCTTGGGGAGAAGTTTGGAGGCATTAGGATCCCATCTTAAGAGAGAACGAATGATGACTCCTCCTAGAGTACCGCTCCCTCCAGGTTTCAAAATGATTTGTTTTTTGGTTTGAGTGTCGATGCGGGGATCGGCCAGTTGGGTCAAAGCGACTTTGTTTCGATCGAAAAAGCGTTTGGTTTGATGAGGAATCTGAATGATTCCTTGGAGTAATTGACGTGCCGTCACCGTGAACCATCGTAAGACTTCTTTGAGACTAGCTTCTAAGACACGAGCTCGTATTTGTGGGTTTTTTTTCTCGACTGATGCCATACAAGGCACGAATCAATTTGACGGGAAGATGCGACTGAAGGGACGTCATGTTCAAAATGTGTGTGAGACAGACGAAAAGGGTCTGAGGTTTTTATAGATTTTTTAATGTGGAGTGAAATTAAGTCGAGGACGGAGACGTGTACAGGACAGGCCCTCCGTCTTGGCACCAGTGGTGAAACAAGTGGGTACGAAATCGCAAATCCTCGGGGGTCGTAGGTTTCAAATCGACGAGTAAATAGGCGTGTTTATTTTGAGTGGCATCGTCGTACGCCTGAGTCAGCCAAGGCATTCCTAACTGTTTGGCTAAGACTTGCACTTGCGATTTATCTCGAGGGCTTTTAAACAAGACCACGTTTTGCGCATTGAGACTGATGGTGCGATGGGCTTTACTTTGTTGAAACAAATTTTGGGTGATGTAAACGACACTGGCATTACGGTGATGCCCTTTGCGCGTGAACCACAGTTTAATTTCTTCTTCGTCTTCTCCTAACATGTCGTCGAAAATGACCAAATGGGTTTGACGGGAGTCAGAGACGATGCCGTTGTCTTCTTTAGGAATGCCTTCCACAAACACGATGGAATCGCCTTGACTTTCTCGCAAGAGGCTGTACGCCGATTGCCACTCTTTGTAACACCACACGATCCGCTGAGGTGGCCGATCGATCAAATGATGTTTATGTTCGATCAAACGTTTGACGAATTCGGTTTTGCCTGAACCGCTAAGTCCAGCAATGAGCATGTTAAAGGGATGGCGAAGATACAAAGCCTCCCAACTGGCACGATCTAAGTGTTCGTCGATGACTTTGACAGTAGAGGAAGAGGGAGCAGAGACAGCAGAGGTAGCCATAGTGTGAGAAATGTCACTTGTGACACGAAAACAAACAAGACAAGAGATTATATACTTTTTTCAGAACACGTTTATTGAATGTTTCAAATATGAACACGAAAGACAAAAATACATAAAACCCAAATAGTGATGTACAGGAATAAAAAACACATCAAAACGATCAAAGTGGAATATAAACAAGTGTCTGTACAACATGTTTTGGGTAACCAAGATGTCCTAGGGACAGTGTGTAATGTTCTTACAGTCTCTACATGAGGTATTGTCACACAAGTGTCCTCCCGGAATGACCTTTCAGGAATGTCCATGACAGTCCTGTCCTGAAGCGAGTGGTTGTTCTCGGTGACGGGTTCTTCTGGCACCGTCACTAACACGGGTTGAAAAGTAACTTTTTTCCTTGAACAACTCTTGTGCATACTGGGCCACTTCTTTGGTCCAAGCCTCAAAACCCCCCTTTTTCCAGTCACGAACATCTGTCCAATGAGGCTGTAAGTCACAAGCTACACACACATCGTCATACACGTCTTGGGTAGCTAACAGTTGACGAATCTTTTTTTCCTGTTGAGGTCGAGAAGTATCCAGATGAAAACGCAAGGCTTTGAGCAAAAGTAGTCTTTCGTGACCATTTAAGGCCATGAGGGTATGGTAAGTACTGATCGTAAAGAGTCCACAAAGAATCGGCTGGTAAACGAAATCCCAGAAAACAAGTCACTAAGACACACACCACTTGTCGACCCAAATTGAATGGATACAGTTCTTGTAATAATCGATGGTAATGATCCACGGTTTGAATATGGTCATTGAGTTCCTTCCACGGGATCTGTTCAATCACTTGTGACATAAGCCGTGGCATGGATTCCTGTTTTTGTACTCTCTTTTTTTCGGAAGCAATACACGTACATTCTACCCAGACATCTTCGTTCTCCAGAAGGAAATCTAGAATACTGTAACCTACAGTTCAAACTTCGATTAGAAGTTTTCTCTTCCACTAAGTAGATTCCACGTAACATATGTTGGTAATCCTTTAACTCGTCTTCCTCAATGCGTTGCTCTAGGTGAATCTCAAAGTAACCAAAATGATGAACATTTCGTTCATTCACTAACTCACTAACAAGGTCTGACTACTGAAACAATTTCTGACGAATCAGTTCTCTTATACCATTCAGGTACCAGTGGTTAAAGATCTGGTGACGTAACGGATGCAATTGTTCCTTACGTTTGACTTGTATTTTGACCAGCTCTCGGTAAATGCGTTCTCTCAATTCCACAGGCAAAGCACGAATGTTCTCTTGTAAAGTATCCACGAATAGGTCAGTCCGTACAATTCACAATCTTCTTCTAGAGCAAAAGTAATCCACATAGTGAGTAATTTCTGACCACTGCCATTCAGGGTAACGTCCAAGAATGTCACTGAACTCTTTTGATGTAAACGGTCTAGAGTAATACAATAGGACGAATGCACACTTGACCCAAAGAAATCTAACACACTGGTTGACTTTTTTCACTTTCCTCTTCTGAATTTCTCGGCACAAAAGTTCTACAGTCACCCATTGAGATTTCACTCTGGCAAGTCCCTGCCAAACTTCCTTGTAATCTTCTCTTGCAGTTCTTTAGGTAATGATTCAATATCGTTTTTGAAATGAAGTTTAAATACTGGTCTCGGTGATGTCCAACATTTAACTCCTAGCCAAACTGGTTTCTTCTTCGTCAACGACATGGTAAGTTACTTTAATGTCTCGGTCCCACTAAAGGTAAGTAATGACAATTCGGTGACCATCGAGCATGTTCTACGTAGGCCGAATCTTGCTGTTCCCAGTGGTGAAGTGACACACCGCAACTGAAGCACTTGACTTTATCTCCTTCGCCCAAGTAGAAAAATCCGGCTCTGGCTAATTCTTCGGGGGTCGGTCCTCCCAGATACTTAGGCCATTTTCCTTTGAACGATTGAAGACGATTTTCAAAGTCGCAGTATTCCGACAAACGCACAGGAAACGAATATTCGTCTTTCACAGGTTCGTTTCGATGAGGGTTGGGTGACATGAACAGGAGTTTGCTCAGGGCTGGATGACATCCGTAGGGAGGTAAACGTGAAGGTCGACATTCCCCTTTAAAACGAAACCCAGTAAAATATCCAAGAGGACGAGTGGCATCGCTTTCGCATCCCTCAGGTTTGACACGCACAGCATCACTTTCCATGATAGGGGTAGTGACACTAAAGTTCCCATGATGCTTTACGGCATCGCTAAGGTCACAACGTACAGCATCGTACCCATCGCAAGGCTCACAATCGCATTCCAATTCAGAAGCCCCACACTTGAATTGTGCCTTTCTAAACAACTTGTTTTGTGTTTCTCTGAAAGTATTCATCTTGTTCGCTCGGTCTTGGTAGTCACAATGAACTATCGATCTTGACCATAGCCCCTTTTTATACTAGTCGCAATGCAGTCTCAACCTTGTACATCGTTCCTTTTTTACGTTTTTTATGTCTTGTTTTGGAAGGTACCGTCTCTAAGGTACCGTCATAATTGTACCGTAGTGTGATGGGTGGAAAGGCCATAGAAAGGTAAGGGCAGTGCGGAGACCATCGAGTATGTTCCAGAATAGCTGAATCTTTATAGATACATAGATCCATTCGTAACTTCAGTCCGCAAGCGAAACATTGTACCTCGTATCCCAATCCTGGCTCAGGTCCCAAGTAGACAAATCCTGTTCTAGCTAAAACATGCGAAGAAGGTAATCCTTCCCTATCCGTAGGCCATTTCTGAAACGTGTCCAATCGACGGGCACAATCACAATAGTCAGGTAAGAAGACTGGAAAATGGTAGGGTTTGAACTTGGAGTTCTCATCGGGTTTCTCACTCGATTTTTGCTGTGGCGAAGACATCCTTCTAGCGGGTGACTATCCTCTTACAACCAATGTTTTATACCAACGTGTCCATACGGTAAGGTGAAATGATTGGGAAGTCGAACTCGCTTCTGGTACACGATTTGATAGACTTTTTCCAAGGGCCGACTGACGATGTGGTGAGTGGGTAAACGTACAATCTTGTTCGGTTGATAGGTGGTCACTTTAAAGTGTTCATCCTCTCCCGATTGCAAGGCTTCTTTCAATACCCCAAAGTTGACCACACGACTGGTACGATAATTCAGAGTCAGTCCTTTCACTTTGCACGTCGTATGCACTTCTCCTTGTTTGTCCCGGTATTCGTAGCCGTAATTTTTGGGACCGCCACTGACGAAACTTAGAATCTTGTCGTCGGGATGCTCGTCTGTCCAGGCTCCTAAACGGTCTCCTTCGATGTTAGGGTGCTGTTGACTCGGGTGATGGATGTAAATGCAACTGTCCGTGTCAAAGTACAGGACGCGTTCCCCTAACAGTTCTAAAGCTTCGTACAATTTCAAGCGAGCATGAGCTGTCACGTAAGCCGCAATGATGACATTTCCAAAAGGGTCGTCTTGTACAAAGTCCAGATCTTCTTCGTAATTGACCAAGATCAAATCCTCACGAACGACGTCCACGTGTTTCATGTATTTGGTTTTGTCGTGAATCATCTGGAAGTAGCGGGAAGGTTCTGTCAAATACTCCGTCTTGGGTAAACACGGTCGTTGTGCCATTTTACCCCACAAGCAATTTAACATCACTTTGGCAAACGATCGCCTGCCTTCGTTTTTCTCGATGTGGTCTAAAGAGATGCCTTCTTGTTCATAGTATTTCTCTTTGAATGTCTTTTGGTCTTCGGGAGTGTGACACCAGGAATTATAACCGCTAGCTTCTTGTTTCAGTTTCAAAAAGGCATCCACGTAGTCGGCGAAAATGCCTTTCTGACTGGGATCACCCTTGTCGTATTGTTGTGTCTTGGGAAAGTGGCAAATTTCGTACACTTCTAACAGTTGGTATCCCATGTCCAGAGCTTTGAACAATTCTACGCTGACCCAGGTTCCAGTCAAGGCACGTTCTATCTGGGTGTGCTGACAAGGTTGGTCTTGGTTGCACGTTTCGGCACAAGTACGGCACAAGGGAAACATCAGTTTGCCTTGACAATGGTGAGGTAAGACGGGATGGTACAGCGAACACACGTCCAAGTATTTGATTTCTTCTCCTTTCTCTTCGTCGGCTTGGTACAGCAAACAGGTGGCATTGGTCCTTCCTCCGTACAAACTATCCCTCGGGTTCAGGGGGTCCATGAACTGGTAACTTTCCACGAGGCGTTTAAACTCGGGATCGGTTTTCATACGGTGATCGTACTCGTGTTCCCACATTTCCACCACTTGGTATCCTTCCTGTTCCAACTTTAGGCGTCGCTGACAAGTGTCCTGGTACAAGTCTTCCATGGTTCGTTGTAAAAACTGATTTTTAGTGCTACGATCAGGGTAACAGACGGGACATCCGTGAAATAAGCAACCGTTAAACTCGTACACGATCTTTGGGTTTTCTAAGTCCCAGCCATCGACCGAATACGTTCCGATGGTCTTTTCACCCCCTCCGTTGCGGGCATGCTGAATCCATTTGTCTTCCTTGTCGCACAAGTAATGTAACCAACGTAGGGCTTTGACCGAGTACTGACGTTTGACAAAGTTGGTCGTTTGAGGGCTGATGACAGCCACGGTTTTTTCAGGCATGAATCGTTGTCGATACACTAAGGAACACGCTTTGGCAATGGTGCAAGCTTCTTTCAAAGGATCGACCCCTCCGTGTTCCATGAACAGTTCTCGAAATTTTCCACAGCAACGCCGTAAAATGTCCACGTCGGAACGACAATACTTTAGCATTTCTTCCTGAAAGTCGAAAGGGTCCGAGGCGTGAGCCTGGTACCAAGCGTAGAAAGCTTCTCGTTGTTCGGTACGCATGTTGTCGGGGTCGTAATAGTGAGCCTCAGGTAAATGGGGTAGAACGGCGTGTTGATTAGCTTCCGTATTGAAAAAGTGTGGAAAGTACCCTTTAGCCATTTCTGTCATTCCAAACGTTTTAGGCATTCGGCTCAAAGGCATGGCCAAATAGCTCATCGAATCTTTAAACTGTACTTGTCCCACTTGCATGAAAATGATTTTGGCTCCGTTCAAAGTCACTTTAGGACGTTCGGTGCCATGTTCCGTATAGTATCTGAGAAGAAACTGTCCATCGTATCCGGAGAAATTGTGAGCCATCACCGTGGCATGACGATGACAATCTCCGTAACGTTCGATGTCCTCTTGGCTCCACGTCTTGTCGATGGGGTCTAAGACCCATTGGGCAAAATCGGCTAACGTGTTCGGTCCCCGAAAGATTTTTTCACGCCCTCCGGGAATCTTGCTGCAGTGAGGGCAATGACTGAAGATAGGTTCTTGAATGCACTTCTCGCACGCTCGATGAGCCACGCAGAAATTAGGAATGTAAATGCCAGTCTCTTGCATGCATTCGAAATCGAAAAACATGAAATTGCCTTTCTTCTTGTGACCGTCCTCTTTCTCTGGTTGGGGTTAGCATTTTTGCACGTAGCATTGGTGTTCCAAGTCCACGATGTGGTGACAAATGTGACATTTTTTCTTTCCTCGACATACGTGTGCCTTGGCATTATTGGTAAGTATGCCTTGTCCACACGTAGGGCACAGTCTCAGCAGTTGACAAGCACATTTCTTCTGTGAACCTTGCGTCTTCAAATGTTGTTGGTAACAGGTAGGGCTGACAAACGTGCGCAGACAAGTTGAACAAGGCACTGGTTCTTCGCTCAGACAGGGTGGAGAGGCCAAACATCCTGAGCATTTCCATCCACAATGCTTGTGTTGCTCTCGATTATTAAAACCATAATCACATTTCTCACAGTAATATCTGTATCCCAGGAATGCAGTGATACTGGTAATGGTATCGAAATGGTCATCGTGATAATAGACATGAATGTATTTTCCGTCCTTAAAATCTTGGCCTCGAAACAACAGAGACCCACGCATTTCTTGAGGGTGCACTTTCAAGGTGTATCGTGGAGCTAGGGCATCTTGCAATTTTTGCATCTCAGGAATGCCACAGGGTATGTCTTTGGACAGTCCGGCTTGTTGTAACAGGAGTTCTGCTTCGTTTCGTTGTTTGGCTCGGTTCGATTTTCGAATGTTCTCCCAGGTTCTTTTCCATTCTACCGTGTCGTTCTTGTTGGCATAGGTTCGTCCCACCACGATGGCACGGGCTAAACACATCTGGTCTTGAGGGTTGTTAATTCGGACGAGACTTGTTTTGGTGTTGCGAAGGTCGTCCACCAATAACATCTTTTTGCGTCCAGTCCCTTGAGGAGGAGAGACGTGGGCCATTTTCTGTGTGGCTTTACCATCGGTGATGTCAAACTGATCATTAGATTGTTGTACGTGTTGAATCTTGTCCATGACTTTGGAAGCGGTCAATTCTGCGGGTCTGCTAAACTCGATCCAAACAGGGGATTTCAAACCGTCGTGATCTATGGATAGTGTCAAGCGATCGTCTTCTTTGGGTTGACATTGTCGCTTGAGTGCGGTGAGCAAAGAATCCCACACCCCAGTGATAAACCCTTCTGCTTTCTCCAATGGTACGTCGGACTTGAAATCTTTAAACTTCACCGTGTAAGTGTAAGCCGTGGTTCTAAATTTTCTAGAGGAGCGCTTTTCCGTCTCTCGAATGGAATAGTATTTTTCAGGGTTGACTAAGGGTGGTGAACTTGGTTTAGAGGGTTCGGTTTCTGGTTCACTCATGTCCTCTTCAAAATCACTGGCATGAATTTGTGCCAAGATTTCAGCCCTGGTACGAGGCGATAGATCACGTTTCTGCCTCTTACTTTCTTCTTCTTTCTTCTCGAATGAATAAGATCGTTTCATCTTGAGTGCAAAACGTCAAATGACTCAAGTTTAAACACCATAGACTAATTTATAGTCATGGCAGACCAGCGTATATAAAAGGGTGTGTGTCTTGTCCTTTCACTATTCATTTCACTCTCAAGCCGAGCACAACGATGGAAGAGACTAGCCAAATCGAACGTTTCGTCAGAGCTTTGCGAGGGGTCATTAGAAAATTCTCTTCAGACCAGCCGACGGACTACTCTCCTTCCTTTCGAGATAAAAGTCAAGATACTTGCTATATCTGTCAGAAGAAAGGGCATTGGTCTTCAGAGTGTCCAGACCGTCAAAAAAGAAAAAAAAGGGCTAAAAAAGACAAAAGTAAAGATACCTGTTATTATTGTCAAGAAAAAGGATATTGATCTCCAGATTGCCCAAAAAAGAAACAAGAGGAATCAGAAGAAAAGAGGAATTCTTCAGAAGAAGAGAGGGATTCTTCAGAGGAAGAGAGGGATTCTTCAGAGGAAGAAGAGGAAGAAAGAAGACAATTCTATTTACAAGAGGCAAAGAAACAGGAGAAGAAAAGAAGAAGGGAAGAAAATGAGGAGAAAGAAGAGGAAAAGACGGTGAAGAAATTCAAAAAACAGAGAGACTAAACAAGTAGAAAGAAGAAGTAAATGAACTTTATATTAAAGTGTTCTGTTGTGAATTGTGAATTGGATTGTAAGAATGGATAAAAGAATAAATTAATTATATAAGGTAAGTGTCTTTGAGTTTTGATTTTAAAATAAGAACGTACACTCACGCACTCATACAAACCCACGTACTAAAGGGGGTAAAATGTTTTTTTTTTTTTTTGGCAAATTGAAAGGCTATCTCTTTTCGAGAAATGTGGGTGGCCCTGAAAAGGGCCTTTTTTGGTGTATGGGTGAGTTTAAGCAATCAACTTTAACTGCCTTAAGCCTTTGCCACGTCCAGGGCCTACTTCTGGGCTGTGTAATGTTGATGATGATTGGGTTGAAATCACTAAGGGTGGTACGGTAGGCTTAGTCACAGGGTTAACGTGTTTAGCTCGGGAAGGTCGTATTCTCTTCGGTCGTAATAAAGAAGTCTGATACATTTGTTTCAGACTTCTTAACTCCGCTAAAATCTCCAACAGTACCGTGACCGTTTGATTTTCACCCTCTTGTTTCTTTGCTGCAACTTCTTCTTGCTGTTGTTGCTGTTGTTTTTTTCTTACCTCTTCTTCTTGCTGCTGTAGGAGAAAAGCTTGTTCCGCTTCCTTTTGTCGTTGTATAAATTTCTCCAATTCTTCTTTCTGTCTCTGTCTAAAATTCTCCACTTGCGGTAATGAAGAAGGTAACGAAGGTTCCGAAACAAATTCTTGCGAGGTAAGAAAATCCACAAAATCCCAATTTACCTCTTCTGAAAGTAAGTCCGGGTTCCCTTGGGCAGTCTCCCCTGCTGGTGCACCCCAATGAATCGTTTTCTGAGTTTCCGTCATGTTGAATCACTGTCGCATAGATTGACTGTACACAAGCGCTAGCGAATCTATATAGACCACGTGACGTCACAGACTGCTCTCTTCGGATTGGATGCGGGCTGACTGAATTTTGTAACGCGTGTTCGGATTGGTGAATGAACTCAATCCGTTTCAATCCTTCCTCTACCTATAAATAAGCGCAGTTCACTGCATTGATTCACCTGTTCTCGTCGCTTCAAGATGTGGACCACAGTCGAATCATCCACCCTTGTGTCTTCAATGATGTTTAGGACGGACATGCTCATGTATGTCCGGTCCAAGTGGACCGTTGTCGACAAGTCAGACACCAGTCTGTGGATACGAAGAGTGTACGTAGAAAGACAAGGTTGCCTCAAGAGGACACTGATTTATGGCCCTCGAGTAAGACGCAGCTTGAGGACAAGAAGATGCCGCAGATGCCGTTTATGTTAATGGATACATTAACATAAACCCAAAGGCCCTTTTCAGGGCCACCCATATTTCTCGAAAAGAGAATGACTTTCAATTGCCTACCCCTTTTTTTTAAAAAAATTTTTATTTTAAAAATTTAAAAAAAAAATAAAAAAAATCCCATGTTAAATTCCACTTGTCCCTAAAGTAGTTTATTTCTCCTATGTTAAATTCCCCTTGTCCCTAGACAAGCTCAAACTCTATTCCCATGTTAAATTCCCATTGTCCCTAGACAAGCCCAAACTCTATTCCCCATGTTAAATTCCCATTGTCCCTAGACAAGCCCAAACCCTATTCCCCATGTTAAATTCCCATTGTCCCTAGAGTGGCCCAGGGTTTTTCTCCATGTTAAATTTACATAGTCCCCAGAGTGGCCCAGGGGTGTTTTTAATGGTAATTCCCATTGTCCCTAGGGTGGCCCACTTCACTACTGAGACCTCCATAGATGAATTAGAGATTTGTCTCTTTCAATCAAAGCTGAAGATATTTTTTCTGATTTTTAGACCCCTCTAATTTAATGCTAAACCTGTGAAATATAATTAAAGACTTCTATAACTGAATGCTACACACGCAAGGTAGGACGTTAAATACCCCTATAACTGAATTCAATAGAACCAGAGACCTCTGTATTTGAATGCTTTACCTCTGAAACAAAATTAGAGACCTCTGTAATTGATTGCTTTACCTCTGAAACAAAATTAGAGACCTCTGTAATGGAATGCTTTACCTCTGAAACAAAATTGGAGACCTCTGTAATTGAATGCTACACCTTTGAAATATATTTAGTGACGTCTGTAATCTTTCTCTCCCTCCCTCTGTGTGTGTGTGTGAGTGTGTGTGTGTGTGTGTGTGTGTGTAATAATTCAAAATCCTTAACCTTGTTGCCCATTAACAGCTTCTAAACATTTTTAAAAAAATGTCACCAGAGTAAATAACCCGTCAATAGACAACTACACATAATCCTTCAAAGAGGCTGCTGCAGTAAACATTAGATAAGAAATAACAACATTATTCATTGTATGTAAATTGTTCAAGTTGAGTCCATTCAGTTTGCCAACAAAATCTCCATTGGTACAGACAATAGAAAGCACAATGAGATTGCGCGCTCACACGCAAAAAGTCACTTCATATTTGCAAGATTTGATTAGCTCGTTGTTGTCCAATAATCTAGGAACAGTCGTGAAATCACCAGTAGTTTTTACAGCAGCTATAAACATCGGCAGGTAGAGTTTATAAATATTTGTACTAATATTATTATTCTCACAGTTAGACAGCTTCTTACTTAATTCGCAGTAAACAATACTAATATAGATATTTCAATAGGGATCTTTGTGCTTTTCGAACTGAACTTCTATGCTCTAATTAAGTATAATGCTCAAATTTTAACAATTATTTTGTATCAGAAATTTTTTGACATTAAATTTTAATGGCGTGAAAATATGCAAATGTTGCAACTGCGGTAAAATACGTACATTTCCACCGTTTGCAAAGTTGTAGTTTTTTTGGCTTCATATCATCATCAAATGCAAGGAAATGAATAGGGAATTGTATCGATCATGTTTTTAATATTTTCAATTCCATTAATTATTACGATTTGATATGGCTTTTTTATATCACATGGACCTAAAGCCCCATCGTCTGTCGTCTGTCAATATTTGTTCATTTACGTTTATTCTCAAAAGTCATTTGATCAATTTAAACCAAATTTGACTTGGAGCTTCCTGGCATGAAGAGCTATTATGTTTGTACAAATGGTGCCAACCTGCCATCAAATGTATCTATCGTTACATAAAATAGAAGATCCTCTATTTATAGTCCCGGTTTTACATGTTTGTATTTGTCATTTGTTCAGCATTCGGTAATGCCATACGTCACATGCTACTAACTATAAACCCGCTCGTCTTTATTGATCACTGACATCTCATTAATGTCAGTGTGGGTTAGAATCTCGGGCTTGTCCAATGTAAATATGTGAAAATGCTTTTCAATAGCTTACAATTGGTCAGTAGTTCTTCCTGGGGTTTTCCCCAGGTTCATTCTACACCAAATGTACTGGCTGTCATGTTTCATGCACTGAAAATGGTGTTAAACCCACAACTACTTGGTTAATTTCCATTTTCTTCGGTTTCAGGCCCAAGATGCCATGTTCTATAGTATTGGTCTCACATTTTGACTTTCGTTGTGTAGCCATTTTTGTCTACAGTGATAGTGGTCACATGCCTCGCATCAGTCTAAACCTAAAAGCGACAAAAGTTAATTAAGAGCGGCCATACTTTTCAGTTTAGGAAAGCTGGTTTTGGAAGCATGGAAAAACCATTCAGAGTGCTCTTCAAATGAATAAGAGAGCTCTGTAATTAAGCTGGAAGTGTCTATAATTTACTTAAAGACATATTTAATTAATTTATAGAAATCGCTTAACACATTCTGAAACACACACGTCTCTAGTTTTGTTACTGAACTATGTAAGTGAATGAATGATCTCTGTTATTCATTCGTGGAAGCTCCAATTGAATTAGAGGTATACAATTCGATTATAGACATTAACTAGCAATAGGGGACGCCGCTAGAGGGCACTGGCGATCAAGATTAACGTTTTCTCAAAATGTCAACCTCACTACACCCGGTACTTTCTCGCTTTAATATGTAAAAAGCCGACATTATTAGATCCAAATGTATTCATGGTTGAAAGGTCAAATGTCTATATTTAGCGTATATGACACTGGGCCATTTCTACAACTTATTCAGCGGAAAAAAAACGAAAACCGAATTTTTCAAAACGCTGAAAAACTAAATAAACGAACATATACGCTCACCTACGCCTACTTTTGAAATACTTTGGAGTTCTTTTTACGAGAATAATGTAAAATGTGTGCGAATATTTGCGTAAAACCCACGAATTACGTCTTTTTCAAAGGTCACCCATCCCAGCAAGAACGGTAACTCTTCCCGGCACATGGGTACGTACAAAATTTAAACAATGACAACAATACGACATAATTTTGGTTCAAAAACACACGAAAATTTGATTGTATGAAAAGACAGACGTTTATAGCAAGGAATCGGATTATACAGACGTACTGTCATTCGTTATACCAAACTTATTACAAAATACTTGTACAACTTTTGTTGTGTAATATATTTTCGAGGTTAGAGACTCGACGGGAGTATCACTCACTGATTTATTGATACTAGACGTATTAATAATATGTATGTGATTGTGATCACTGAGATATTATCAATGTCAGGTCATCTGTTCTACGTACGATTCTTATCTAGAGACACTGGTATTAAAATTAAAATGTTCATGTTTAGTAGGGACGGAAAAGAGGTAAAAGTTCAACTATTTTTCAGAATTTTGAAGAATGAAAACAAATTCATTTAAAATTGTCATGTCATTTTTAGTGAATATCAATATGAATATTGTCATCATAAGCCAAGGAATAGAGAATCGATCTGTAGTATTTCTCCATTTAAACAAATACATAATCATAAATATTTCTTGAGAACCAACTCAGTGCCAGTTTCTTCTCTATCTCTGAGACCACAATTGTCTTTACTTCATGAACTATGTAATATTGCTCAACACAATGGTCAGAATTATTATGAAAATATCGCAAATTTAGGACATCCAAAATTTAATGTTGCACCATCCTAAGCTGACACTATTGAAATCATGACTTACTGTAATGAAAACTTAGTGGAAAACCTTTTGTCATTGATTTTATTTTATAGATATGAAAACTGACCAAATATATCTTATGATAACTAAATTCTAAAATAGCAATTGTTATTTACTAAATTGTGATTTCAGATAAATGTATATATGTACAAGAACACTGTAATGAATATGCACTATTGGTTTTAAGAGTAACATACAATTTCAACTTGGTATGACTCATGATTATGCTATTTCATGCAAAATGTTAGGGGGCGTGTGATAAAAAGGCACAGAAAGTTTTCATAAGTACCTGGAACATGCAGAAAGTGAATTTATTCTTGAAGCTGAATGTTCAAAACACATTTATATATAACTATATGCAAAAAATATGCAACTTTCAGCATGAAGTAACATGAGGTCAAGAATTTTCAAAAAGTGACCAAAGAACAATATTAAAAATGGTGGATGGTACATGTGTTTGAATGCTTCCTGTGAATTTATTTGAAAAGATATCATAGAGATGGTTCATTTTTTAAATCTGCACTCTCAAATTAAGCAGGAAATATTCCATTTTAAAAGCAGCGTATAATTTCAACTTGTGTATATCTCAAAAATATAGTATTTCATGCAAAAATGTTGGGGGTGGTGGATAAAAAAGGCACAGGATGGCTTCTGAATTACCTGGAACATATGAAAGGTCAATTCATTCTTAAAGCTGGAATGTTCACAAAACATTTCTATATACAATAGATGTAAGAAATATGCAAATTTCAGCTTGAAATAACATGAGGTCAGGAATTTTAAAAAATTGCCAAAGACCAATATTAAAAATTGTGGACGGTACATATGTTTGAATGCTTCCTGTGAATTTATTTGAAAAGATATCATAAAGATGGTTCATTTTTGAAATCTGCACACTCAAATTAAGCAGAAATCATTCCATTTTAAAAGCAACATATAATTTCAACTTGTGTATGACTCAAAAATATAGTATTTCATGCCGAAAAGTTTGGGGTGGGGGATTTGATAAAAAGGCACAGGAGGGCTTCTGAATTACCTGAAGCATAGAAAAAGTCAATTTATTCTTAAAGCTGAATGTTCACAAAACATTTATATATACAATAGATGTAAGAAATATGCAAATTTCAGCTTGAAATAACAAGAGGTCAAGAATTTTCAAAAATTGCCAAAGATCAATATTAAAAATGGTGGACGGTACATGTGTTTAAATGCTTCCTGTGAATTTATTTGAAAAGATATCATAAAGATGAGTTCATTTTTGAAATATGCACACTCAAATTATGCAGAAAACATTCCATTTTTATATATTTTATAATTATGAAAAAATCATCCCCTGTTGCTATATTAACAATTACTAAATGATGGCAGTAATTGAATCAGAGAGGTCTCGAATCTATAGAGCTCTCTACTTAAGATATTATCAATTCAACTGTATAGCTCTCTAATTTATGAGAATATTCCTTTAAAATATAGAGAGAGTTCGGCATTAAATTGTCTATATCTATATGCAAAAATGACTGCCCATATACTCCATCGTTCAATATGTTTTTAAACCATACCAGGTGATCTTAAAGAATGTTAGGTCTACGATTAGCAACAATCAGACCTTCTTCAATCATGCTTTGCAAAAATCTCGAAAATTTGATTTTGTAACACTATGTCCTGTAAACCTTATTGAAAATGTTGTGCATCATGGTGTTACGCAACCGCGAAAACGTAGCGTCGGTTTGTGGTTTTGTTTTGCACCTCAAACGAATTAATGCTAGTCCTATTTTTGGAGACATCTGCAAATACCAATCGTCTTGTAGCCCCATCTTTTGAGGTACATAGTGCGATTTTTCGAGCCTGTTTTCAAACGTCATTTGGTTACAACGGATGTGACTGATATGAATGCATCTATCGAGAGGGTGCAACTGCAACTAACCCGTTTCGTGATCGTTTAGTCTGGTAATAAAATGCTGCAGTCATAACAGCGTATTCTAGACACGAATCAAAGGTTTCACAAATTGAAGAAAATATTTCCCATGAGTAATTTTTAATTCACCCAACATTAGAAACCACTTTGATTTTATCTCAAGCAAATAAAGAGCTATACAATCACAGAGGAGATGCATTACTTTTTATTGCTACAATTGACCTTAGAAATATATCAAGAAAATTAGCTCTCTCCACACTTCTCCTGTCATAACGTTATTTCTCCCTCGACAGCAACATGCACGTTTTCGAGTGGTACAGCGGCCATCTCAGAAAGGGTCAGTTAAATGTGGGGAGGAATAGCTGTTATTAGATAATGGTAATTTCCTGTTACGGGTAGTAAACGAGTTCGAATCAGATTTAGGAACATGGATCAACGGGAAACATCATGCTTGGATTTATTCGGTAATAACAGCAGTTAATGGTATACAATGGGAACAATGCTTTCTGACAACAAACACGGCAGGCGTCCATTTGCATCTTTTTAAAATATGTATGCATATATGCCTAACACTTTATTTAAGAAGTAGGCATTCAAATAGATACATAAGCAGATCATATGGATATATTCATTCAAATATACTTCCATCAATACAATAAACAACATTGCTTACAATTAAACGTGTATGGAACAGACACACACACACACACACACACACACACACACAGTGACTTATTGCAATATATAAATAAATACAAATAAACAACATTGCTCACAATTATACGTGTATGGAAGACACACACACACATATATAGTGAATTATTGCAATAAATAATAAATAAATAAATAAATAAATAAATAAATAAACAAATAAATAAGTAAAACGATCGGCTTCGCATGCATCTACTACCTATGCAAAGAATACATGCCCAAGTGAAAACTTCGGAAAATAGCAACCATAACAAAGGAGAAAAAAACATATTTCCCTTGCTTTTCAAACTTTCAGTGATGTAATCAGCAATTGTTTACAGTCTCCTTTACAGGGACCACATCAATCGATGCTGCAAATTGAATTATTCATCCTTTTCCTCTGCGCACATTACTCCTTTGAAATAAAACTAAAGATTTATACTTGAATAATCCACATGTTTGGAAAGAACCCTTTAATATGTTTTATACAGATACTTAAGCACATAATACGGTCATTATTTCAAATAATGTCGTAAACTTGATAATCTTTGGAGGGGTAAAAACCGAGTTCATACCGAGAGATCACCACCAAATACCCGGATGGGAAAACTGTTGTACGGCAATTCCCGTTGACAAATCGAGTTATTTTAAGTAGTAATTAAGACGTTTCTACCGATGACCCAAAAGGTGCTTCTTAACATTAACGTTTTATGAAACCAGTCAGAGATCCGTTAAAGCGATTGTTTCTGCTAGAGAAATGTCTTAATTGAACAGTATCTTAAGTTTCTCTACCTAACCGTGTTAGCATTTATAATATCTGACATACATTTAAATGTTCCCATTCTCACAGAATACGCTTAAATTTTATATTTATTTCTGTTTTAGATCCATACTCCGTGAAAGCCAAACACAACTGAACGATTACATTTTAGTATCTGTTTTAATTTGTTGCATTTTAAAAGTTCCAAAAATCAATTGTGTAAGAAATTCAACCTGTGTTTATAATCACCTGACGTAAAACGCTTTCTTGTTCCTCGCAAAGGTGTCTAATTAAGACATGTTTATCTGTCGATAAAAGTGACAGATTTACTAATGTGGACAAAATTACTTTTGCTTCTCGGTACGAGTTTCGATCATTTAAGTTAAAATTAAAATCTCCCCCAACTCCCCCCACCCCCACGTTTTCGATCTGAATAAGCCACGACATGAAAAGCTCTTTCTAAATATGTCCGCAGTATTTACTGTCCAGTACATGTTGACAAGATGTTTTCGATCAGCTCACGATATACTAAAAACATAATCATGTATTGTTAATTGTACGAAAAGTGCATGTTTCTGTTTTCAAAATTGAGGACATCTTAAGATTCATATGGCATATGATCGCCATAAAATGTCAGGGGGCGTCCAAAGAAAGTGTCATCTTGATTAGATAAGTGTGCAGTAATGCCCATTTCACTCCGGTGTTTCTTGTTACTTGTCTGCGCTCCCGCTGCTGAGGTCTTTTGACAGAATGTAATACAACCCGGCATGAACTCTCAAATACGCATTAGAACAACTGTCGCACTAATGTCAACAAGTTATTGTAAGCATAACGACGAGTATACTGTACTATACTGTTTTATTATTTAACTCATCCCATGGTCATACAGCGCCAAATGGTTTAGGACTTTCTCGTCCAAAAGAAAAGCTGAATTTGTAATGGATATTGTTTGCAGAGGTGTGATTTTAGCCAACAACATTTCATTCAGTATTGCTATACATGCCAACATATATTAAACGAGATCGTAGTACTTTCAGAAGCTTAAGATATTTGGCTTATAACAATGATTCAGTGCTTTGCCATCTCTAAATTCTATACCTGTGTTTTTTTTTATTCATGGACATCTTTGAAAAACATTTCATGAGCACCGTTTAATCCATTTCGTATTTTGATCCAAGAGAAACAAAGTGCAAATTGAAACTGCCCATACAAATGGCCACAAACCCTGATGAAAATTGATGCAACACAAGACATACAAAACAACAGTAGTGACTGCAGTGTCTTTATCTTTTTATTTTTATTTTTTTACTCTGTTCTCCGATACAAGGTTCTTTGGCTAATGGAACCTTGATTAAATACAATCTTTCGAGATCATTTTTATTCTCCCTCATTTATGTTCGATTATATGGAGAAAACATTTATTGACCCTCGTTACTTGCACATATGAAGGATGAAAAAATTAACTTAATGAAGACGTAGATTCTTACCACGTAACTACCAGATTGCTTTAAAAATGTTGATAATGTATTATTTATGATGCAGTAATAAAATCAAAAACACGATGTAATTGTTCGGCGTTGATGATAGGTTCTAGATTGCGACAATAGAAGGTGTGCTATTCGTTCGCTATAAATTGAGACATAGAGTTTTGATAAATTTTGGGCTAGCCAGCCATTAAAATACAGGAACTCTCCGTTGTGCACTTTTTTGATGCTATCCGAAGCTATATTTTTAGATACTAACTGTTGTAGAATTGATAAACAAGTTGAAAACGGAATTACAGGTGTGTGGTTTCAAATAAATAAATTGCGTCCTTTTATGAACGTTATGTATGGTTGTATCAATGATTCATTGCGTAAATTAAGAACTGTAAAACCTTGATTTATATAGTTAGACAAAATAAACTGGTCTTTTTATTGCTGGTACGGTAATTTATTTCGCAAGGGACCAAGGGTTGTCTTTGTCGCCACTGACGAATCATTTTGTTCTGCAGTTTCAAACTAACCATTTATCGTCCTCTAAAAGGTAATAGATTTTGGTCAAAAGGTTTATAGCCGAGGGTTTACAATTTACTGAAATATCAGGTTAGGAGTAAATGACTTATCATAAAGCATTGGAAAATCAACTGATCACCACAGACCAACTTCCCTCTTGATCGTAAAAGAATGTACTAATGGCAATTTCGTGTCTGCGTTCCCGAGTGGTTCTCTTGTCAGGGGTTGATGACATCAGGTAAAAATAAAAGGCGGCAGAAAATATAAAACAGTCAATGGGTGAAATGAATGGCACAAATAATTGTTGACATAAAATGATTTACAGGTTTTAAACAGTTACAAAATGTGCTGAGTCGTCTATCACTTAAATAACTTAGCAAATTAATAGAATCTCACCTTTTCTAAGCCGTTTATTGACTCTTTTCAAGTGCTGCTGCTGGGTTAAAAGAATGCAACATCCTACAATACTCCCATTTTTATGGTTTATTGTTGTCGACATCAGTTCCATTTATTCAGCAAAATTTTTTAGTAATCAGCCCTGGCATATATCCATTCGTCTATCGTTAACATTCGTTACATCAACCTTACGTATATAGATAGTGATGCTGGTTTCATGAGAGAGAGAGACAGACAGACAGACAGACAGAGACATTGAGAGAGAGAGAGACAGAGAAGAAATAAACATTTAAAATCTAAATAAAAAATCTACTAAGAAGACCACATAACAAATCATGTGGTGGGTCATTGTTTCAAGTATTTTCTCAAGCAAAATAAATAATCAGGCCTCTCGTATCGCCCCCATGCTTTTTTGCTCAAATACACGTGGACCAGTACTGCTGCCGTCATAAAACTCTGATTAACGACGATATAAAATAGATAAACATTCTAGAAGTATTGAACATTTAAAAGAACCCCCCCACCCCACCCCGGATTAAAGGCTAAAGTCAAGACTTCTGAGTAGGTGTGGGAACATGGGTACTCCAAAGCTAAATTACAATCAAGTTCTCCTAACATAAGAAGTTTTGCTTATTCATTGATATGGAAGCCCAAGTAGGGAGTGTCTCGGTTTCATTAAGTGCATTGACATGACGTAATCTTCAGGTAAGCCAAATCAATGGACTATTATAATAGTTGTGCTTATCTGATGGATACTTCTAAATGGAATTTAGGCAAGGAAGGAATCAATTCCTTTTGTCTATGCTCCCAAAACATTTTTGGAAAGGGGAGAGTGGGAGTAATAAGGAATGCGTTTTCCATGATAGGAAAATTGATCATTGTGGGTACTTGTTTCACAGAATGGTATATATTATTGTAAACTTAAAACAAAGGTTGGTGAAGATAATGACATAAATGCGATAAAGCTCTGATGAACTCCTGTGGTAGGCAGTAAATAAAAAATAAACAACACTTTGCAGTAAATCACAGGATGAACAGGGATGGTACGCAGTTTATAACACTCTTTGCAGTATATCAATAGACTATTACTGGTGGTATTCAGATAACATTTTGCAACAAATTTCTGGATGAACACGGGTGGTATGTGGTAGATAACACTTTACAGCATATCACGAGCTGAAAAAAGTTATTACAACTTTTTGTTCTCAAGAAGCTCTAACTATTAAATAAATTTACTCTGTAACCAATTTTGGCGACATAGTCTACCTTTGATATGACTGTCTGGCAACACAGAGGATTCCGTTTCCAATCAAAACGACAGGAAATAAATATTACGTCAAAAACATATGGATCCATTACAGGAATGAGGCAGATATGAAATTATTAAAATGTAAAAGCATATTTAATTTATTGAGGAAAATTATGACCCCCATGTTGTGTTCTAATTGTTTTTGTGTTGTTTTATTTGCTGTCGTATATACTACTGTGCAACATCAACTTGAATCTCCTGTTATTTTCCCTAAGCAAACACAGCCTTCACCTGAACATGACTGTAACAAGACGGATCCCTTCTCCAACTTGTCTTTTTTCTTCTTTCAAATCAGCTTTGCTTTAGTTATTTTTTTCTAAGCGAATTTCCTATTAGAGGGTGACGGAAACTTTTGCATTTTATCATAAAAAGTGCACAAAAGCTTTAGAAAAATAATTCTTTTTCGTTGTTCGAATTTTAGGACATTTTCTTACTCAGTAATAACACACTTCAAATTTGTTTTTTTCAATGTTCTCTCTTGAAAATAACACATTGCTAAAGTTCATTGATATTTTAGTACAATTACATCTTTGTATGAAAGAGTATAACTGTCTTGTATCGGAAAATATGTTAATTTTAAATACACAAAGAAAGTTCAAAGCAAATAGGGAATATATAATTTTTCTTTTACTTTAATTTTCTGTTTTCGAATACTTACGGTGCTTGAACTAATACTAAGAATGAAAGATAGCTGTTCCCCATGGACTCGTCTATCTGCTCAGTCCCACAAAGAGAACATCAAAAATATTACAACATTACCGTACGTAAAAGGCCTGTTGCTTGGTGGTCAAGGTCAAAGGGGTTGTTATTTGGTGGTCATAGTGTGTAATTTCAACCAAGAAATTATTTTTAACTCGGCATACAAGAAGTGATAAGGTCCCGAATATCTGCATCGTATTTTCTTTACCTTGTTAATTAACTTAAGAGATATTTAATGTCCGATTATACTGTTCCTGTGTGTATCTACACTTTTGGGGTACAGGTATCTTACAAAATTAGCATGGTGTCATCACTTGGTTCGTGCAATTTGTGTTGATTATAATCGCCTTCAACCAAAATGCTTCTGAAATAAATGTAGTCAAACTGTACCAATTTTGGGTCACTGAGAACGAAATGATGCTTATAATTGTTGATTGGCTCATGTTTTAGGGACATGATACTGGGTTTCGACAGTATTTGCTTTTTAGGCAAAACAATGAATGAAGCAATCTGAAGCTGGTATTGCGCCATACATGATATGAATTCGATCATGTTATTCCTAGACGTCATGGATGATGCAATCAAAATTACTCTTACATCACTCTGCTGAACAAATTGCTCTATATCAGCTCTAGAAATCATACAATATCGTGCTGTCTTATTTGTCAGAGTTTGATTTTGCAAAGAGACACATTTCTGTTTCGCCAAAGTGAGCCGAGATCCATTGTACTTGTGTAAACAACGCAGATAAGTTCTGTTATGTTTGTGGTGAAGTGACTTTTGAATCAGAAAAGCGCAGTATAACCACTATGGTTAAGAAAGCTTATCACCTTTATTTTGGCTGCAAAATGGGAGATCAGGACAAGAGATGGGCCCTCACACATATTCTGCAACACTTGTGCAACAAATCTTCGCCAGTGGTTGAATAGGAAAAGGAAATCTATGCCTTTTGCAATGCCAATGATGTGGAGAGAGCCAACAGATCATATCAGCAATTGATACTTCTGCATGGCGCCTCCAGTTGGGAAAGGTGTGTCAAAGAAGAATACGTGGACTGTGCATTATCCAAAAACTCTATCAGCTATACGCCCAGTACTCCATGGAGAAGGACTACTTGTTCCTGATGCACCAGAATCATTTTCACTTGAGCCAGACGAGGAAGAGGAAGAGGATGAAACTTCTTGTCCTGAATCATAAGGTGAAAGCAAAAATAAAGTGCTTTAAAATTTACGACTAAAACTCTAATATCTACACAATATACATAGACGTAAAATATAAAAACTTAAATATCTTGGAAACGTTGACCAATCAGTTGTTTCAATTGTTATAGTTGAATTCAGCACATCAAAACCCATAATAAATAGCACATTTTATCTCTGAAGCAGACGACTTAAAAACATTTTAGACCTGTAATTACATATTTTAAGGTTAACGAATTGTTGCCAACAGTTTTACCAAATTTGCATTGATAGGTGACCAGTCGAATTGAAAAGAATGGATGCAAGGGATTTAAAATAACATCTACAATCACACACAGCTATTCGTGTTCCAAAGTTTGAAATTAATGACATGTGGTCGATACTGTGGCAGCTATTAAAGAGAAGTAATATTGGAAATAAATATTCGCGCACGTTTCTCAGCTAGTGTTAGATTCACCCCTGCAAAAGCGTCCCTACCTATAAGTTCCGCCCCTAGGTTAAAATTTAAAAATCCTAAAGTATACGTGCACATGTACAGACCTACCTCGATAATATCACAAACTATCGAACATATGGAAGGACATTATCACATTAAGCAATCCCACCACATCTCAGACTTCAACCCTATGTCAGCTTTCTCACACCATGCCAGCCATAAAACTCCCAACCTCTATAAGCCTTCCCACTTCCCACCCGATGTCAGCCTTCTCGTCCCACTTAACGTCAGTTTTCCCTTGTAAACTGAAAAAAAATAAAAATAAATAAATCTCAGAAATTTTAATCATATACCTTTTCCAAGTGAGAAGATGAAATCTACCTTAGAAGACATAGTTTCCATGGTTCAGTACAGTGTAAATTTCTAGCTACCGTGTTGGAAAACTTGCACAACACGTTTAAATTGCTTTTATTTAAATATATGGCCTAGAGACAGAAAACTAAAATGTAATTGCAATGCACTGCCTTTGAGTTTGAAGAAATGATCAATATTGTTCCATAATTCAATTACAGTGGTTGCAGCTTTGTCAGTTTTATAGCTAATTGTTTCGTGACAGCATCTCCTTTCTTCACTGAGATGGAGAGAAAACAAAGCACGTTTATTACGAAATGAAATAAAATTTGCAAGCTCTAATCTCAAAAGGAATAAGCTAAAACCTGCAGCAACATTAGAATCGATTTTCTTTTTCTAAAACGGCAATGAAAATCGAGATTTTACTTTTGCCAATAATAGAAGGTGTGGCTAGATTGTTGGGTGGGAAGGGAACTTACTCAAGAAGTGTAGTTGTGTAAAGAAACATCTCAGTGTTTCCAATGCTGATGTTCTCAAGAGTGATTGTACTTTTGTATGATCTTAAAATGGACAGTATTTCCACTTGCACACTTGCTAAACTCCAAAATGTTCGCTTGAAATTGAAATAGAAAGTATTCCCAGACGTTACTCACTAGAACCTGTTATTTAATACAAGCATTCAGAAAATTCTTGCATTCTGTTGTTGATTCATTTTTCTCCTCATTAAATTTTCTCGAATCTTGTGTATTATGTATTTCTCGACAGGAATTTTCTTGCGACGTAATGACTGATTAAGTGCATACAGTAGATTAGGATATTCGTTTATTGTGAATGGTATTTTAGCGTGTTACATTTCCTTGGAACATTCGCGAACAGTTTATGTTAGCGAAACACGTGTCTTAATGTAAGAAGCGTACAGTTTTGCATTGTTGTTATGTTCATGTAAATTAGCATTGACCTTTTATAAAGGTTAATTGATTTCTTTCCAGAACGGACTCATACGTACTTTTTAACATTAACCATCGTACAAGAACAAAGTATTTCATTGTTCCATTTGTACCAAAATGAATTAATATTGGGTGCAAATTGTATGTTTTATCAAAGAAAAATGGTTTGAAAAAGTTGAGGTTAAAACCATGTGAAGTGTGTGTGTGTGTGTGTGTGTGTGTGTACTGGCCCGTCAGTTAGACAGCTAGTTCACCGACAAGAGACCTAACCAAATGCCTGACATGTTTACCAGCGATGTTATCGGTTTGCTTAGAATTAGGCTGACACGTGGCGAAGGTTAACCGAATGACCACTAGCTGCTTATTTCTTTTTTTTTATAGCTATTTTTGGTTTTGTTTTATTTTCTAAACTTTTTTGTTTTGGTCGAACGGGGGACAGTCAAATCAAGAAATGAGAAAACATAAACGTTTCAAGTGATTGAAATGTCATCAAGTCTTGCTAAAGAAAGAGTACTTTTCTTGTCGATTCAATCCTAAGAAAAATTAGTTAAAGTTAAAAACGACAGATAAAACTGTTCGTTCATTGTTCCACTGCATCTTTAAGATGCGATGACCTATATACAGAAAAGTTTGGTCCCAATTGACGAAGGTCTTGAAATGAGTTTATGTAGGAAACACTGATGTGCGTGCTTGTGACAGAGAAAGAAAGAGAAACACGGAGTTCTGCATGAATGTCCATCAGTTAAATATTATTTAACAATGACAGCAGAATCGAAGATTGAACAAAGTAACATATCTAGAAAGGCAGGTATGAGTAATACGCCTTATGTGCGAGGTCTTGTGTGTAAGTTATTATTATAGGATAAAATAACTAAAACTTATATTAAGATTTCTGCGTTTATAGTGGCATGACGTTATGTAAACTACAACATTTGTCAGCTGACAGTTTATACCCTGAAAAAAAACCCAACATTAAACTCTTATAACTGCAACTCTGAACAAAGTTTCTGTTGTCTTTGCATCTGTTGATCTATTATCACGCTCTATTCCTTTCATATCATATACTTGAAAACCTTCTTGTGCAATGATATTCTCATTTTAACAAACAGTTACTGTCAGCATGGAAAAAAATCCATAAGATCTGGCTCAGTTATGTTTTCCTGAGTGCAAATCAGTGTCTTGTTGACGATCCTCAAATTTGCAAGTTGGAAACAACAACAAAAAGTATTTCTTTATACAAGTGTTATGAGATTTGATTTTCTTGGGCAAGAACACAGAGCCAATATTTAATGGCTTTTTCCCACATTCACGTGCAGCTCTTTGTTCGCTTCTCCCTCTGGGTTGATAATTGTCTATATTACAAAAACAAATGAGCAAATCTCAAATAATGATTGTACCACCTATTTCTGTCGCATAGTTTCAGTCATTACTAGATGTCAAATTATACATCTTTTAAAAATTGAAGCTACAAAAGGTGTACGTACTTTGAACGGTGTTCTGGACTGACTTCATCCATGTGGTATAACGACTCTTTAACAACTTTTTTATGTTGGCAAAGAAATTGTACACTAAAGGAAATCAGGAAAATGAGTGTGCAATTGCGCAAAATGCTGATACACCCTCTTTGAATAGTCTTTATAAAAGGTTAAAATGTCGTTATGAATGAATCAAGAAATCTATTATTCTTGTTAGACCTTTTGTTCCAAATCTCGTAACAGACTTGTAGTATTTTGTTTTATTTTCTTCCAACTTTATTTATAGATAGTTGAAATGAGCTTATATGTTTGGATGTTGTCTATTTTTAATCCTTCCTCAATACTTCTATGTGTATTGCTCCTCCGTCCCCGATGGAGAAGTGTACGCTACGTGCACGATTGACGTTAATGATATCTTTTAGTTTCTCCACACTTAAATGAATCATAATGTCCTTTACATTTGACTAGTGCCAACGTTTTACCTTTTTGTTTTAAAAATCTCTTCTACTTTGTATATGTCATCTATTTTGCATGCAGAAGTTTCTGTTATTCGTATAAACTGCTTTCAATATCACCTTTATTCAAGTCTTCCACTGTGTGCTCAAATGGATCGCCTATTATTACTTACCTAATCTTAACTAATATCCGTCCCTTCTGAAAACATTTTGCATTGGAAAGTCTTGCTGTATCAACAAATTTAAACTTTGTCGTTCTATTTTTATTGGTTATGAAACAGCCAAATATATTTATCCATACCCTGATATGACGTCATCCTCGCAAGCTTCAGTTGAAATTATGTCTATTGGGATACGAGTACAGAATTATGCCTATTGGTATACGACTGTTGAATTTAAATTATGTATACTGGTATATGTATGGAATACGTTATAATGTATTGTGTAGTTTAACCAAATTGGTGTAAGTCGTTCAGCCGTCTTATTGACTTATGTACAATGGTCCAGTCTACATGGTGCAGTTACCTTTGGATGTTTTTGTTTGTTGTTGATGTTATCTCGTTACGCGGCTTGTTTAATGCAACAAAAAAAAAATGATACAGCGCCAGTTTTGTTTTTTAGTCTAGTATTGTATCCCTCTTTAAACGAGCAATATCATGCCTGTATTTTAATTAAAACAATTATTTCATTTACTCAGATGATTAGAAGACATGTATATTATTACTGTGAAAGACAACATCAGCCTATTATCCTTAGGCAGCTATAGTAACATCGATGTATAACTTGGCTGGCGGCTTCTAACGAGATATTCTATTATAAACACGTTAAAATTGATTGAATAAGCAATCGTTCATATCCATACCAAGAAAACCGTCAAAGAGTTTCCTTCAGGATTGAAGGTACTATTTACACAAAAATATTAGAACCTGCCTCGATCTGCGTAGACGAGAAAATAGAATATATAGTTGCTCTGAAGACCACAACTGGCTGATAAGGAGAAGGAAAACGTACGTAAATGTACCATTCCACAGCTGACCCATCATTAATTGAAATGAGTTGGTTAACCTATCTACGCATGCACTACCTGGGTTTCTTAATATACATTTAGGAACCCCATTATTAAAAGTAGCGGTTGATTCCTGAGGTGTAGAATATAGACTTTAATTTCAAACTCACGTAGTTATAAAATTCCGCTTCTGATATGGGTTTCTTAGCACTTAAGCATCAAATATTACGATAGATTCAGTAATAAGTAATTTGAAATTTAAAAATACTAGTACTGCATTTTAAATATTATCGTGTTTCTAATGGCATTATATATATATATATATATATATATATATATATATATATATATATATATATATATATATATATGAATTCAATCAGTATATTGTGCCCTTCATAGCAGCAGGAACGTTTCGACCTAAGATATGTATTAGTTATACAAAACCGGTCTCTTTGAAATGCAGATACATCAATATATAAAAAGCAATTTAGTGGGTTACACATAGTAAGTATTGACTAATTCTTTCGTAATCAGGTATACTACATTTTTACACAAGCCATTGATGCCATTCATGTGGAGTTTTCTTCCATTGATTGTGGGGTTTGTTATCTAGTAGGCACACCATTTCGCTTTAAAATTTTAGTTTTAGTGAACCGCCTACGTAAATTCCTTGTGCAAGCGTGGCTTGGGGCGTATTTGGTAATCCACTTATTTGCACTATCTTTGTCAATAAGACATCCACCTGAAAAAAGGCAACAACGTTCAACACAATTTGGCAAAGAATATGCATACAGGGGAAAATGTATGGACCTAGCTAGGTGACACAGGGTGAAATATCTTAGGAAATTTTGATATAGATAATATTCTTGACTTCAATCAACATCGCCCTGAGTCACGTGTAGCCAGAAAATTAAGTGCATGCACGTGGGTATGTGGGAAAAGAAGACGTTAACAGGCAAATCATGCTCATTCATTTGAGAAAACATTCGGAATGGGGTATTAACATTTAAGGTATGATTATCCTTCCCTTTGGTAATGTTTCCAAAAGAAGTTGTAATTATATGGCATATTCTTCGAGCCAGGACTAATCTCAGTCAAGGCGTATTTCAGACACACCACTTTCTCGTTAATTTATAGATTACAAGGAACGGTCACATTTGCTGCTCCCAGCATACAGGATATATTTTACATTTTCTATGAACAAAGGATTGGAACTTCTAAGGCACTTTATTTCCTCCAGATCTACGTATGCTCCTGAATTAATTTCTGCATTGAGTGCTGAGACTTCTCTGATCCAAGAAAAGGACGAAAAGAAGAAGAAAAAGAAAAAGAAATATACACTCCATTAGATACCAAATCCATTTGGACACAAAGCGGTACAGTGCAGGACCGAATCAGGTTAAGTGTGTGTGTGAGTGGATTCAAAAATTTCAAATGGGCCCTGACTTTCCTCGGAAGGGCATCAAAGCAAACATTTATGTGTCTATTTATTCAAAGTGAGCATAATACCGAAAGAAAATATGCGCAAGAGTTATGCGATAGTCAAATTTAAAGTGACTGTACCTTTGTGTGTACGTTAATTTAGTGGGGGGGGGGGGGGGCGGGGGAGAGGTCCCGACCTCCCTCTCGATCCGGTTATGTAAAGAATAACAAACCTGCTGCCAACTACGACAAAAACAATGAATAAAGCCATATCCCACAATAGTTAATAATCATTAGTCTGTTATATAAAGAAAACAGAAAACGTTAGCTCTGCTTTGTTTTATTTTGTGGACTTAGTACTTTTTCATGCAAAACAGCTACCAGGGTATACAAGACACAGGCTCCTGTGAAACACAGTTCAAGCATCGTTGTTGTGCATATGATCCAATATGCAATATCGTGGAACTGAGTAATTACCGATGCTGTTTGATACTGGTTTAGTCTATCATTTTCATACATTATGAAATAAATTATCTTGAAACTTGACACCGATACGGTTCCATGCCCCTGGAGAATCAGCCGTTCATCTTTGCAGCTGTGTTGTGTCAGTCAAAGCTTATTTGATCAGCGATTGATCTTTGATCACCAAGGTGCAGATTTAGACCCTCCGGGAATAAGCCATAAATCAATGGGCTTAGGATCAAACTCGATCAAGCTCGAATGCACCGCTACAAAACCCTACTTGATCGTGCATATTTCCAAGTAGACAACAATAGCATTAATACCCTAAGTCCCACGTTTATGAATCAATAAACAGTGCAACTTCTCATAGGGGCCCAACCATTCTGGCGAGAGGGGAGAACATGATATTTTCTTTGAGCGAGGATATTTTGTTTTCTTTATCTCAAGATTGTTTTTCTTTCAAATAAGTAAACGATTCTTTTGATTCTTCTTCTTCATATCAGAACAAGAATATTTTGTTCAATGGATTTGATGGCTGGAATGTCTTTTCATTTTCACAAGTATCCCAAGGATACCTTATCCCCCACCCCCTTGTTCCCACCAATGATAATTAAATCGAAGGTCTCTTATGGTCATCCCCTTTAAACACAAGACGCCTATATCCAGTCTGCGTCTCATTTTCTATTTCCTTCATTTCATCTACATATTTGACCTTTCCTTACGAGCCCCATCTCTTGTCCGTGCAACACTGATTCATCGCGTTTGTTGCAATGTACTCCCTATGTTGGTTTCTCAGTAATAAAAAGAAAATGGGTTCGTTGCCTTTGTTCTTTCTTTCTTCATCACTACGATGACTTCCAGATTTGCAAAGTGGTTTGCGACGAGTTCTTAGAATGACAAACAAGGTCTAATTCTTCAAAAAGATACAAACAAATCACCATGGAACCTCTATCGATAATTAACATCTCTTGATATTTTAAGTTTGGGTCTTTATAAAGAAGCATTTAAGAAGCTACAACTTGAAGCCCTAGTCTTTGATTATTGATTACAAAACAGTTCCAAACAGTCAGTGGATAAATATTCAACTGTTTCGGCGGTATTATAGTTCCTTTTGTAAGAAAGAAGTATCTGGCAAAGAAGATGAGTAGGAAAGCATATGGTCATTCACTGGATTATGCAAAGAGTTGGCAGAAAAGTGACAAGAACTCAATCAGTTGTGTTCTAAGATCTGTCACTAGAATGGTGTTCACAGGTTTGCTGATGATGCAATACATGGAATCGTGATCCATCTGTGAAGTATCCATAGACCGATGAAAATAGAAACAGACCAAAGAAATGCTCTTAAGAAATTTATCTGATATTCAGATTCAAAATATTGTGTTTTGATTGTGTAAATGCGCGTGCACATGAATCAGGAATACTTATTGGCACAGAATTACAGCAACATAATTTTGAAATATATGATGATGTCTCTCTTATAGTTCGTCCCTATCTGAAGAGAAGTCACTATGTCCACGTCCCCGTGAATAATCTTCTTTCCCGAAAAGATATATTCTGCCTGGTGAGCGTTGTCTTGGAAGAACTCTTGTGAAAATTGGAAGACTCAAACCCCAGTATGTGCCCCCCGCCCCCCCCCCCCCCCCATCTTGTCTGGATGACCAGGATCTTCCAGAGAAATACAGAATTCTGGATTCATTTTGTTGTCAGCGATTAAAAAAGTGAAGAAACATTTGTTTGCTGATCGCTTGCATATGGACCACTTTAAAACAACCAGAGAATGGCGCCTAAATAATCCTTTACTATTATTTCAAGTGTTCGTTAGAATAAAGAGTAACGAATAAAGAAAGTCACGGGTGTTGATCATTAGATATTTCCTACACCTCTAAACGTAGTCGTCTTTGTATTGTCATTTTTTGTCGTCACTAAACATACGGAAAAAAACTTACAGTGGTCTCA
Source organism: Sinohyriopsis cumingii (assembly GCA_028554795.2). Taxonomy (NCBI): domain Eukaryota; kingdom Metazoa; phylum Mollusca; class Bivalvia; order Unionida; family Unionidae; genus Sinohyriopsis; species Sinohyriopsis cumingii. Next base: position 282,300 of record JAPYKE020000445.1, read on the forward strand.
TACAAGATCTTATCATAAACGAGTTGTTCGTCAAGTACGAAAACATCACATATGTACATCATATCAGCTGCCAATACAAGCCAAAGTCCGTGAAATGGAGACACGCGTCTCAGTAAGACAGTCTATCCAGAAATCTGATTTTAAAATATATATGATACTATGTCCACTGTTTTATGTGAAAGTAGGCGGCGTCTCGTCTACCGAACATTTTGGGATTTCCTGTTCTGTCATTTGTATTTTCCATTGGCAATCGTGTGCAGCTCACCATGGAAAAAGACCCTCAAGCAAGAGAAAGGAGAACATATCAACTATAGATCCTGCCCATCACAATAAAAAGCATTCCTAAGGATCCGAAAGTTGTATTAACATGGCATCTTGCACTGTGTGAAGGAAAGGAAGACTGCATATACAAGGAAGTACCCTAACTAAACTAGCAACATCTGGAATGGGTGCTACTAAAGACAAAGTGTATGCTTTTCAACGTATTGAGAAGCCTGCCACGTGGTATCTAATATACACCTGGACGAGACTGAAGTCATTACACTCCTTCACAGAAATTATGGACAAAAGGCTTCGTTTTGAAACTTCGAATTTCAGCAAGAACATTTAGTTTTAGACTTCAATTTTTATTCTCTGCCCTTTATGATGCCGAGAAGACAGATACTGTCAATAATAGTGGCAGAAAATAAACTTCCGCCGAACATTTCGAATGAAATTATCGAGGGCATTTCAGAAGCCATTATATCAATTATAGCAGCTGAAAGTAATGCACATATAGAGAATATAGTTGAGGATATTGCAAACATTCTAAATGATTCGGATATACCATGTGATATTTGCCTTATATTGATATCAGTGATACAGATGAAGAGGATGTACAACACATTAATGAAGAAAAGAATAAAGGAGGAGAAAACATAAGAGAAATACAATTCCAATATTAGGATGAAGTGGCTGATACTATTAAAGATATTATCCAAGATATTCAGTCCCTCCTTGAAGAAATACAGATACCATTTATGACAAAGATGAAACTGATGTATGTAGTACTAACAGTAGTACACTAGAGTATCACAATCTAAAGGTTGCACCGTCGCCGCCACTCACATACCGCAATCATTTACATGTCATTGGTACGGATGACAATATTTGCACAATGAAAGAGGTTCTCGAAGATTGTTTCGGTTTCTTGATTCATTGCCCCACTCAAGTCCAGAGACGCTGAGAATAAAATATGCATGACCAGGAATTTCGGTAAGCCAACTTGAACTGATATTCGTTTAGAAGACCCATGAGGAATTGGTATGAAAGTACAGCCATTGCCGTTGCAGAAAGACTAGGAGGAAAAGATGGATGCAACTTACTTTTGGACATTATGGGGTCTTCACTGTCGTTCTCAGTTTTGAATGGAGCTTCATTTATGCTTTATTTTGTACACTTCTTATGATAGAATACAATTTAAGTCATTTTCACAAACAAATGAAACATGCACTATTCAGTACATCTCACATTGATATCAGTGCCATCATCGGATTAGACACTTTTTGAGAGAATGGGCAAACAGACGCAAAAATGTATTCGACCGGAGGCCTTACTAAGCATAAAAGCCAAATATGTTCACACAAGAGTAGCAGAGACAAGTGCATACAGTAATCCAGACTGTCATCTGAGGAGAAGATTTGTTAAATGTGAATGCAAGATGAGACAAATGACGGGGAGATAGCCGAAAATCTGCAAAAGTTCGCCAGTGACAGTGACTTAGGTCATATTTTAAGAACAGTTGATCTGATACCTCGATGAGAGCGAATGTCATTACGTTTTAACCCCATTCCAAGAAATATAAATTAAAAAGAGAATCCAGAGGTGCGGCAAGAGTCATATATCTAGTCGCAGAAGAGACGGGAAAACTCCTGCTTCACAGATATGCAGCTAGATATGGTCATTTGTGTATGACACTTGGTGATCGTCCTAACATTGAAATCGATAAATGGACCTAAACATCTCATCAACAGAGCAAAAAGATCGAAAGCGTCAACAATCAAGAGGAATAAAGGGGCACTGTACATGAACATAAACAGTAAGGAAAAAAAAAACAACCAAAAAGGGAAAGTGAAACAGACGACGAATGTGATCTATCTAAGCTCATCCACGAATACTTGCTGGTCAATTTTTAAGCAAGAGTGGACAAAATAAATAAATCAGTTATTGTGAAAAGAGCTCTTCCCGAGTTCATAAAGAAAATATCTGATACTGGAGCTGCAAGTGAGAAAAGGCAAGTTGGCCTGATTTAGACGAGTTCATCCTAATGGATTTCAAGGTTGTTCCAGATACCATAAAGGACCACACGAAAGCTTGTCAAAGACTTTTCTGGGGCGATGTTCAAGATATCAGCTCCGTCTGGAAACGAATTGTACAGTACTTATCAAAGTCAAATCTTCACGAGCTGATAGGACACCTTCCAGATTTACATCACACTGATATTTGTGAGGAAAAATACTCTTACACTTAAATGCAGAAAAAGAGATGACCAGTGATAAAACATTTCCATATATTTTGGAAATGTTTCCTGGCTATAAATGTACAAGTTCCTATATAGGCAGTCACATTGTTCTGCTTCTTCTTAAGCCGAATATAATCATGAATATAGTCAATGACGCTCTGCGGACAGTATACCTTTGATAATAGACCGACTGCACATGTTGTTACTTTTACAACATCATAATGGAATCGATTTACTTTCGAATCTGGAATTGTTGGTGTCTAGAAGCTGTTCGACATCAGGCAGAAAAAGGGAGAAGCTAAAATAGCTCAGCTTGATTGAATGCAGGAGATAGATGCTGAACTGCTTGGCGGAGATTCTTTCGTCAATTTCTTATCATTAGCGGATATGGATACAGTCCTAATTTGACTCTTTGGTATCTGTCTCCACTGAAAAAGAAAGGGAAATGGAACCTTTACACGCCCTGCTTATGCGTGGTTACAGAAATAAAACCTTACCAATGCAACATCTCGAAAATCGTAAAAAGTACTGAAAGCTACCTAATTATGAAGTATTCAGCAGATCTGATTGCCACCATTTTGTGCATGAGTAGAATATACATTTTACCGCGATATTATGGAGTTTGGAACTTTACGTAAAAATATTGTAATGAAAGTCATTGGTAATCAAGATCTTATGCATTTCAAACTCTTTCACATTGCGATCAATAAGAAAAATCTAAGCCAGCTTCCTGTTTGGAGAAGTTTTACTGTCATAAGACCTAAAATGCATCTGCATTGACCTTTGATGAAGTCTGACCAATAACTATCAACATATCTAGAAAAGATAAATTCAGACATCTACACACACGGTTGTCTCCACCCACCAATTCACGCTTAGATAGATTATTCATTGACTAAATGGTGTCATGAGACAATTTTATCAGATTTTCTTCAACAGTGTTGTATCTCCACACATGCATACTCTGACGTGCTTTATAGTTTCGAAGATGATTTTCATGTACCTGATCAGGAAGAATTGCTGTCAATACCATCACACCAGAAAAAATACTGCAGTAGGAAATTAATTCTGCTATTTAGAATAAGGACATAAAGGAAGTGTGCCTTACCAGGGATGCAAGGCAAGCTGGATCCAAGAAAACGAGACAGACAGCCTTTAATGCCATCCGCAATGTATATATTCGACAAATCTTAACTTTACAAACTTCTTTTTCTGTTCCTTAAGAAATGACTTGACAATTAAATGCAAATATAATCACACACGACACGTACGCATGTACATATATCGCTGTTACGAACGGCTTAAATTCTTGTATTTGGTAAACAAAATGCTCGATTATTGTTTTTTCAGATAGTTATATGCAAACGAAATAATTATTTTCACCATTTTAAATGTACAAATGTATAAGGGGTATCAGTTTTTGCTTCTCGTCCTTCCAGGCAACATTTTTGAAACAGAAACAATGTACATTTAGGAGCCAAATATAGACGCAAATTGTACCGGCCTGTTTTGGTCAAAGGTCATATTTCGAATGACATTTTCATTCTTGATACAAGGGTCTTGAGGCTCAGATTACGTTTTGTCAACATTCATTTTTTATCAGTAATGTTTTACCAGAAATTTCATGACAAAAACACTCTTCTAGAGAAAATGAACTTTGCATACACATACAAGTTTCCTTATTATACAGATTTACATACCTTACCACAACGATCTTTGCATACACATACAAGTGTCATTATTATACTGATTTACATGCCTTACCACAACGAACTTTGCATACACATACAGTTGTCCTTATTATACTGATTTACATACCTTACCTCAACGAACTTTGCATACACATACAAGTGTCATTATTATACTGATTTACATACCTTACCACAACGAACTTTGCATACACATATAGTTGTCATTATTATACTGGTTTACATGCCTTACCACAACGAACTTTGCATACACATACAAGTGTCATTATTATACTGATTTACATACCTTACCACAACGAACTTTGCATACACATATAGTTGTCATTATTATACTGGTTTACATGCCTTACCACAACGAACTTTGCATACACATACAAGTGTCATTATTATACTGATTTACATACCTTACCACAACGAACTTTGCATACACATATAGTTGTCATTATTATACTGGTTTACATGCCTTACCACAACGAACTTTGCATACACATACAAGTTTCCTTATTATACAGATTTACATACCTTCCCACAACGATCTTTGCATACACATACAATTGTCATTATTATACTGATTTACATGCCTTACCACAACGAACTCTGCATACACATACAAGTGTCATTATTATACTGATTTACATACCTTACCACAACGAACTTTGCATACACATATAGTTGTCATTATTATACTGGTTTGCATGCTTTACCACAACGAACTTTGCATACACATACAAGTGTCATTATTATACTGATTTACATACCTTACCACAACGATCTTTGCATACACATACAGTTGTCATTATTATACTGGTTTACATGCCTTACCACAACGAACTTTGCATACACATACAAGTGTCATTATTATACTGATTTACATACCTTACCACAACGAACTTTGCATACACATATAGTTGTCATTATTATACTGGTTTACATGCCTTACCACAACGAACTTTGCATACACATACAAGTTTCCTTATTATACAGATTTACATACCTTGCCACAACGATCTTTGCATACACATACAATTGTCATTATTATACTGATTTACATGCCTTACCACAACGAACTCTGCATACACATACAAGTGTCATTATTATACTGATTTACATACCTTACCACAACGAACTTTGCATACACATATAGTTGTCATTATTATACTGGTTTACATGCCTTACCACAACGAACTTTGCATACACATACAAGTGTCATTATTATACTGGTTTAAATGCCTTACCACAACGAACTTTGCATACACATACAAGTGTCATTATTATACTGGTTTACATACCTTACCACAACGAACTTTGCATACACATACAAGTGTCATTATTATCCTTATTTATATACCTTACGAAAACGAATTTTGCATACACATACAGTTGTCATTATTATACTCATTTACATACCTTACCACAACGAACTTTGCATACACATACAGTTGTCTTTATGATACTGCCTTACATATCTTACCACAACGAACTTTGCATACACATACAAGTGTCATTATTATACTGATTTACATACCTTACCAAAACGAACTTTGTACACACATGCAAGTGTCATTATTATACTGATTTACATACCTTACCACAACGAACTTTGCATACACATACAAGTGTCATTATTATCCTTATTTATATACCTTACGAAAACGAATTTTGCATACACATACAGTTGTCATTATTATACTCATTTACATACCTTACCACAACGAACTTTGCATACACATACAGTTGTCATTATGATACTGCCTTACATATCTTACCACAACGAACTTTGCGTACACATACAGTTGTCATTATTATACTGGTTTACATGCCTTACCACAACGAACTTTACATACATATACAGTTGTCATTATTATACTGCCTTACATATCTTACCACAACGAACTTTGCATACACATACAGTTGCCATTATTATACTGGTTTACATGCCTTACCACAACGAACTTTGCATACACATACAGTTGTCATTATTATACTGGTTTACATGCCTTACCACAACGAACTTTACATACATATACAGTTGTCATTATTATACTGCCTTACATATCTTACCACAACGAACTTTGCATACACATACAAGTGTCATTATTATACTGATTTATATACCTTACCAAAACGAACTTTGCATACACATACAGTTGTCATTATTATACTGATTTACATACCTTACCACAACGAACTTTGCATACACATACAAGTGTCATTATTATACTGATTTATATACCTTACCAAAACGAACTTTGCATACACATACAGTTGTCATTATTATACTGATTTACATACCTTACCACAACGAACTTTGCATACACATACAAGTGTCATTATTATACTGATTTATATACCTTACCAAAACGAACTTTGCATACACATACAAGTGTCATTATTATACTGGTTTACATGCCTTACCAAAACGAACTTTGCACACACATACAGTTCCCATTATTATACTGATTTACATACCTTACCTCAACGAACTTTGCATACACATAGAAGTGTCATTATTATACTGATTTACATGCCTTACCAAAACGAATTTTGCATACACATACAGTTGTCATTATTATACTGGTTTACATGCCTTACAACAACGAACTTTACATACATATACAGTTGTCATTATTATACTGCCTTACATATCTCACCACAACGAACTTTGCATACACATACAGTTGCCATTATTATACTGGTTTACATGCCTTACCACAACGAACTTTGCATACACATACAGTTGTCATTATTATACTGGTTTACATGCCTTACCACAACGAACTTTACATACATATACAGTTGTCATTATTATACTGACTTACATATCTTACCACAACGAACTTTGCATACACATACAAGTGTCATTATTATACTGATTTACATGCCTTACCACAACGAACTTTGCATACACATACAGTTGTCCTTATTATACTGATTTCTATACCTTACCAAAACGAACTTTGCATACACATACAAGTGTCATTATTATACTGATTTATATACCTTACCACAACGAACTTTGTATACACATACAGTTGTCATTATTATACTGATTTACATACCTTACCACAACGAACTTTGCATACACATACAAGTGTCATTATTATACTGATTTACATGCCTTACCAAAACGAATTTTGCATACACATACAGTTGTCATTATTATACTGGTTTACATGCCTTACCACAACGAACTTTTCATACATATACAGTTGTCATTATTATACTGCCTTACATATCTTACCACAACGAACTTTGCATACACATACAGTTGCCATTATTATACTGGTTTACATGCCTTACCACAACGAACTTTGCATACACATACAGTTGTCATTATTATACTGGTTTACATGCCTTACCACAACGAACTTTACATACATATACAGTTGTCATTATTATACTGCCTTACATATCTTACCACAACGAACTTTGCATACACATACAAGTGTCATTATTATACTGGTTTACATGCCTTACCACAACGAACGTTGCATACACATACAAGTGTCATTATTATACTGGTTTACATGCCTTACCAAAACGAACTTTGCACACACATACAGTTCCCATTATTATACTGATTTACATACCTTACCACAACGAACTTTGCATACACATACAAGTGTCATTTTTATACTGGTTTACATGCCTTACCACAACGAACTTTGCATACACATATAGTTGTCATTTTTATACTGGTTTACATGCCTTACCACAACGAACTTTGCATACACATACAAGTGTCATTATTATACTGATTTACATACTTTACCAAAACGAACTTTGCACACACATACAGTTGTCATTATTATACTGATTTACATACCTTACCACAACGAACTTTGCACACACATACAAGTGTCATTATTATACTGGTTTACATGCCTTACCACAACGAACTTTGCATACACATATAGTTGTCATTATTATACTGGTTTACATGCCTTACCACAACGAACTTTGCACACACATACAAGTGGCATTATTATACTGATTTACATACCTTACCAAAACGAACTTTGCATACACATACAAGCATCATTATTATACTGGTTTACATGCCTTACCACAACGAACTTTGCATACACATATAGTTGTCATTATTATACTGGTTTACATGCCTTACCACAACGAACTTTGCATACACATACAAGTGTCATTATTATACTGATTTACATACCTCACCACAACGAACTTTGCATACACATATAGTTGTCATTATTATACTGGTTTACATGCCTTACCACAACGAACTTTGCATACACATACAAGTGTCATTATTATACTGATTTACATACCTTACCACAACGAACTTTGCATACACATATAGTTGTCATTATTATACTGGTTTACATGCCTTACCACAACGAACTTTGCAAACACATACAAGTGTCATTATTATACTGATTTACATACCTTACCACAACGAACTCTGCATACACATACAGTTGTCATCATTATACTGATTTACATACCTTACCACAACGAACTTTGCATACACATACAGTTGTCATTATTACACTGGTTTACATGCCTTACCACAACGAACTTTGCATACAGATACAGTTGTCATTATTATGCTGGTTTAAATGCCTTACCACAACGAACTTCACATACATATACAGTTGTCATTATTATACTGCCTTACATATCTTACCACAACGAACTTTGCATACACATACAGTTGTCATTATTATACTGGTTTACATGCCTTACCACAACGAACTTTGCATACATATACAGTTGTCTTTATTATACTGCCTTACATATCTTACCACAACAAACTTTGCATACACATACAAGTGTCATTATTATACTGGTTTAAATGCCTTACCACAACGATCTTTGCATACACATATAGTTGTCATTATTATACTGGTTTACATGCCTTACCACAACGAACTTTGCATACACATACAGTTGTCATTATTATACTGGTTTACATGCCTTACCACAACGAACTTTACATACATATACAGTTGTCATTATTATACTGCCTTACATATCTTACCAAAACGAACCTTGCATACACATATAGTTGTCATTATTATACTGGTTTAAATGCCTTACCACAACGAACTTTACATACATATACAGTTGTCATTATTATCCTGGTTTACATACCTTACCACAACGAACTTTGCACACACATACAGTTGACATTATTATACTGCCTTACACATCTTACCACAACGATCTTTGCATACACATACAGTTGTCACTATTATACTGATTTACATACCTTACCAAAACGAACTTTGCAAACACATACAGTTGTCCTTTACATACATTACCACAACGACCTTTGCATACACATACAAGTGTCATTATTATACTGGTTTAAATGCCTTACCACAACGAACTTTACATACATATACAGTTGTCATTATTATACTGGTTTACATACCTTACCACAACGAACTTTGCATACACATACAGTTGTCATTATTATACTGCCTTACACATCTTACCACAAGGAACTTTGCATACACATACAAGTGTCATTATTATACTGATTTACATGCCTTACCACAACGAACTTTGCATAGACATACAAGTGTCATTATTAAACTGATTTACATGCCTTACCACAACGATCTTTGCATACACATACAAGTGTCATTATTATACTCATTTACATGCCTTACCACAACGAACTTTGCATACACATACAAGTGTCATTATTAAACTGATTTACATGCCTTACCACAACGAACTTTGCATACACATACAGTTGTCCTTATTATACTGATTTACATACCTTACCACAACGAACTTTGCATACACATACAAGTGTCATTATTATACTGGTTTACATGCCTTACCAAAACGATCTTTGCACACACATACAAGTGTCATTATTATACTGATTTAAATACCTTACCACAACGAACTTTGCATACACATACAAGTGTCATTATTATACTGCCTTACATATCTTACCACAACGAACTTTGCATACACATACAAATGTCATTATTATACTGGTTTACATGCCTTACCACAACGAACTTTGCATATACATACAAGTGTCATTATTATACTGGTGTACATGCCTTACCAAAACGATCTTTGCATACACATACAGTTGTCCCTATTATACTGATTTACATACCTTACCACAACGAACTTTGCATATACATACAAGTGTCATTATTATACTGGTTCACATGCCTTACCACAACGAACTTTGCATACAGCAGCAGGGGGGGGCGAATCGGACATTTTGTCCAAACGTCATTTGGCTTAATTAATACTTTCTGCAACTCAATGATCTAGTGTCGTCAGCGCCTGGTAAAAAAAAAGACGACGTCGTCGTCGGGGATCGTCCAATCGTCATTTGGTTTAATTAATACCTTCTGCGCGTCGATCCCCAGCGTCGTCAGCGTCCGGTAAGCGCATCGACGACCGCGTCGATGTCATCGCCCCCCCTGCTGCTATGATCTTACAAACAGAGTGATCACTAACTCCTCCTCTTGCAGATCAATTAGGTTATTTGACTGATCGGTAAGTCTGAAATTAATTCTCGTTAAAAACCGATTATGGCATCGCATATAGACCGGATTAATCGGACTCTCAACGATTAAAAATCCCGGAGGGGCTGTTGGTGAAAATGAATAAAGGATATACCCCTGTTGGGCCTGATTTGATTGCTTGGTATCCACCTGGTAACTTCCTTCGATAGCATCACACACTAGATTAATCGCTATCACCGATACAATATTTACGTTGTATGGAGCAATATGCCTACCATCATCTCCGTTATCGTGTCTGAGGATAGTTGATGGATCCAGAAAATCATTAAGAGATTTTCTTAGTTCTGGCGCATTGTATCCTGGAACCTTTAAATCGGGTAAATCGGCTTCTGTGATATTAAACTCGGTTAGGAATTTTTGTTTATCATTAGTTCTGCTATCGGATATTACTTTAACAATTCGTTCATTGATATATTCCATGTCTGATATAAGTTGATTTAACACCTCAACGTGTTTTTGTGCTTTTGTCTCCCGTAGCTGTTCTAGTTGCAATCGGTAATTACGATTAATCTCGGCAAACGCATCAGTGATATCATTTAAACTAATTGCGATCTCGACGTCTGTTTCAGGAGTTTCCTTATACGTAAAATACCATTTAATGGTATTCCTGTTTTGAAATATAAACCTGGGGGGTAAGAACGCGTTTTTCATAACAGATAATTTATCTCGATACCGGGGGGTAATCTCATGATACGATTGCGTGTCCGCGGCGATTCCATGAGGTGGATTCTTAGGCCATCCTAGTATGGTTCTTATTGAACTGTTATAGATATCAACCATATACCCCGGTGTGCTTATTTCAATCGTCGACGATAACGTCGGTTCATGAACCGTAATAGCGATTTTTGATTCTTTTCCTGTGATCGATTTTATCCTGCGTTGAAATTCTTTATTGATTTGTTCTATTTGGTATGACCCAGTTGGTATTGTAACCTCCTCCCAGTCTGGGGTCCCATCGGGTTTATTTGTCCGTGCAAAAACCAGCGAGTTATTAGGTTGTTGTCCGTTAAATGCGTCCGCTCGAATATTAGGCCAACTGTGATATACTCGCAATTTTGCCAGCGCTATTTCCTTCACTGGAACCGGTGATGGAAAGTTCACACTGAATTCGGGTTTTGTTGACGTTATCGATATCATATTTGTTTGTACCGGAGTGGTGTTCTCCGCGATCCGTTGAAGCAACTGAAACCCTTCGGGGTTCAGCGACATTATTATTATTCGTTGTTTTTAGTGTCTAATTTCAACAACCAGGTGGTTCCGGCTTCCAGTTGAAAATCCTCGATTTTTGACATCGCGGAGCTATACAACTGGACCATCGTGGAGAATTCAACATCGGATACGAACAAATTATCAATTGACAACGAGATCAACCCGGATAATTTCGAGTACGCGTCGGATACTATTTGATGTTTTACTGTATACTCGTTGAGTTTTTTCTGAAAACACGATGATATCTTTCTAGTGATTGCGTTGGCGACTCTAGCAACTGTCATCGCGGAGACAGCGATTGGAACAGCGATCGGGGCTATCGTGGTTACCGTGGATAAAATAACACCGGTACCGGCTACTATACCCGACACCGAGTACACGACCGCGTCGATGGCGGTTATTTTTCGGCGGTATTTTTTTATTTTTACACGGTATTGTTCGGAAAGCGTTTTCAAGTTCGCGGAGAATTCTTTTGCGGTATCGAATCGATATTGATGTGACGTCGGTGATACCTCTGATTCAATTTCCTTGGTGGTCATTTTTATTTTAAAAGAGCTAGTGTTTTTAATTAATTAGATTCGCTACAAATTCCACATACCATGTGATGTTTGCCCCGGCTAGATTTCCATCAACGGCATAAATTGTAAACTGTTCAGTTGCGTTCCTGTCTATAATTGTTGATATTGTATTGTTAAACCCGGATGAACTCGACGATAATATATTAAACTGCATCATTGAAACCAGTGTCAATCGATAAATGCCCTTAACAGTTGCGGTGATATTTACTGTATTCTGTGTAGGAGTCCAATCGAATGATCCATGCCGAATTATGTATACTGTGTTGATGGTGTTCTCATGAGGGATTTTTATTTTTATCATTTCCGGTATTCTGTCTTTGATATTTGCAACATCAACTATGATTGTTTCTATTTCCCGTGTATGCACGTATAAACCCCTTTTGATCGAGCTTTCAATATCAGTTTTGATTGTTTCTATTTCCCGTGTATTCTCGGTCATACTTTTTTTGTTCGCTGCAACATCAAGTTTGATTGTTCCTATTTCATATGTATGCGCGTCTATACCTTTTTTGTTCGCTGCAACATCAGTTTTGATTATTCCTATTCCCCGCCAATACGCGTCTACATTTTTTTTTGTTCGCTTCAACATCAGTTTTGATTGTTCCTATTTCCTGTGTATGCGCGTCCACACCTTTTTTGTTCGCTTCAATATCAGTTTTGATTGTTCCTATTTCCTGTGTATGCGCGTCCATATTATTTATGATCGTTGTAACATCAGTTTTGATTGTTTCTATTTTCCGTCCATGCGAGTCTACATTATTTATGATCGTTGCAACATTAGCGCCGATTATTTCTATTTCCCGCTCATGCGCGTCTACATTATTTCTGTTCGTTGCAACATCAGCTTTAATTATTTTTATTTCCTGTCCATACGCAGTGATATCATTTATAGTTATTGTAATCTCATCCAGCTTGGTATTTTTTTTACCAAAAAATTTATCAAAGTTGTCATCGATCCTGTTAACATTTTTTCGTAACGTGTAAAATTGGCCCGACAGCGTCGTAAACTCCAAAATAGTATTTTTTATTGTTGCAAGATTTGGTTCGGTCACCGTCGGGGTCCCAAAAAAACTAGCGGTAGTGAGTTGTATATCGGTGATAGATTTTTTCACCTCGGCGACAGATTTTTTCACCTGCGCGTCAAGTTCGGTCACCGATCTATCTAACCTTGTAAAACCGTCCTGGACTAATGTTACCCTATCCGTCACCGTCGATATATGTTTACCCGGTTTGAGTCGTCCGTCGCCGGTATACAGCGCGATAGTGTCCTCGGCGGCATCACGCCGTCGTATTAAAACGTCATCCAGCGACACATTACTGGATTTCAATTTACCCTGGCGGTCTTGAAATACAACTATTTCACCCGGGTCAACACTGGTTAAATTCAACGTATCAGCGATTTCATCCTCGATTAGTTTTTTTATGTCGGCGGCGGCCGTTTCCGTGGATTCTTTCAGCGCCGAAACCGGTCGTCCCCAAATATCAATCATCGTTATTGTAAAAAAAAACGGCGTTTCTAATTAACCCGCCGGGCCTCTACGACCCCACTAGTGTATTCGTTTACAACCACATGAGGTGGTTTTCGCGATGATGAAATCGCCGCGAGTACGTTCAATACCTCACGGCCACATATCGGTGGGTCGCTTAATCGCTGTGTTGGCAGCGTGGAATAAAAAGCCCGGGCTGAACACGCCCGGATATACCGCATAAACTCTTTCGGCGGAGCTAACCCGTATGAATCAAAATAGACGATCGCACGCGGATCAATCGCGTACGCAACCCAATGAGTTCCCGCTCCGGAGGACCCATCGAGGTTAATTATGCCTGTTTCAGTATTCCTTGGGGCCGCCGGTAATTGATCCCTCATAAAAACACCTCTGAAGTTTTTTATCGCTAGCGCGTTTGCGGCGTCTATTAAATCAAAATTAGACATGGGAGTCATTGACTCCTGCGTTAATAAACGGTCCCCGGTAGTCTTAGACCCTTTCCCGAGTACCATGAATACGGGGTTCCCCGTAGTCTTAGACCCTTTCCGGCTACGGGTCGTTTTTTTTTTTATAGCCTTTCCCGGTTGCCTTTTTCAGTGCCATTCCCGCCGCGGTACCAACTGCCCCCAACGCAGCCGCCTTAGCCACTGCTGGGGCCGCCGCGGCAATCAACGCTGGAATTGCGGCTAACAGCGGAAATATCCCACCGGTCTTTTCCATGTTTTTAATCGTTGCGGCCGAGAAATCTATTTGAACACCCTTTTTATTCTTCATCGTATCATTGAAATGTTTTATTTGACGCGCCGTCAACGATATCTTATGATTACCACCTGCCATCTGTGACGGCTTTAACGTTATTGTGGTTCCACATTGTTTAGCCGACTTTGATCGTAATTTCTTGACTTGACCATCGGTCAACTCTACACCGACAACATTATACGACATTTTTATTGTAAACGCGTTTATGTTTTCAATTACATGTTTTCCACTGGTGCATCAACGATTCTCATTCGTCCACCAACACCTTCCAACAGCATTGATTTATCGCTGAGAATGACAGCAACCGCTCTATAATCGGCAATAACGCCGCGAGTTACATTAGCTCGGAAGTGTATATCAACGACGGATTGTCTTGTTAAATCAAGATGTTCGAGCGAAAAGTAATAGATCGGATATAGTTCTTTGAAATCATGTTGTGATATTTGCAAACCAGTGTCGACGTTTTGATCACGACTCATATACGACAGCAACCGA
This sequence comes from Sinohyriopsis cumingii, assembly GCA_028554795.2. Taxonomy (NCBI): domain Eukaryota; kingdom Metazoa; phylum Mollusca; class Bivalvia; order Unionida; family Unionidae; genus Sinohyriopsis; species Sinohyriopsis cumingii. The sequence goes on from JAPYKE020000445.1 coordinate 297,573, forward strand.
TGGTACACGCGTGCAATATGGTTTTGACCGTAATTAAGTTGTATATCCTCAGATGGTTCCTGCTGGCCGTTTATTCTCAGCGAGACGTCAGTAACGCCTAATCGATCAAATATCATATGGCTGGATAGTTGATTATCAACTCTCGTCATATCCTGCAACGCAACAAATATATGACGCGGAGCCGAAATGCCTTGTTGTGATGCCAGGTTCCATGTGAATATACCATTGATATTTGATTGCTTAGTATCTGTTGTTGTTGTTAACCAACTTAGTAATGATTTTCCTCCCTGCTCCATAAAGGATAGCAATCGTGCCTCTGTGGTAATGGATGGAGTCATTACTGGCATCCACAATAATATTTTAGTTAAAACGACTTTACCAGGGTCATTATTTGGATTCGCAAGATCCGCTGGAATTCTCCAAATTGCATTTCTATCATCACCTTTTCGCACAAGCACCACGGTATGCTTTGCTCCGTAGATAACTTTTCGCACGTTCCTACAAAATCCAAATATATGATGCAGTGGAATCGCGCATGAGAAAGATCTACGCGGCCCTGTTAACATTGATATGCGTGTTGCAGCTCCGATGTTAAAATTAGGATCGCTGTTTATAATCATATTCTCAACATCAGCGTTAGCGCTATCAGCATTATTTCTTGGTCGTCTTACCACAAATTGCGAGTTTCCAGCAGTGTTTCTAGTATCCTTTGCAAACATCATAGATGGACCCGCTGATCTTGTATAATCGTCGGAATATCTTGCTAGCCCTATTATTGTTGTAGCAACATCAACATCACGTTCTATTGATTCAATTTCTCGCCCGTCAATGAGATATTTTGCGCTCTCAAATAGCGCCATTACGCCGTTATTGACTAAGCCAACTTTGGTATCATCTGGATACGGTGCTGGTACAGCAGGAGTATCGGCCTCTGTTACAAGTTCTCCTTCGATTTCAATAAACGCTTCACACGGTAAAAAGTATTTACTGGTATCATGGACTTGAAGTTCAATTCGCGATCGTATGTTGGGTTGTACTGCATGATAGGAATAAAATTGATAATTACGGACAGAATCATCCTTGTGCACTGGTGCGTCCATATCAAACGCCGGGTCAGTTGTTCGTTTAAACATTTTATTTAATAATACGCTGATGCATCTAAATCATCGTCGTCGTTTTAAATTCTTCGAATTTTGTCGTGGTTTTAAACCACTTCCCGCTATTATGTTTGCGATGTCATCTTGATTATTGTTTACCAACGACGCTAGTTTTTCTTCCACGGCGTTATTTATTACTTTACTGACATTTGCAGGCATCACTGTCGTTGATGGCATCACCGGTGGTTTCTGTTTTTTTCTCCTCACCAACGACATTAGTTTGTCCTTTGCTGCAGAAAACGCCCTTCCGGCGACATCTCCAATAGCACTAATACCCTTATCACGAATAACATCAATAGCCTTCATTCCTAATTGTTTGGCTAACGGCGCTACTTTTGGAGCCATTCTTGTAAATAACCCCGCAATGGTGCTACCGAGACCGTCTCCGTACCACGCGCGGTATACAGGCAATCGTGAGTTTACCACGTAGACGAGTACTGGTTTATCGTGGTTGTAGTGTATGATCATCTTTATTATAAAAACACCGGTTTTTCAATTAGTGATTGTGATCACCAGTGATTGATCACCCCCCCCCCCACCGCCGTGTGGAAAACCGGAATAAATTTTATCAAAATTTCCTGGGGATTTTGCCCTCGATAAAAATCCGGTTTTTTTCCGGTTTTTTCTTGATTTCTAGTCATTTTTGGTCATTTTTTGTTGCCTATAGTCGTTTTTTTCGATTTTTCAGCAAAAACATCGATTTTCTCTAAATGATTTCCTGGGGTTTTTGCCCTCAAAAAATTGCCAAAAACGGTCAAAAAATGGCCAAAAATCGACAAAAATCGACCAAAAAACTGACAATTTTATAATTTTATAATTTTATAATTTTTTTAATCATCCACGAGTTCGTCTATGAGCGTTCGATATGCATTAACGTCCATGATACCGCCCGTAAATAACCGCTTGCAAATATCAGCGGCCTCATTGATTATTTCCGGAGAGTTATTTCCGGCTCGTTTTCCTCCGATTAGTACCTCTAGCCGTGATATATCACTGAGAACACTGTTAGGACAGGTAACGCCGTAGGATTCTTTACCAACAGAGTATCCTTTTCCTTTTTTTGGTATTCTACTTTTTACTTTATTGTGGAATGCGTCATAATCGGGGCCATCACCACGTAGTAATGCATTCTTGTGTTTACTCGCTAAATACGCCATTCTTGTCCAATCCTTTAACGACTTTATATTTTTCTCGTAACCGCTATTGATATGCTCCTTATCTCGTATGCTCTTAGCAAAATTGTTGGCAGTAAAATCAATTAATTCTTCCCCCCTGCTGCTGAGGTCTCTAATTTGATCTATTGTGCTCTTCTTGAGTACATTACTGGGTATACCCTTCTTTTTTTCTTCTTCTGGTATTTCTTCTTCCGGTATTTCTTCTTCTGGTTCTCTTGCGGTAGCACCTAGTTCTTCTTCGTCGGCCATTGTAACATAGGGTTCTTGTGGGTCCATTATAGCGAGTGGTGGTGGCCTCCGTGTTGTGGCAGCCGCTAGTGTTTCTAAAGACCTTTTTGTTTGTTTTGTCTCCGCCGCTATCTTTTCAAGCGCATCGAGGACGGGTACAGTTGCCGCCGTAACATCTTTGGTCGCTTTAGTTACCGGGGCAAAGAGCTGTTCGCTTCCAACAGTAAAATCGGTTTGTAGTTGCTGCCGCGTTTGAAGTTGTTCTCGGACCCTGTCTCGTAACGGTATGAACTTTTTAAGCGCTGCTAGCCGCTCTCTGGCTAGCCGAGTAGTAAGTGATTCGCCTACCATTATTGCAATTGCGAAGCAATTTCTAATTTCACGCCGGAGTTTTCGTCTATAATCCTTCTAATGTTTTTGATCTTGCTAGAAATCTCCCGGCGTCGTTCATAAACACGTCCGAGTTTTTTTCGTATTATTTCAACGGCAGTAAATAGTCCAATGAATGCATTTGCGTCATTGTGGTACAAGTTTTCATTGATCGTATGTTGTAATCGTTTTACAAAAAAGTACTCGCGGGCCAGGGTAAAACGCCCCCGTTTCGATTGTTCGTTAATAATCTCATAATCGGATAATATTTTTTCACTGTCGAGACCATCAGATAATTCAATTCCTTGATTTTTTAATTTTGAAATCTCGGCTAATATATTATTGATGTCTTCGATATTCATTATTCCTATAAAACATCTTGTTTTTAAATAAAAAAAAAATGAAACCCCCGCGTATCAATTCCGAAGGTGTTTAATAATTCGTTTTCTTCCGGAATGGACAATTTATTGTCATGGCGACTTCGTCAGCGCCATAGGCGCCGGTGACTTCGTCACTCGCTGATATTTACATATGAAAATCGAATTCTATGCCCGGTCTTTTTTGAGATTGCTGTTTGATATACTCGTTCTGCTACTTTTCGTATTGAGGCGATACAAATGCCAAAGTATCTACTGGCTTCATTCATCGACTGAAATATTTTTTCTTCGTGAGTTGTTGTATCAAATGACTTTACGGGTTTTGCTTTGTTTGAGTATTTACCAGTTTGGCCTTTTTTGACATTCTGACTCTGAGAGATGGCTTGCAAGTTTATAAGAGAATTATCAGTCTTATTATTATTAATATGATCAATCACAAGCCCATTCTCGATTAATCCGTTAAATACTTCAAATACCATCCTATGAACATAATACTTCTTCTTTCCGGCACCAAATGTCAAATACCCCTGATTATTTACGGTACCAACCGGCTTCTTCAGTCTACGATTTCTAACAATGCCGTCGCGAGACGCCTCGTAATTGACGAGCAGGGGATGCGACTGAAATTCTCGGTCCATTTGTATAATAATACTACTTGTCTAATTTATTATTTGGTTTAATTATGAATCTTTCAACGTAGTCTTGGGGGGTTTTGATGACGAAGTCAGCGGTGGGGTCAATGACGGCGTTTTTAATTCGCTTGTCATAATAGCGTTTTAGTTCCCTGTATCGCTTTCCGCCACAATTGATACACAACTGCGATTTTCCTCTTACACCGACGTGGCAAACCAAGCACGGGAGGGGGCCAAGAGAACCATTACGAACGCTTTGCAAATGATACCCGCAGAATTCACCTCTACATGATTTATTGCACGGGGTTGTCGACCCAATCATCAACCATTTGCAGTGATTCATTATACTATATTCTTTCATTTAAATACTTGTTTTAATTATATGGATGAGTTCGAGAGATTAGCAGCAATTAAGCCCTGGAAAAATATTAAGTTCAATCTCGATAGAGTCCTCAAGGACGCACCAAAAGCGTTAATAAACGATAGAACCCTGTTGAGTAAAATACGCGATTGTATCGATGAATTCAAGCGTGATGGCGCATCTCATAGTTGGTCAACATTTCGAATTGATGGCGTTGTTGATGCTACCATGAACGACAACCGCGCAGCAACGATAATATCACAACTTGACGGTAAAAGGTATTTCTTCAGAGTAAAATTCATTGTCCGGGTGGAATCAGGTGATTGGATCATACGTGATAAATTTGAACCGGTTCTCAGCGACAAGAAAACAGTCATTGTTAGCCGCGACTCCAAGCCGGGGCTGTTAACCGGAGTTGACAGACCATACTATGAACGAGCGTATCCTGAAACAGCAGTTGTTTATGGAATATACCCGTTAAATAAGAAACCTGATATCGGAAAACTAGCGCCGATGAAACAGTCAACTGGGAAAAATTGTGTAGCAGAACGAATAATAGAGCATTTTACAAATGCGTGTCGAGGAAACAAATTGACTAATTTACGACGTAGCAAAATAAACCAATGGGAACTAACCGTAAAAGAGCGAGGAGCAACCATCAGCGACATAGCGAGATTAGAAACATCGTTAAGATTTCCAATAACCGTTACAACGATAACTGGTGAAGTATTACACGAATCAAAGTATAAATCAAAGGGAGCCCCAATCAAAATTATTGATCATAACGAACACGCATGGACGCCCGCGATTACAGTGTTTCCACGGGATAGAACAGTAAAGTATATACCCGAAGAATTCCTGGAAGAGAACGGGTTTCTCGCGGAGAGGAAACTATTTGATGCTATCGCTTATTTGTGTAAAAACGACCCTGTATCAGTGTGGTTACTTCGCAGCGCTGATACCTTTGATCAGTTTGTAAGACCAAACGGTGAATTATATCGCACTGAAGCATTTCACAACAGGATGAAAAAAACCGCCATAGAATTTGAGGAGCATGATGAACAACTGCTAACAAATTGTTTTACGATTCCATCGGTTGCGGCTCATGTTGCAGCGAGGAAAAATGCGTGGAGTCCAACGCGCAAGGAATTTCTATCAGATGTACAATCCAGTTGTTTGGAGTATTATCACGGTGGATTATGGAACACTGAATACAACCGCGACGCTATGATCTCGGTTGATATGGTTGCCTGTTATCCAGCGAGTTTTCTCGGGTATGGATCCGCCGCTGAGTATTTCAAACGATTTGGACACCCCAGACATGAAATGACTCGTGTTGCTATTAATGGACCACTGCCTGATTTTGATTTAACCGGATTCGCTCGCGTAGTATCATTTGAGTTCGCGGCAGGACTTCATCGCTGTTGCTATATTTGGATCGGTAGACACATGGCTGAAAAAAAGTGGTTACCAATAGCGCTGCTACGGTATATGATTGATTGTAGCATGCTTGTATCGTTGATTGTCAGTGACGCGATTATATCATACCGAGCGCAGACTGAAGTCTGGTTACCAGAACCGGAGCGTCTAGATAGCATAATTGACGAGTCCAGAAAACACGTCGATGCCGACGAGGAATATATCGTCGAATGGTCCAGGAGGATATTCAACCAACGAAACCACGAGGCAAAAGATCTCGGTAGAAGAATAATCGGTAAGTTCACACAAGGTGGAAAAAACTGCGACTACAAACGATATTGCTCACGGCTGATTATAGATGACGCAGAATATGATTTCGTAATCAAGGACGCAGTGGCGAAAAATAGATACGTGAACTGCGAAACAGCTTTCTTGTCCAATGGAACAAGGTTGGGTACAGTTGTTACCTACAGCGATGGAGACAGCCCGGCATACCCGCATTTGAGGGCGTCTATGCTGGGTTACGCCGCTATCAATTTATTCTCGATGATAAATAGATTCCCCGACACCGCGGTTAGAGTAGCCGTTGATTCGTTTTATGTTGACGTAGCGTATAAGGGAAACGTAGCCGAGTTTACTAGTCCAGACGAGAGTTGGGGTACATGGAGAATTAAAAATGAAATACGACGCGATTATTCCCCGTCAGCAGATGTCACCGTTGAAAACAATTACCTACGCGGTGATAAATTGTCAGAATGGTCTAATGCACCACCGTGTTCTGATCCAATTTGTAGACATAAAACAGTTTATTTAAGCGGCTGTGGCGGGTCAGGAAAGACGACTCGGGCAATTGAATTATTTCGAACGCGGGCAAGTATAATCGTGCGTACACCGACCCATAGACTAGCGCGAGAAATAAAACAACGAAATGTTGACGCCGTTACTTATCACAGCTTTTTTCGATACAGCGGCGGCGAGTGGACTCCTGATCGAATGGGTGAAAAATTTATTCCTGGGGTTATCATTTGGGATGAGATATGTACTGTTTCGTTAGATACTTTACGAATGTTTCTTGATTGGTTGCTGCTCGCGAATACAGCGGTAATCATGTGTGGGGATCATGGCCAACCACCACCATTTGTCGGCGAGGGTCCACATGATTGGTTAAAGGGTTTTGTGGACTATTATGAAGAAACCGATGCTGATTACCGAGCACTTGATGAACAACTGCGCGGGGTTAAAAAATTAATCAGATTACAGCCGGATAGAATTCAGTGTGAAATAATCCGCGAGGTGATTCCGGAAACGCCGTTAAATGAATTCTGGGAAACATGGAGACCAAACGATTTGATTGTAGCGAGTAGAAAGATAGTCAGGGACACACTTCAGCGGAAGTTGTTTACGTTGCATAAGGAAAAGTTTCCAACGCGTCCAGTGCCGTTATGTTATAGACCCGCGGATACACGGCGGCAGAACATTGAAGCTGAAATTCCAGGCCGGACAGAAAAACAAATTCTCGTGCTGAATGATATCGTGCTCGTTGATATCAGCGTCGTCGAGGACGCGCTACGTGCTGATAAATCCCCGTGGACGCTAGGATACGCAACAACAATACATTCCTCGCAGGGACTAACTATCACGGACACAATTGTTTGGATAGTTGATAATCGCATCGAATGGTCCAATCTAGTCTATCTTGCGGTGTCCCGAGTACGGAGGATAAATCAGCTTCGAAGAATTGTTGTTGACGGAGTCACCGACGGAGTCACCATCGATGCAAGCGTCATTGATAGAAAACTCTCGGGTTACCGCCAACAGGATAAAAAAAAACAACGGCGTTTTGATATTGATGCCGAATTAATAATTGCGTTACGACAACAACAGAATAATCACTGCGCGAGTTGCAATTGTATAATGAGTTGGCGCTATTCGGATAAAGACGCTCGCCAATTTACCGTGGACAGGATCGATAACAGTCTCGGTCATGTCAAAAACAATGTGAGGTTGACCTGTCTTGAGTGCAATAGACGCAACGGCGCTAGTTAAGACCACGCGGGGGTAATTGAGTATCGTCAGGTATCACTTGTAGTTGCTCGCGTGTAAATCCGCGCTGAGGAGCAGTTGAATCCAGTCTATAGATCGGTGGTCTACCAGTTGATCGTGTTATCGTTGATATGTTATGTGTGGTAACACTCCAAATAGGATCAGTAGCCCTTTTTTTACCGCCTTCAAGCTCTCCTGGTTCATATAGATATCTCACGGTAACATCGCCGAGAATCGGCTTGGAAACGCTATCTATTTTTGATCTTCCGGGTATATACTCGTATTTAATCGCGTCGCTGGGCTTCATGTTGATTGCTCGGGTAATCTCGTTATTTAACGCTGAAATTACGCCTGGCAACCTTTTGACCCATTCACGAGATAGTTTTTCTTGGATGAATTCCTTCGCGTATTGATATCCAAATAACCGTTCAGCAACAGTCCGATTGAATCGCTCAACAATTGCCTGATCACGATGTAGCGCAGTATGACCTCGTCGTATCGCGACGCTATGATGTTTCAGCGTTGATAAAACAGCGCCTCTAAATTCACTACCAGGATCAACTTGTAATAGATTTGGCCAGCGCAGAGGACCTCTTCGATAAATTCTTTCAAACGCAGCGGCTACTTCAGTTGCTGACTTTGTTTTTAACGGCTCCGCTTGTTTGTATCGACTCGCAACATCAACTATGGTTAGCGCGTATTTGTAACCGTTGTCATGCGGCAGAAATAGTATATCAGCCTGATGAACTTCATTAGGTACGCTGACATCAAAGCGCGAGAAGTTGATTTGTTTAGGCGGTGGTAGATAGATTTGCCATATAGCCTGTTTGGATAACCAATTAGCCGCAGTAGCCCTCGTTACCTTTGCAGCGCTTGCAAGCTTACCAATTGCGGCCTTCCCCTTCCAGTATCCTCTCGGAGAATAATAGATGGATTCCATGTTGTTATTATAAACGCTAGCGTATTCAATTACCAGCGCGAGAAGCTCCGCTTCCAATCATTAATTTACCTTTCATAGCCGATTTTACCAACCATGAAGCCAATTTTTCTTTGAAGGATTTATCAGGAATAGCATTTAACGCGTGAATTAATTTTACGTCCGCGATATGACGCTGTTGCAGATCGCTACTTTTGTAGTAAGCAACATCATGAGCATGACACGCCTTATCGATAGCGTTTATTGGATACTCACCGGGTTTGGGCTGATTTTGATCATCGAGTCTGATATCTAATCGTGTTCCGGGGCCACAGTAGCTATATCCTGGGAGGTGCTTTTCTCCTGGATACTTTGCCCACGGGGTTCCGGGGAGTTTTGATAACTTGGCTGCAATATCACCTCCTCGCTTTTTTTTAAAACATCTCCGGGTCTAATAGAAATAAATCTAAATTTCTTTATACCGCATTGTGCACACTTGCCAGTAAGCGCCGATCTGTTATTTCTTGTTGTAACGGTTGTCATATCATTTGTGCCAGTACGCACTCTACACTTTACACAATATAGATCCATAATTTATGTATAGAGACATGAATATAATTGACTTTTCAGCGACTAAAACAAGAGAACCAGTTAAGCATGTTGCAGCGTTACCAAACTCGATCCGGATGATTATCATCGGACCATCTGGATCCGGCAAGACGCAATTGCTACTTAATTTAATAATGAGATGGATGAAGTGGGATAAGTTGTATTTGGTTGCTCCTAGCGTAGATGATCAACGATGCTACGAGGTGTTGAAAGATTTCAACGAGAATGCATCAGCGATCGCTAAAAAAAATGTCATCGAGTTTATTACGGATATCAATGATGCACCAGGTATCGATGATATTGATGGCGACGTTAACAATCTAGTCGTGTACGATGATGTTATGTTAGACAATCAAAAGAACCCAGCTAGGATATTTTCCAGAGGCAGGCATAAAAACACTGACGTGATATATGTCACTCAACGGTATACTCAGATTCCAAAAGTAATCAGAGACAACTGTAATATTCTTGCTGTATTCAACGGCGTTGATACACACACGCTACGAAATATTTGGCAGACATGGTGCGGCGGTGACATGGACTTTAATGTTTTTCGAAACTTTTTTAGTCATGCTCAGTCGACCCCACATGGATTTGTAACGATAAATTTACATGATCCTCGGACACGATATCGTATCGGACTCGACCAAATATTCGGTTAAATTGTAAGCAGCAGGGGGGGCGATGACATCGACGCGGTCGTCGATGCGCTTACCGGACGCTGACGACGCTGGGGATCGACGCGCAGAAGGTATTAATTAAACCAAATGACGATTGGACGATCCCCGACGACGACGTCGTCTTTTTTTTTACCAGGCGCTGACGACACTAGATCATTGAGTTGCAGAAAGTATTAATTAAGCCAAATGACGTTTGGACAAAATGTCCGATTCGCCCCCCCCTGCTGCTCATACACATACAAGTGTCATTATTATACTGATTTACATACCTTACCAAAACGAACTTTGCATACACATACAAGTGTCATTATTATACTGGTTTACATGCCTTACCAAAACGATCTTTGCACACACATACAAGTGTCATTATTATACTGATTTAAATACCTTACCACAACGAACTTTGCATACACATACAAGTGTCATTATTATACTGCCTTACATATCTTACCACAACGAACTTTGCATACACGTACAAGTGTTATTATTATACTGGTTTACATGCCTTACCACAACGAACTTTGCATACACATACAAGTGTCATTATTATACTGATTTACATACCTTACCACAACGAACTTTGCATACACATACAAGTGTCATTATTATACTGGTTTACATGCCTTACCAAACCGAACTTTGCACACACATACAAGTGTCATTATTATACTGATTTAAATACCTTACCACAACGAACTTTGCATACACATACAGTTGTCATTATTATACTGCCTTACACATCTTACCACAACGAACTTTGCATACACATACAGTTGTCCTTATTATACTGATTTATATACCTTACCAAAACGAACTTTGCATACACATACAAGTGTCATTATTATACTGGTTTACATGCCTTACCACAACGAACTTTGCATACACATACAAGTGTCATTATTATACTGATTTACATACCTTACCACAACGAACTTTGCATACACATATAGTTGTCATTATTATACTGGTTTACATGCCTTACCACAACGAACTTTGCAAACACATACAAGTGTCATTATTATACTGATTTACATACCTTACCACAACGAACTCTGCATACACATACAGTTGTCATCATTATACTGATTTACATACCTTACCACAACGAACTTTGCATACACATACAGTTGTCATTATTACACTGGTTTACATGCCTTACCACAACGAACTTTGCATACAGATACAGTTGTCATTATTATGCTGGTTTAAATGCCTTACCACAACGAACTTCACATACATATACAGTTGTCATTATTATACTGCCTTACATATCTTACCACAACGAACTTTGCATACACATACAGTTGTCATTATTATACTGGTTTACATGCCTTACCACAACGAACTTTGCATACATATACAGTTGTCTTTATTATACTGCCTTACATATCTTACCACAACAAACTTTGCATACACATACAAGTGTCATTATTATACTGGTTTAAATGCCTTACCACAACGATCTTTGCATACACATATAGTTGTCATTATTATACTGGTTTACATGCCTTACCACAACGAACTTTGCATACACATACAGTTGTCATTATTATACTGGTTTACATGCCTTACCACAACGAACTTTACATACATATACAGTTGTCATTATTATACTGCCTTACATATCTTACCAAAACGAACCTTGCATACACATATAGTTGTCATTATTATACTGGTTTAAATGCCTTACCACAACGAACTTTACATACATATACAGTTGTCATTATTATCCTGGTTTACATACCTTACCACAACGAACTTTGCACACACATACAGTTGACATTATTATACTGCCTTACACATCTTACCACAACGATCTTTGCATACACATACAGTTGTCACTATTATACTGATTTACATACCTTACCAAAACGAACTTTGCAAACACATACAGTTGTCCTTTACATACATTACCACAACGACCTTTGCATACACATACAAGTGTCATTATTATACTGGTTTAAATGCCTTACCACAACGAACTTTACATACATATACAGTTGTCATTATTATACTGGTTTACATACCTTACCACAACGAACTTTGCATACACATACAGTTGTCATTATTATACTGCCTTACACATCTTACCACAAGGAACTTTGCATACACATACAAGTGTCATTATTATACTGATTTACATGCCTTACCACAACGAACTTTGCATAGACATACAAGTGTCATTATTAAACTGATTTACATGCCTTACCACAACGATCTTTGCATACACATACAAGTGTCATTATTATACTCATTTACATGCCTTACCACAACGAACTTTGCATACACATACAAGTGTCATTATTAAACTGATTTACATGCCTTACCACAACGAACTTTGCATACACATACAGTTGTCCTTATTATACTGATTTACATACCTTACCACAACGAACTTTGCATACACATACAAGTGTCATTATTATACTGGTTTACATGCCTTACCAAAACGATCTTTGCACACACATACAAGTGTCATTATTATACTGATTTAAATACCTTACCACAACGAACTTTGCATACACATACAAGTGTCATTATTATACTGCCTTACATATCTTACCACAACGAACTTTGCATACACATACAAATGTCATTATTATACTGGTTTACATGCCTTACCACAACGAACTTTGCATATACATACAAGTGTCATTATTATACTGGTGTACATGCCTTACCAAAACGATCTTTGCATACACATACAGTTGTCCCTATTATACTGATTTACATACCTTACCACAACGAACTTTGCATATACATACAAGTGTCATTATTATACTGGTTCACATGCCTTACCACAACGAACTTTGCATACAGCAGCAGGGGGGGGCGAATCGGACATTTTGTCCAAACGTCATTTGGCTTAATTAATACTTTCTGCAACTCAATGATCTAGTGTCGTCAGCGCCTGGTAAAAAAAAAGACGACGTCGTCGTCGGGGATCGTCCAATCGTCATTTGGTTTAATTAATACCTTCTGCGCGTCGATCCCCAGCGTCGTCAGCGTCCGGTAAGCGCATCGACGACCGCGTCGATGTCATCGCCCCCCCTGCTGCTATGATCTTACAAACAGAGTGATCACTAACTCCTCCTCTTGCAGATCAATTAGGTTATTTGACTGATCGGTAAGTCTGAAATTAATTCTCGTTAAAAACCGATTATGGCATCGCATATAGACCGGATTAATCGGACTCTCAACGATTAAAAATCCCGGAGGGGCTGTTGGTGAAAATGAATAAAGGATATACCCCTGTTGGGCCTGATTTGATTGCTTGGTATCCACCTGGTAACTTCCTTCGATAGCATCACACACTAGATTAATCGCTATCACCGATACAATATTTACGTTGTATGGAGCAATATGCCTACCATCATCTCCGTTATCGTGTCTGAGGATAGTTGATGGATCCAGAAAATCATTAAGAGATTTTCTTAGTTCTGGCGCATTGTATCCTGGAACCTTTAAATCGGGTAAATCGGCTTCTGTGATATTAAACTCGGTTAGGAATTTTTGTTTATCATTAGTTCTGCTATCGGATATTACTTTAACAATTCGTTCATTGATATATTCCATGTCTGATATAAGTTGATTTAACACCTCAACGTGTTTTTGTGCTTTTGTCTCCCGTAGCTGTTCTAGTTGCAATCGGTAATTACGATTAATCTCGGCAAACGCATCAGTGATATCATTTAAACTAATTGCGATCTCGACGTCTGTTTCAGGAGTTTCCTTATACGTAAAATACCATTTAATGGTATTCCTGTTTTGAAATATAAACCTGGGGGGTAAGAACGCGTTTTTCATAACAGATAATTTATCTCGATACCGGGGGGTAATCTCATGATACGATTGCGTGTCCGCGGCGATTCCATGAGGTGGATTCTTAGGCCATCCTAGTATGGTTCTTATTGAACTGTTATAGATATCAACCATATACCCCGGTGTGCTTATTTCAATCGTCGACGATAACGTCGGTTCATGAACCGTAATAGCGATTTTTGATTCTTTTCCTGTGATCGATTTTATCCTGCGTTGAAATTCTTTATTGATTTGTTCTATTTGGTATGACCCAGTTGGTATTGTAACCTCCTCCCAGTCTGGGGTCCCATCGGGTTTATTTGTCCGTGCAAAAACCAGCGAGTTATTAGGTTGTTGTCCGTTAAATGCGTCCGCTCGAATATTAGGCCAACTGTGATATACTCGCAATTTTGCCAGCGCTATTTCCTTCACTGGAACCGGTGATGGAAAGTTCACACTGAATTCGGGTTTTGTTGACGTTATCGATATCATATTTGTTTGTACCGGAGTGGTGTTCTCCGCGATCCGTTGAAGCAACTGAAACCCTTCGGGGTTCAGCGACATTATTATTATTCGTTGTTTTTAGTGTCTAATTTCAACAACCAGGTGGTTCCGGCTTCCAGTTGAAAATCCTCGATTTTTGACATCGCGGAGCTATACAACTGGACCATCGTGGAGAATTCAACATCGGATACGAACAAATTATCAATTGACAACGAGATCAACCCGGATAATTTCGAGTACGCGTCGGATACTATTTGATGTTTTACTGTATACTCGTTGAGTTTTTTCTGAAAACACGATGATATCTTTCTAGTGATTGCGTTGGCGACTCTAGCAACTGTCATCGCGGAGACAGCGATTGGAACAGCGATCGGGGCTATCGTGGTTACCGTGGATAAAATAACACCGGTACCGGCTACTATACCCGACACCGAGTACACGACCGCGTCGATGGCGGTTATTTTTCGGCGGTATTTTTTTATTTTTACACGGTATTGTTCGGAAAGCGTTTTCAAGTTCGCGGAGAATTCTTTTGCGGTATCGAATCGATATTGATGTGACGTCGGTGATACCTCTGATTCAATTTCCTTGGTGGTCATTTTTATTTTAAAAGAGCTAGTGTTTTTAATTAATTAGATTCGCTACAAATTCCACATACCATGTGATGTTTGCCCCGGCTAGATTTCCATCAACGGCATAAATTGTAAACTGTTCAGTTGCGTTCCTGTCTATAATTGTTGATATTGTATTGTTAAACCCGGATGAACTCGACGATAATATATTAAACTGCATCATTGAAACCAGTGTCAATCGATAAATGCCCTTAACAGTTGCGGTGATATTTACTGTATTCTGTGTAGGAGTCCAATCGAATGATCCATGCCGAATTATGTATACTGTGTTGATGGTGTTCTCATGAGGGATTTTTATTTTTATCATTTCCGGTATTCTGTCTTTGATATTTGCAACATCAACTATGATTGTTTCTATTTCCCGTGTATGCACGTATAAACCCCTTTTGATCGAGCTTTCAATATCAGTTTTGATTGTTTCTATTTCCCGTGTATTCTCGGTCATACTTTTTTTGTTCGCTGCAACATCAAGTTTGATTGTTCCTATTTCATATGTATGCGCGTCTATACCTTTTTTGTTCGCTGCAACATCAGTTTTGATTATTCCTATTCCCCGCCAATACGCGTCTACATTTTTTTTTGTTCGCTTCAACATCAGTTTTGATTGTTCCTATTTCCTGTGTATGCGCGTCCACACCTTTTTTGTTCGCTTCAATATCAGTTTTGATTGTTCCTATTTCCTGTGTATGCGCGTCCATATTATTTATGATCGTTGTAACATCAGTTTTGATTGTTTCTATTTTCCGTCCATGCGAGTCTACATTATTTATGATCGTTGCAACATTAGCGCCGATTATTTCTATTTCCCGCTCATGCGCGTCTACATTATTTCTGTTCGTTGCAACATCAGCTTTAATTATTTTTATTTCCTGTCCATACGCAGTGATATCATTTATAGTTATTGTAATCTCATCCAGCTTGGTATTTTTTTTACCAAAAAATTTATCAAAGTTGTCATCGATCCTGTTAACATTTTTTCGTAACGTGTAAAATTGGCCCGACAGCGTCGTAAACTCCAAAATAGTATTTTTTATTGTTGCAAGATTTGGTTCGGTCACCGTCGGGGTCCCAAAAAAACTAGCGGTAGTGAGTTGTATATCGGTGATAGATTTTTTCACCTCGGCGACAGATTTTTTCACCTGCGCGTCAAGTTCGGTCACCGATCTATCTAACCTTGTAAAACCGTCCTGGACTAATGTTACCCTATCCGTCACCGTCGATATATGTTTACCCGGTTTGAGTCGTCCGTCGCCGGTATACAGCGCGATAGTGTCCTCGGCGGCATCACGCCGTCGTATTAAAACGTCATCCAGCGACACATTACTGGATTTCAATTTACCCTGGCGGTCTTGAAATACAACTATTTCACCCGGGTCAACACTGGTTAAATTCAACGTATCAGCGATTTCATCCTCGATTAGTTTTTTTATGTCGGCGGCGG
This sequence comes from Sinohyriopsis cumingii, assembly GCA_028554795.2. Classification (NCBI taxonomy): domain Eukaryota; kingdom Metazoa; phylum Mollusca; class Bivalvia; order Unionida; family Unionidae; genus Sinohyriopsis; species Sinohyriopsis cumingii. The sequence goes on from JAPYKE020000445.1 coordinate 313,917, forward strand.
CCGTTTCCGTGGATTCTTTCAGCGCCGAAACCGGTCGTCCCCAAATATCAATCATCGTTATTGTAAAAAAAAACGGCGTTTCTAATTAACCCGCCGGGCCTCTACGACCCCACTAGTGTATTCGTTTACAACCACATGAGGTGGTTTTCGCGATGATGAAATCGCCGCGAGTACGTTCAATACCTCACGGCCACATATCGGTGGGTCGCTTAATCGCTGTGTTGGCAGCGTGGAATAAAAAGCCCGGGCTGAACACGCCCGGATATACCGCATAAACTCTTTCGGCGGAGCTAACCCGTATGAATCAAAATAGACGATCGCACGCGGATCAATCGCGTACGCAACCCAATGAGTTCCCGCTCCGGAGGACCCATCGAGGTTAATTATGCCTGTTTCAGTATTCCTTGGGGCCGCCGGTAATTGATCCCTCATAAAAACACCTCTGAAGTTTTTTATCGCTAGCGCGTTTGCGGCGTCTATTAAATCAAAATTAGACATGGGAGTCATTGACTCCTGCGTTAATAAACGGTCCCCGGTAGTCTTAGACCCTTTCCCGAGTACCATGAATACGGGGTTCCCCGTAGTCTTAGACCCTTTCCGGCTACGGGTCGTTTTTTTTTTTATAGCCTTTCCCGGTTGCCTTTTTCAGTGCCATTCCCGCCGCGGTACCAACTGCCCCCAACGCAGCCGCCTTAGCCACTGCTGGGGCCGCCGCGGCAATCAACGCTGGAATTGCGGCTAACAGCGGAAATATCCCACCGGTCTTTTCCATGTTTTTAATCGTTGCGGCCGAGAAATCTATTTGAACACCCTTTTTATTCTTCATCGTATCATTGAAATGTTTTATTTGACGCGCCGTCAACGATATCTTATGATTACCACCTGCCATCTGTGACGGCTTTAACGTTATTGTGGTTCCACATTGTTTAGCCGACTTTGATCGTAATTTCTTGACTTGACCATCGGTCAACTCTACACCGACAACATTATACGACATTTTTATTGTAAACGCGTTTATGTTTTCAATTACATGTTTTCCACTGGTGCATCAACGATTCTCATTCGTCCACCAACACCTTCCAACAGCATTGATTTATCGCTGAGAATGACAGCAACCGCTCTATAATCGGCAATAACGCCGCGAGTTACATTAGCTCGGAAGTGTATATCAACGACGGATTGTCTTGTTAAATCAAGATGTTCGAGCGAAAAGTAATAGATCGGATATAGTTCTTTGAAATCATGTTGTGATATTTGCAAACCAGTGTCGACGTTTTGATCACGACTCATATACGACAGCAACCGATGGTACACGCGTGCAATATGGTTTTGACCGTAATTAAGTTGTATATCCTCAGATGGTTCCTGCTGGCCGTTTATTCTCAGCGAGACGTCAGTAACGCCTAATCGATCAAATATCATATGGCTGGATAGTTGATTATCAACTCTCGTCATATCCTGCAACGCAACAAATATATGACGCGGAGCCGAAATGCCTTGTTGTGATGCCAGGTTCCATGTGAATATACCATTGATATTTGATTGCTTAGTATCTGTTGTTGTTGTTAACCAACTTAGTAATGATTTTCCTCCCTGCTCCATAAAGGATAGCAATCGTGCCTCTGTGGTAATGGATGGAGTCATTACTGGCATCCACAATAATATTTTAGTTAAAACGACTTTACCAGGGTCATTATTTGGATTCGCAAGATCCGCTGGAATTCTCCAAATTGCATTTCTATCATCACCTTTTCGCACAAGCACCACGGTATGCTTTGCTCCGTAGATAACTTTTCGCACGTTCCTACAAAATCCAAATATATGATGCAGTGGAATCGCGCATGAGAAAGATCTACGCGGCCCTGTTAACATTGATATGCGTGTTGCAGCTCCGATGTTAAAATTAGGATCGCTGTTTATAATCATATTCTCAACATCAGCGTTAGCGCTATCAGCATTATTTCTTGGTCGTCTTACCACAAATTGCGAGTTTCCAGCAGTGTTTCTAGTATCCTTTGCAAACATCATAGATGGACCCGCTGATCTTGTATAATCGTCGGAATATCTTGCTAGCCCTATTATTGTTGTAGCAACATCAACATCACGTTCTATTGATTCAATTTCTCGCCCGTCAATGAGATATTTTGCGCTCTCAAATAGCGCCATTACGCCGTTATTGACTAAGCCAACTTTGGTATCATCTGGATACGGTGCTGGTACAGCAGGAGTATCGGCCTCTGTTACAAGTTCTCCTTCGATTTCAATAAACGCTTCACACGGTAAAAAGTATTTACTGGTATCATGGACTTGAAGTTCAATTCGCGATCGTATGTTGGGTTGTACTGCATGATAGGAATAAAATTGATAATTACGGACAGAATCATCCTTGTGCACTGGTGCGTCCATATCAAACGCCGGGTCAGTTGTTCGTTTAAACATTTTATTTAATAATACGCTGATGCATCTAAATCATCGTCGTCGTTTTAAATTCTTCGAATTTTGTCGTGGTTTTAAACCACTTCCCGCTATTATGTTTGCGATGTCATCTTGATTATTGTTTACCAACGACGCTAGTTTTTCTTCCACGGCGTTATTTATTACTTTACTGACATTTGCAGGCATCACTGTCGTTGATGGCATCACCGGTGGTTTCTGTTTTTTTCTCCTCACCAACGACATTAGTTTGTCCTTTGCTGCAGAAAACGCCCTTCCGGCGACATCTCCAATAGCACTAATACCCTTATCACGAATAACATCAATAGCCTTCATTCCTAATTGTTTGGCTAACGGCGCTACTTTTGGAGCCATTCTTGTAAATAACCCCGCAATGGTGCTACCGAGACCGTCTCCGTACCACGCGCGGTATACAGGCAATCGTGAGTTTACCACGTAGACGAGTACTGGTTTATCGTGGTTGTAGTGTATGATCATCTTTATTATAAAAACACCGGTTTTTCAATTAGTGATTGTGATCACCAGTGATTGATCACCCCCCCCCCCACCGCCGTGTGGAAAACCGGAATAAATTTTATCAAAATTTCCTGGGGATTTTGCCCTCGATAAAAATCCGGTTTTTTTCCGGTTTTTTCTTGATTTCTAGTCATTTTTGGTCATTTTTTGTTGCCTATAGTCGTTTTTTTCGATTTTTCAGCAAAAACATCGATTTTCTCTAAATGATTTCCTGGGGTTTTTGCCCTCAAAAAATTGCCAAAAACGGTCAAAAAATGGCCAAAAATCGACAAAAATCGACCAAAAAACTGACAATTTTATAATTTTATAATTTTATAATTTTTTTAATCATCCACGAGTTCGTCTATGAGCGTTCGATATGCATTAACGTCCATGATACCGCCCGTAAATAACCGCTTGCAAATATCAGCGGCCTCATTGATTATTTCCGGAGAGTTATTTCCGGCTCGTTTTCCTCCGATTAGTACCTCTAGCCGTGATATATCACTGAGAACACTGTTAGGACAGGTAACGCCGTAGGATTCTTTACCAACAGAGTATCCTTTTCCTTTTTTTGGTATTCTACTTTTTACTTTATTGTGGAATGCGTCATAATCGGGGCCATCACCACGTAGTAATGCATTCTTGTGTTTACTCGCTAAATACGCCATTCTTGTCCAATCCTTTAACGACTTTATATTTTTCTCGTAACCGCTATTGATATGCTCCTTATCTCGTATGCTCTTAGCAAAATTGTTGGCAGTAAAATCAATTAATTCTTCCCCCCTGCTGCTGAGGTCTCTAATTTGATCTATTGTGCTCTTCTTGAGTACATTACTGGGTATACCCTTCTTTTTTTCTTCTTCTGGTATTTCTTCTTCCGGTATTTCTTCTTCTGGTTCTCTTGCGGTAGCACCTAGTTCTTCTTCGTCGGCCATTGTAACATAGGGTTCTTGTGGGTCCATTATAGCGAGTGGTGGTGGCCTCCGTGTTGTGGCAGCCGCTAGTGTTTCTAAAGACCTTTTTGTTTGTTTTGTCTCCGCCGCTATCTTTTCAAGCGCATCGAGGACGGGTACAGTTGCCGCCGTAACATCTTTGGTCGCTTTAGTTACCGGGGCAAAGAGCTGTTCGCTTCCAACAGTAAAATCGGTTTGTAGTTGCTGCCGCGTTTGAAGTTGTTCTCGGACCCTGTCTCGTAACGGTATGAACTTTTTAAGCGCTGCTAGCCGCTCTCTGGCTAGCCGAGTAGTAAGTGATTCGCCTACCATTATTGCAATTGCGAAGCAATTTCTAATTTCACGCCGGAGTTTTCGTCTATAATCCTTCTAATGTTTTTGATCTTGCTAGAAATCTCCCGGCGTCGTTCATAAACACGTCCGAGTTTTTTTCGTATTATTTCAACGGCAGTAAATAGTCCAATGAATGCATTTGCGTCATTGTGGTACAAGTTTTCATTGATCGTATGTTGTAATCGTTTTACAAAAAAGTACTCGCGGGCCAGGGTAAAACGCCCCCGTTTCGATTGTTCGTTAATAATCTCATAATCGGATAATATTTTTTCACTGTCGAGACCATCAGATAATTCAATTCCTTGATTTTTTAATTTTGAAATCTCGGCTAATATATTATTGATGTCTTCGATATTCATTATTCCTATAAAACATCTTGTTTTTAAATAAAAAAAAAATGAAACCCCCGCGTATCAATTCCGAAGGTGTTTAATAATTCGTTTTCTTCCGGAATGGACAATTTATTGTCATGGCGACTTCGTCAGCGCCATAGGCGCCGGTGACTTCGTCACTCGCTGATATTTACATATGAAAATCGAATTCTATGCCCGGTCTTTTTTGAGATTGCTGTTTGATATACTCGTTCTGCTACTTTTCGTATTGAGGCGATACAAATGCCAAAGTATCTACTGGCTTCATTCATCGACTGAAATATTTTTTCTTCGTGAGTTGTTGTATCAAATGACTTTACGGGTTTTGCTTTGTTTGAGTATTTACCAGTTTGGCCTTTTTTGACATTCTGACTCTGAGAGATGGCTTGCAAGTTTATAAGAGAATTATCAGTCTTATTATTATTAATATGATCAATCACAAGCCCATTCTCGATTAATCCGTTAAATACTTCAAATACCATCCTATGAACATAATACTTCTTCTTTCCGGCACCAAATGTCAAATACCCCTGATTATTTACGGTACCAACCGGCTTCTTCAGTCTACGATTTCTAACAATGCCGTCGCGAGACGCCTCGTAATTGACGAGCAGGGGATGCGACTGAAATTCTCGGTCCATTTGTATAATAATACTACTTGTCTAATTTATTATTTGGTTTAATTATGAATCTTTCAACGTAGTCTTGGGGGGTTTTGATGACGAAGTCAGCGGTGGGGTCAATGACGGCGTTTTTAATTCGCTTGTCATAATAGCGTTTTAGTTCCCTGTATCGCTTTCCGCCACAATTGATACACAACTGCGATTTTCCTCTTACACCGACGTGGCAAACCAAGCACGGGAGGGGGCCAAGAGAACCATTACGAACGCTTTGCAAATGATACCCGCAGAATTCACCTCTACATGATTTATTGCACGGGGTTGTCGACCCAATCATCAACCATTTGCAGTGATTCATTATACTATATTCTTTCATTTAAATACTTGTTTTAATTATATGGATGAGTTCGAGAGATTAGCAGCAATTAAGCCCTGGAAAAATATTAAGTTCAATCTCGATAGAGTCCTCAAGGACGCACCAAAAGCGTTAATAAACGATAGAACCCTGTTGAGTAAAATACGCGATTGTATCGATGAATTCAAGCGTGATGGCGCATCTCATAGTTGGTCAACATTTCGAATTGATGGCGTTGTTGATGCTACCATGAACGACAACCGCGCAGCAACGATAATATCACAACTTGACGGTAAAAGGTATTTCTTCAGAGTAAAATTCATTGTCCGGGTGGAATCAGGTGATTGGATCATACGTGATAAATTTGAACCGGTTCTCAGCGACAAGAAAACAGTCATTGTTAGCCGCGACTCCAAGCCGGGGCTGTTAACCGGAGTTGACAGACCATACTATGAACGAGCGTATCCTGAAACAGCAGTTGTTTATGGAATATACCCGTTAAATAAGAAACCTGATATCGGAAAACTAGCGCCGATGAAACAGTCAACTGGGAAAAATTGTGTAGCAGAACGAATAATAGAGCATTTTACAAATGCGTGTCGAGGAAACAAATTGACTAATTTACGACGTAGCAAAATAAACCAATGGGAACTAACCGTAAAAGAGCGAGGAGCAACCATCAGCGACATAGCGAGATTAGAAACATCGTTAAGATTTCCAATAACCGTTACAACGATAACTGGTGAAGTATTACACGAATCAAAGTATAAATCAAAGGGAGCCCCAATCAAAATTATTGATCATAACGAACACGCATGGACGCCCGCGATTACAGTGTTTCCACGGGATAGAACAGTAAAGTATATACCCGAAGAATTCCTGGAAGAGAACGGGTTTCTCGCGGAGAGGAAACTATTTGATGCTATCGCTTATTTGTGTAAAAACGACCCTGTATCAGTGTGGTTACTTCGCAGCGCTGATACCTTTGATCAGTTTGTAAGACCAAACGGTGAATTATATCGCACTGAAGCATTTCACAACAGGATGAAAAAAACCGCCATAGAATTTGAGGAGCATGATGAACAACTGCTAACAAATTGTTTTACGATTCCATCGGTTGCGGCTCATGTTGCAGCGAGGAAAAATGCGTGGAGTCCAACGCGCAAGGAATTTCTATCAGATGTACAATCCAGTTGTTTGGAGTATTATCACGGTGGATTATGGAACACTGAATACAACCGCGACGCTATGATCTCGGTTGATATGGTTGCCTGTTATCCAGCGAGTTTTCTCGGGTATGGATCCGCCGCTGAGTATTTCAAACGATTTGGACACCCCAGACATGAAATGACTCGTGTTGCTATTAATGGACCACTGCCTGATTTTGATTTAACCGGATTCGCTCGCGTAGTATCATTTGAGTTCGCGGCAGGACTTCATCGCTGTTGCTATATTTGGATCGGTAGACACATGGCTGAAAAAAAGTGGTTACCAATAGCGCTGCTACGGTATATGATTGATTGTAGCATGCTTGTATCGTTGATTGTCAGTGACGCGATTATATCATACCGAGCGCAGACTGAAGTCTGGTTACCAGAACCGGAGCGTCTAGATAGCATAATTGACGAGTCCAGAAAACACGTCGATGCCGACGAGGAATATATCGTCGAATGGTCCAGGAGGATATTCAACCAACGAAACCACGAGGCAAAAGATCTCGGTAGAAGAATAATCGGTAAGTTCACACAAGGTGGAAAAAACTGCGACTACAAACGATATTGCTCACGGCTGATTATAGATGACGCAGAATATGATTTCGTAATCAAGGACGCAGTGGCGAAAAATAGATACGTGAACTGCGAAACAGCTTTCTTGTCCAATGGAACAAGGTTGGGTACAGTTGTTACCTACAGCGATGGAGACAGCCCGGCATACCCGCATTTGAGGGCGTCTATGCTGGGTTACGCCGCTATCAATTTATTCTCGATGATAAATAGATTCCCCGACACCGCGGTTAGAGTAGCCGTTGATTCGTTTTATGTTGACGTAGCGTATAAGGGAAACGTAGCCGAGTTTACTAGTCCAGACGAGAGTTGGGGTACATGGAGAATTAAAAATGAAATACGACGCGATTATTCCCCGTCAGCAGATGTCACCGTTGAAAACAATTACCTACGCGGTGATAAATTGTCAGAATGGTCTAATGCACCACCGTGTTCTGATCCAATTTGTAGACATAAAACAGTTTATTTAAGCGGCTGTGGCGGGTCAGGAAAGACGACTCGGGCAATTGAATTATTTCGAACGCGGGCAAGTATAATCGTGCGTACACCGACCCATAGACTAGCGCGAGAAATAAAACAACGAAATGTTGACGCCGTTACTTATCACAGCTTTTTTCGATACAGCGGCGGCGAGTGGACTCCTGATCGAATGGGTGAAAAATTTATTCCTGGGGTTATCATTTGGGATGAGATATGTACTGTTTCGTTAGATACTTTACGAATGTTTCTTGATTGGTTGCTGCTCGCGAATACAGCGGTAATCATGTGTGGGGATCATGGCCAACCACCACCATTTGTCGGCGAGGGTCCACATGATTGGTTAAAGGGTTTTGTGGACTATTATGAAGAAACCGATGCTGATTACCGAGCACTTGATGAACAACTGCGCGGGGTTAAAAAATTAATCAGATTACAGCCGGATAGAATTCAGTGTGAAATAATCCGCGAGGTGATTCCGGAAACGCCGTTAAATGAATTCTGGGAAACATGGAGACCAAACGATTTGATTGTAGCGAGTAGAAAGATAGTCAGGGACACACTTCAGCGGAAGTTGTTTACGTTGCATAAGGAAAAGTTTCCAACGCGTCCAGTGCCGTTATGTTATAGACCCGCGGATACACGGCGGCAGAACATTGAAGCTGAAATTCCAGGCCGGACAGAAAAACAAATTCTCGTGCTGAATGATATCGTGCTCGTTGATATCAGCGTCGTCGAGGACGCGCTACGTGCTGATAAATCCCCGTGGACGCTAGGATACGCAACAACAATACATTCCTCGCAGGGACTAACTATCACGGACACAATTGTTTGGATAGTTGATAATCGCATCGAATGGTCCAATCTAGTCTATCTTGCGGTGTCCCGAGTACGGAGGATAAATCAGCTTCGAAGAATTGTTGTTGACGGAGTCACCGACGGAGTCACCATCGATGCAAGCGTCATTGATAGAAAACTCTCGGGTTACCGCCAACAGGATAAAAAAAAACAACGGCGTTTTGATATTGATGCCGAATTAATAATTGCGTTACGACAACAACAGAATAATCACTGCGCGAGTTGCAATTGTATAATGAGTTGGCGCTATTCGGATAAAGACGCTCGCCAATTTACCGTGGACAGGATCGATAACAGTCTCGGTCATGTCAAAAACAATGTGAGGTTGACCTGTCTTGAGTGCAATAGACGCAACGGCGCTAGTTAAGACCACGCGGGGGTAATTGAGTATCGTCAGGTATCACTTGTAGTTGCTCGCGTGTAAATCCGCGCTGAGGAGCAGTTGAATCCAGTCTATAGATCGGTGGTCTACCAGTTGATCGTGTTATCGTTGATATGTTATGTGTGGTAACACTCCAAATAGGATCAGTAGCCCTTTTTTTACCGCCTTCAAGCTCTCCTGGTTCATATAGATATCTCACGGTAACATCGCCGAGAATCGGCTTGGAAACGCTATCTATTTTTGATCTTCCGGGTATATACTCGTATTTAATCGCGTCGCTGGGCTTCATGTTGATTGCTCGGGTAATCTCGTTATTTAACGCTGAAATTACGCCTGGCAACCTTTTGACCCATTCACGAGATAGTTTTTCTTGGATGAATTCCTTCGCGTATTGATATCCAAATAACCGTTCAGCAACAGTCCGATTGAATCGCTCAACAATTGCCTGATCACGATGTAGCGCAGTATGACCTCGTCGTATCGCGACGCTATGATGTTTCAGCGTTGATAAAACAGCGCCTCTAAATTCACTACCAGGATCAACTTGTAATAGATTTGGCCAGCGCAGAGGACCTCTTCGATAAATTCTTTCAAACGCAGCGGCTACTTCAGTTGCTGACTTTGTTTTTAACGGCTCCGCTTGTTTGTATCGACTCGCAACATCAACTATGGTTAGCGCGTATTTGTAACCGTTGTCATGCGGCAGAAATAGTATATCAGCCTGATGAACTTCATTAGGTACGCTGACATCAAAGCGCGAGAAGTTGATTTGTTTAGGCGGTGGTAGATAGATTTGCCATATAGCCTGTTTGGATAACCAATTAGCCGCAGTAGCCCTCGTTACCTTTGCAGCGCTTGCAAGCTTACCAATTGCGGCCTTCCCCTTCCAGTATCCTCTCGGAGAATAATAGATGGATTCCATGTTGTTATTATAAACGCTAGCGTATTCAATTACCAGCGCGAGAAGCTCCGCTTCCAATCATTAATTTACCTTTCATAGCCGATTTTACCAACCATGAAGCCAATTTTTCTTTGAAGGATTTATCAGGAATAGCATTTAACGCGTGAATTAATTTTACGTCCGCGATATGACGCTGTTGCAGATCGCTACTTTTGTAGTAAGCAACATCATGAGCATGACACGCCTTATCGATAGCGTTTATTGGATACTCACCGGGTTTGGGCTGATTTTGATCATCGAGTCTGATATCTAATCGTGTTCCGGGGCCACAGTAGCTATATCCTGGGAGGTGCTTTTCTCCTGGATACTTTGCCCACGGGGTTCCGGGGAGTTTTGATAACTTGGCTGCAATATCACCTCCTCGCTTTTTTTTAAAACATCTCCGGGTCTAATAGAAATAAATCTAAATTTCTTTATACCGCATTGTGCACACTTGCCAGTAAGCGCCGATCTGTTATTTCTTGTTGTAACGGTTGTCATATCATTTGTGCCAGTACGCACTCTACACTTTACACAATATAGATCCATAATTTATGTATAGAGACATGAATATAATTGACTTTTCAGCGACTAAAACAAGAGAACCAGTTAAGCATGTTGCAGCGTTACCAAACTCGATCCGGATGATTATCATCGGACCATCTGGATCCGGCAAGACGCAATTGCTACTTAATTTAATAATGAGATGGATGAAGTGGGATAAGTTGTATTTGGTTGCTCCTAGCGTAGATGATCAACGATGCTACGAGGTGTTGAAAGATTTCAACGAGAATGCATCAGCGATCGCTAAAAAAAATGTCATCGAGTTTATTACGGATATCAATGATGCACCAGGTATCGATGATATTGATGGCGACGTTAACAATCTAGTCGTGTACGATGATGTTATGTTAGACAATCAAAAGAACCCAGCTAGGATATTTTCCAGAGGCAGGCATAAAAACACTGACGTGATATATGTCACTCAACGGTATACTCAGATTCCAAAAGTAATCAGAGACAACTGTAATATTCTTGCTGTATTCAACGGCGTTGATACACACACGCTACGAAATATTTGGCAGACATGGTGCGGCGGTGACATGGACTTTAATGTTTTTCGAAACTTTTTTAGTCATGCTCAGTCGACCCCACATGGATTTGTAACGATAAATTTACATGATCCTCGGACACGATATCGTATCGGACTCGACCAAATATTCGGTTAAATTGTAAGCAGCAGGGGGGGCGATGACATCGACGCGGTCGTCGATGCGCTTACCGGACGCTGACGACGCTGGGGATCGACGCGCAGAAGGTATTAATTAAACCAAATGACGATTGGACGATCCCCGACGACGACGTCGTCTTTTTTTTTACCAGGCGCTGACGACACTAGATCATTGAGTTGCAGAAAGTATTAATTAAGCCAAATGACGTTTGGACAAAATGTCCGATTCGCCCCCCCCTGCTGCTCATACACATACAAGTGTCATTATTATACTGATTTACATACCTTACCAAAACGAACTTTGCATACACATACAAGTGTCATTATTATACTGGTTTACATGCCTTACCAAAACGATCTTTGCACACACATACAAGTGTCATTATTATACTGATTTAAATACCTTACCACAACGAACTTTGCATACACATACAAGTGTCATTATTATACTGCCTTACATATCTTACCACAACGAACTTTGCATACACGTACAAGTGTTATTATTATACTGGTTTACATGCCTTACCACAACGAACTTTGCATACACATACAAGTGTCATTATTATACTGATTTACATACCTTACCACAACGAACTTTGCATACACATACAAGTGTCATTATTATACTGGTTTACATGCCTTACCAAACCGAACTTTGCACACACATACAAGTGTCATTATTATACTGATTTAAATACCTTACCACAACGAACTTTGCATACACATACAGTTGTCATTATTATACTGCCTTACACATCTTACCACAACGAACTTTGCATACACATACAGTTGTCCTTATTATACTGATTTATATACCTTACCAAAACGAACTTTGCATACACATACAAGTGTCATTATTATACTGGTTTACATGCCTTACCACAACGAACTTTGCATACACATACAGGTGTCATTATTATACTGATTTACATGCCTTACCACAACGAACTTTGCATACACATATAGTTGTCATTATTATACTGAGTTACATATCTTACCACAACGAACTTTGCATACACATACAAGTGTCATTATTATACTGGTTTACATGCCTTACCACAACGAACTTTGCATACACATACAAGTGTCATTATTATACTGCCTTACATATCTTACCACAACGAACTTTGCATACACATACAAGTGTCATTATTATACTGGTTTACATGCCTTACCACAACGAACTTTGCATACACATACAAGTGTCATTATTATACTGATTTACATACCTTACCACAACGAACTTTGCATACACATACAAGTGTCATTACTATACTGGTTTACATGCCTTACCAAAACGAACTTTGCACACACATACAAGTGTCATTATTATACTGATTTAAATACCTTAGCACAACGAACTTTGCATACACATACAAGTGTCATTATTATACTGCGTTACATATCTTACCACAACGAACTTTGCATACACATACAAGTGTCATTATTATACTCATTTACATACCTTACCAAAACGAACTTTGCATACACATACAAGTGTCATTATTATACTCATTTACATACCTTACCAAAACGAACTTTGCATACACATACAAGTGTCATTATTATACTTATTTACATACCTTACCAAAGCGAACTTTGCACACACATACAGTTGTCATTATTATACTGATTTACATATCTTAGCACAACGAGCTCTGCATACACATACTGGTGTCATTATTATACTGATTTACATACCTTACCACAACGAACTTTGCAAACACATACAAGTGTCATTATTATACTGCCTTACATATCTTAGCACAACGAGCTCTGCATACACATACTGGTGTCATTATTATACTGATTTACATACCTTACCACAACGAACTTTGCATACACATACAGTTGTCATTATTATACTGGTTTACGTGCCTTACCACAACGAACTTTGCATACACATACAGTTGTCATTATTATACTGGTTCAAATGCCTTACCACAACGAACTTTACATACATATACAGTTGTCATTATTATGCTGCCTTACATATCTTACCACAACGAACTTTGCATACACATACAGTTATCATTATTATACTGGTTTACATGCCTTACCACAACGAACTTTGCATACATATACAGTTGTCATTATTATACTGCCTTACATATCTTACCACAACGAACCTTGCATACACATACAAGTGTCATTATTATACTGATTAACATGCCTTACCACAACGAACTTTGCATACATATACAGTTGTCATTATTATACTGGTTTACATCCCTTACCACAACGAACTTTGCATACACATACAGTTGTCATTATTATACTGCCTTACATATCTTACCACAACAAACTTTGCATACACATACAAGTGTCATTATTATACTGGTTTAAATGCCTTACCACAACGATCTTTGCATACACATATAGTTGTGATTATTATACTGGTTTACATACCTTACCACAACTAACTTTGGATACACATACAGTTGTCATTATTATACTGCCTTACACATCTTACCACAACGAACTTTGCACACACATACAAGTGTCATTATTATACTGGTTTAAATGCCTTACCACAACGATCTTTGCATACACATATAGTTGTCATTATTATACTGGTTTACATCCCTTACCACAACGAACTTTGCATACACATACAGTTGTCCTTATTATACTGATTTACATGCCTTACCACAACGAGCTTTGCATACACATACAAGTGTCATTATTATACTGGTTTACATGCCTTACCACAACGATCTTTGCATACACATATAGTTGTCATTATTATACTGGTTTACATACCTTACCACAACGAACTTTGCATACACATACAGTTGTCATTATTATACTGCCTTACACATCTTACCACAACAAACTTTGCATGCACATACAAGTGTCATTATTATACTGGTTTAAATGCCTTACCACAACGATCTTTGCATACACATATAGTTGTCATTATTATACTGGTTTACATCCCTTACCACAACGAACTTTGCATACACATACAAGTGTCATTATTATACTGATTTACATCCCTTACCACAACGAACTTTGCATACACATACAAGTGTCATTATTATACTGATTTACATGCCTTACCACAACGATCTTTGCATACACATATAGTTGTCATTGTTATACTGGTTTACATCCCTTACCACAACGAACTTTGCATACACATACAAGTGTCATTATTATACTGATTTACATACCTTACCACAACGAACTTTGCATACACATACAGTTGTCATTATTATACTGCCTTACACATCTTACCACAACGAACTTTGCATACACATACAAGTGTCATTATTATACTGATTTACATACCTTACCAAAACGAACTTTGCATACACATACAAGTGTCATTATTATACTGATTTACATACCTTACCACAACGAACTTTGCATACACATACAAGTGTCATTATTATACTGGTTTACATGCCTTACCAAAACGAACTTTGCACACACATACAGTTCCCATTATTATACTGATTTACATACCTTACCACAACGAACTTTGCATACACATACAAGTGTCATTATTATACTGATTTACATGCCTTACCACAAAGAACTTTGCATACCCATACAAGTGTCATTATTATACTGGTTTAAATGCCTTACCACAACGAACTTTGCATACACATACAAGTGTCATTATTATACTGGTTGAAATGCCTTACCACAACGAACTTTGCATACACATACAAGTGTCATTATTATACTGGTGTAAATGCCTTACCACAACGAACTTTGCATACACATACAAGTGTCATTATTATACTGATTTACATACCTTACCACAACGAACTTTGCATACATATACAGTTGTCATTATTATACTGCCTTACATACCTTACCACAACGAACTTTGCATACACATACAAGTGTCATTATTATACTGGTTTAAATGCCTTACCACAACGAACTTTGCATACACATACAAGTGTCATTATTATACTGATTTACATACCTTACCACAACGAACTTTGCATACACATACAGTTGTCATTATTATAGTGTTTTACATGCCTTACCACAACGAAGTTTACATACATATACAGTTGTCATTATTATACTGCCTTACACATCTTACCACAACGAACTTTGCATACACATACAGTTGTCATTATTATAGTGTTTTACATGCCTTACCACAACGAAGTTTACATACATATACAGTTGTCATTATTATACTGCCTTACATATCTTACCACAACGATCTTTGCATACACATACAGTTGTCATTATTATACTGGTTTAAATGCCTTACCACAACGAACTTTGCATACACATACAGTTGTCATTATTATACTGCTTGACATATCTTACCACAACGAACTTTGCATACACATATAGTTGTCATTATTATACTGGTTTAAATGCCTTACCACAACGAACTTTACATACATATACAGGTGTCATTATTATACTGCCTTACATACCTTACCACAACGAACTTTGCATACACATGCAGTTGTCATTATTATACTGGTTTAAATGCCTTACCACAACGAACTTTACATACATATACAGTTGTCATTATTATACTGCCTTACATACCTTACCACAACGAACTTTGCATACACATACAGTTGTCATTATTATACTGCCTTACATATCTTACCACAACGAACTTTGCATACACATATAGTTGTCATTATTATACTGGTTTAAATGCCTTACCACAACGAACTTTACATACATATACAGTTGTCATTATTATACTGCCTTACTTATCTTACCGCAACGAACTTTGCATACACATACAAGTGTCATTATTATACTGGTTTAAATGCCTTACCACAACGAACTTTACATACATATACAGTTGTCATTATTATACTGGTTTACATACCTTACCACAACGAACTTTACATACATATACAGTTGTCATTATTATACTGATTTACATACCTTACCACAACGAACTTTGCATACACATACAGTTGTCATTATTATACTGATTTACATGCCTTACCACAACGAACTTTACATACATATACAGTTGTCATTATTATACTGATTTACATACCTTACCACAACGAACTTTGCATACACATACAGTTGTCATTATTATACTGATTTACATGCCTTACCACAACGAACTTTGCATACACATACAGTTGTCATTATTATACTGATTTACATGCCTTACCACAACGAACTTTACATACATATACAGTTGTCATTATTATACTGCCTTACTTATCTTACCGCAACGAACTTTGCATACACATACAAGTGTCATTATTATACTGGTTTAAATGCCTTACCACAACGATCTTTGCATACACATACAGTTGTCACTATTATACTGATTTACATACCTTACCAATACGAACTTTGCACACACATACAGTTGTCCTTTACATACCTTACCACAACGAATTTTGCATACACATACAAGTGTCATTATTATACTGATTTACATACCTCACCACCTTGCCATGGGGCATCTGTATATAGTCTTGAGAAACAGTAAAATACATTCCATTACGATCTATTTTAACCCGAATCTCAACATTGCTACACAACAGTGTACAATAATATGTGTTAAAAAATCTCTTCCAGTAAAATGAAGAATTTTTATAGTGGTTATCAGTTTGTGCCAAACACAACCCATACTAAATTACAGAAATAAAAATACTGAATACGCATAAAGGCTAATGTAGTTCAGATTGCATAAAGACTGTGTAACTGTGTGAATTTTGCAGATGTCATTGTAACATTTAGCAATTTTAAAATGATGTATGCGAATTGGCACAGGGTTAAATCCGTGGCTGTTTAAGGATGCTAGTACCCGAGTGTATCTGGTCAGGACTTGAGTGATTACTGATGAAGTTCCATTTGATGACTCTGTCGAGCGAAGCTTGACAGGGGTGAAGAGTGGGTTTTGTTTATCCCAAATGGTCAAGGGGTGAAATGTTACAGACACAGCGTTGGCACTTGTTGAAATATTTGTCATAAGTTGAAACTTTGCAGACACCTGTCTTATGGGGAGCGGGAAATGTATAATTTTTCAAACACTGGCGGAACGGTGTTAATGATGGCGGTTAGATAAACTGAGAACTGATTGGATAGTTAATGGTTTGGAGGTCTGTTTCCAACGCAGTCTGGTGTTCCAACACTGAATTACACAACAAATCAGACAGCTCAGTTGCTTTTTTTTCTTGTTGAAAAGGTCTCGATTCCAGGGGTAGGCGAGAACCTCATAAAGTTTGTTGAAACGACGAGTAGTTGAGAGTCCACGAGATACACGTAACCAGGGGTGTAAGAAAAGGTTACGCTATAAGAAGCTGAGAGTAAACGTCATAGCAAAAAGGTGCTGTCTTACTTTCATACACAATTTTCCTTTGATACGAGTCTTAAGACAATGGATTGAATTGATTTGTCTGAAATGATATAAGAATCATATAGACCAAGAATTGATCATTATTAGGTTTGTAGGATGTTTTCTGCAGAGAAATTGTTAGTATTATGAGCAATGAAGCGAATTGTGTTTGATCTATTTCTTTAACTAAGACACGAATTCCTTTAATCTATGAATTGGTTCTATCTGAGCAGCTACTTTGGGCTATACGGGTATTTACTGATCAGTTGCGTGTACGCATCTGTCCTACATTTAGTTTAAGACAGTAATTGGTTCATATTGTAGGGGCTTATTTATCATTATGCGAGAGCAGACTAAGCTATCGATGAATTAGTAATGGTAACTAGTTCCATTGGAGAAATACGTTAATTTGCTTGTAATAGGTTAATTGCCATTAGAAAGAGAGAAGCGCAAGTATATGTAGACAAATACGGCATTGTTGTATTGGATTCAAGGAAGCACACACGGTACTAATTGTATGGGAAAATGGGAACCAGTCTGGAAAAGGGTGAAGATAAAATAGAATACAGTTGGGTTTGTTTAGCCAGGATTGGTTGATAATGAAAGAATTTAGTAAAAATAATCTTTTGAGAGTTTATCCTAGCTGAAAATGAAAAAATAGAGACTGTGTTATCTCTGTTATATTGATAGAATTTCGGTCCTTTGCCAGTCCTGAGTTTGCATCACTCATTGCTGAAATTAGCACCTGGCTGTTTGGTACGGAATTGAAAGCACACGTTTCAAACACATACAAGTCCAGAAAATGCTGCGGTTCATATCCTTTTCTCTATACAGAAGGTGTCATCATGGATGCATTTACACTGATAAATATAGGTTTGATCATGAGCACTCAGAAATGTAAAGTTAATGAGGTTTTTTTTAATATCATGGTGTTTACATAGGATAACTATGGGAACTGAATTAGTACAGTCAGTCCTGAAGTCAATTAGCAGGTGAGTGTCGATTGAGAAATGTGATATGGGCTATTATGAGTGTACAAAGAGAGTGTAAGTATGTCCTGCTCAGGATTAAATGAACAAATAATTAGGCCGCATTTCTTTTATCAAGAAAATATCTTCTGCGACTAAATACAACAGACTGAACGACCAGTATAAGAGACTGAGCAACCGAGAGAGGGAACTAAAGGCGGCGTGATGCATACGCAGGCCAGAGGGAACTCGAGATTGTTTCAGTTAAGTTGACCCCAACCCAAAAACTATGCTGATTCTGGAGAGTCAAAAGAAACCTGTTATCAGGTTATGAAGACATGCCGGGAAATTAAAGTTCGAAACACTCAATTCCGTGATGAAATTTGCCGCATCAAAACGGAGCTTCTAATTGCATTCGAGAACTTTGGGTTAATGGAGTTATTTTCTTTCCTTTTCTTCTCCGGTAGATGTGCATAATTCAATTGGTCTTGTATAATTTTATTTCTTTTATCGAATTAATTAAATTGTTATATTCTGTACACAGGACTTGTGTTGTTCTATTCAATATTCTTGCTCAGATTTCCATTTATTCTATCCATTAATTTCATTTAGTTATTCGCTCGATCTGGGCTATATATAACACCACTGCCGCTCATTCTTTGGGCATCAATAACCACCAAACACGTCACGACAGACTGAATCCTTCAAAAACAATTCATTGGAAATGGAAATTCTATAGTGTGGAAAGTGTGCCCCATAGGAAATCATTTGGACTAGTTGCAAATAATGTGATTCAACAATAACTGCTTTGTGTAATGAGCACGGATATATGCATAGTTGATCTTATACAATATCTGCTACCTCTACCTCTCGTTTCATTATGAATAGATTTGAACATATATATGTATTTTATGGAACCTTTCTAGTGACATTTCCCTACCACATAAAAGACTTATAGAAACAAAACTCTTTCTTTCCTATTAACTTTTTCTTTCTTCGATTCATAGTAACAGGGAAAATATATAGAGTAGAGTATCATTCTGCAAACGTGTTCTCGTAACGAACACATCGAAAACTTACAGAATGCATTTGTCTGACATCGACACGAATGTGAACATATTCAGAAAATCGAAGAATAATTTCAGATGCGGACAACACCAGCGTTATATATTTTCATGTATACTGATACTGAACTTACCTGGATGTTTTTGCCATGAAAAGTAGACGATAACTCGTCAATGTTAAGAGCGTGCATCAGAATTTGCGTCAGATGTACTGTGTTGTCCAAGAAATGACTGCCGACAATACAAGTTAAAAAAAACTTTAGAAAGAACATTCATTTTCATATCACATAATTTCAGACTACATTTGTGCAGTGTCTCATGCGTACTTAAACACGTTGTCTCAGGAGTATTGAAACACGTATCACGTAGATTCATTAAATGGCACATACGTATTTACTGTATATATCAAACACGTTCATATAGTAAATATCAAGCACTGGAGCATCTTGATATTGCAAGAAATCGCATATAGCCTTTCGATTTCATTTCTTGGCAAACAGAGATTTCAGTTGCACTCTAAAATTTCTAAAATTCTGACGTATTATTTTGCTTTTAGGATGCACATCCTTGTAAATTAAAAACCCGCAGTTGCATATTTCTTTCAGACAGACAAACTAAAAACAGGAGATAACAAAATTGTTGTGGACTATTCATAAAACGAATTAAAATGTTCATTTGTGGCAAACAAAATCATAAAGTAAAAAAGCCTTTTTTAACAGATTAAGATGCATATAAAAAGACAACCATTATTAAGTTGCACGCGCCTACACGAATTGCTCGTTCCAATGTCAGCATTTGAACTTACAACCAGAGATACATGGTAGTTATTATCAGCCATCAAAACTATATGGTCATGGACTGGTGGATGTTAGTAACAGAGGAACATTCATCCGGGGTGTCATATTACCACGAATAGACACTATACAAATACTTGGGGCCTGCCTTACGTGTGTGTGTGTGTGTGTGTGTGTATATATATATATATATATATATATATATATATATATATATATATACACACACACATATACACTCGTATAATCTGACGCTGTTGAAATTGCGGACGATCACCTGAAATCAAGTGAAATAAAGGTTACAAATATATTGGCTCTTTTTATGCAAAATCGTGAAAGAATGTCTACAAAATATAACTTGAATCGGAGGTTTAAATTTATAGTTATCTTATTGTTATCCTGTTCATGAAGCATCAAATATGGGTTGAGTATCATGTTATCCTAGTAAAATTGAAAGCCCCCAGAGAGAGAGAGAGAGAGAGAGAGAGAGAGAGAGAAAGAGAGACGTGCATATTACAAACAACAGTTAATTTATTATTGAACAGTATTATTCACATTTCCGTCAAGTCGAGATTTTTTTTTTTTAAATTCCTATTTCTTAATTCGCCGCCAATGTGAACTATATTCGAAACTTTTTAGCTGACGTATCACAATACTGCAGCATAAGGAGACAAAGTCACAATCGGGATGTTATTGTTTTTTTCTGTCGCAACAAAAGTAGTGCACTCCGCTGGGAGCTAATACCAAACCATCCATTTTATGTGCATACCTATAACTACATCGATCGAAACATCACTCAGCCATTTCGGGCAGGTCGTAAAATAACCTCGAAAGTAATTATGGAATACACATGAATTTGATGAGTTTGGTGATTCGCCACTGGCGGAATTCACAACGTAAGTTACGACAACGAAAGCCTAGATTGTCCCGATTGTATCTTTGTCCCTTTCACTGCCAATTATTTCATGTGAACGAAGTGGTTCAGAACACAGTTCTTAATGGAAACGAACTCCACCTGATGTTGTTGTTTGTTTGTTTGTCTTTTTTTATCTTTTTGGTGGTGGTGGGGAGTTGTTGTTGCTGTTGTCGTAGGGTTTAACGCCATTTTTCAGCACAAGATAGGCTATACATGGCGGCCAGTATTAATGGTGGAGGAAGAACCCGGAAAACCCCCGGAAAGAACCACCGACCCACGAGAAGCTACTGGCAAACTTTCTCACATACCAGTTGGGGATGGGGTCGAGGTTGGGTTTGGACGCTAAGGAATTGGTCGAGCACTGTTTCGATTGCTTATAACCTTTGCTATAGAGCGGAGCATAATGAAAACATGAGATTCGTTTGGACTCCGCAGCATCAAGGCCTTCTTAAAGTTCTTACAAACTGTAACTGTATTTTTTAAAAATTCAAATTAAAAATCATTCGCAAATGTATGAATTTATCTTGACATATAAATCTGTTGTAACTGAATCAAGCCACATTCCCATTCTGAAGAACCCCATTCACAATGATGCAAAACATTGCAAAGTCAAACCAAATTATGTAGTGTTGTGGGAGAAATGAGCTATACCTTTTCCAAACAAGCGAGCAGCTAAAGACCAGCAAGCTATTTTCTTTCAGTCTGTACATATTAATGAGGTGATCGGCCAAAACAAGTAGAATCTGACATTTAAATGCAATCTGTGTGTATGTAACTTACATGTAATTACACGAGAATTTGAAACATTGGACACATAACAAACAATTATGTATTATACTGTATACGGTGCTGATCACGCAAATAACCGACAGCCCTTCTAATGGTTCCTGAACGTTTCCCCGATCTTAATAAAATTTATT
Organism: Sinohyriopsis cumingii; assembly: GCA_028554795.2. Taxonomy (NCBI): domain Eukaryota; kingdom Metazoa; phylum Mollusca; class Bivalvia; order Unionida; family Unionidae; genus Sinohyriopsis; species Sinohyriopsis cumingii. The sequence goes on from JAPYKE020000445.1 coordinate 336,139, forward strand.
ATACAAGCTTAAACTATAGACAAGATGCAAATTGGATAAAGTACCAAACTGAACAGAAAAAAGATCATGGAAATGAAGGACGTTTTCTGGCATCTGAATGTATTCTACAATAGATTTTGATGAAACTTGGTATATCAACATACATTCTTAAACATGGCTGCCAACTTTAATTAATAGCAGTTATCCCTAACTGAGAAAGCACTGCCCTTGCGATTTCTCATCAGGTCAGTTGACCCATAAGTAGTCCTTTCTGGGGCCCTTGGTAAGTGAAGCCTAGCAAAAGTTAGTTTTCCGGTTTTGAAAACGTTTTCATACTTTTGTTGATGAAATATGCTACTCTCCCCCCCCCCCCGCCCCATTGATATCCGTTGCATTTGCTTGACATTGGGGTTACTGTTTAACTGAAATACCATATTGTATGATAACCACTTAATGTTAGGTATTCATTATTAGAAGTTAGAAACTTCTGTACTGATAGTATAAAATAAATACTAAGGAATTTGAAGCGAATATCAATGTGGATCTCAGGTGAAACGATCATTTTATCATTTTTAAATTCGTCATCTAATTATGTATTTGCCTTTATAAAGATTGCTTGATTAAGAATGTATTAACTCATCAAAACCTAAGTTAGCTATAAACACGAGAAATGTTCTTGTGAGAATTACAAGCCGGTATGAAAAGGCATGCTAATGGTGACGCACCTTAAAAAAATCTTTTCAGACATCAAGTACGAATGTACCTTCATGAGGTTTAAGCTTTTCCACGCCTAAAATGTCAACGACCTTGTTCGGGTCGACGGGACGTATAAATCGTCAATTTCACGGCGAACTGTTCCCAATCAAGAGAAACCGGTGTCGATAACAATAATTATTCTGCTTTCATTCACGGCGTTATGCTATATCAAAAACAAGTTAGAATTCCCTCTATAATCAACAGCCTGCGTAAAACATGATGAATAATTTGCTCCACCCAAATCAAAGCCTAACATAAAACTGCAATAACAAAAATCGTATATGTAAAAAGCAGCGTATCTTATCAAGGGTTGCAAAGAACCCGATACGAGCAAAATTATAGAAAATAAGATTTAAAAAAAACAACAACAACAAATTATAATACTATTACACTGCCACTCTTTGCTTGGTGTTGTGACATAGTAACAAAAACAAAACAGATTTGTGCTTGTAAAACACGCACGCACCACCTTAGCCACAAAAGACAAAATTTATAACTATGCGAGAAATAAAAAGTGCAACGGAATAAAAATCGAATCCGGTGATCAACATGTGTAGGCAACCATACATTTAAAAATATTTGTATATCTCAAGTTCGTTTAAATCAACGTAAAATATGTACAAACAATTGATATGAAAAATCTAGCGTGAAAATCTAAATATGTCATCCACATATAAATATCATGTCTCCAAGATTTTTTTTCCATCTACAATGAGATATATATATATATATATATATATATATATATATATATATATATATATATATATATATATATATATATATAAACAAGTTCCATTAAGTAAAAAACATAATGTTTTAAAAAGCAGAAAAAAAAAATGTTTATAGTGACTTGCACGGCCGCGGACAGGGTAGGGCAATTTGGACAAAACTCCGGGGGCTCATGCCAGTCAGGGGGCCCACAACCGTCACAATTTGTAATTTATAGAAGCCTACTGGATAACTTTTCCTGGGGTCCACACATCTTGTCCGCGGCCTCACTGACTGACTTGAATATCTAATCAGGACATCTACTTGCAACCATGGTACTGTGTGAACAATTTCATGTCTCCAAACTTAATAATTCGTGCAACACGGTGCACGAATAGAAAGAGGGAAAACTATGCTTGTTTCAACCGATGCGTTGGGGGCACTCAACTACAATATCGTGGCTTTCCGAATGTTTTAAGACAAAGCAATATATATATATATATATATATATATATATATATATATATATATATATATATATATATATATATATATACAAAACAAGATATTTTTCCAGTGGCGCTGCCTACTGCATCCAGGCTCGGCGAACGAGGCAACGCACTTTCAGGGGCCCGGCGCTGCCGGCTATACATGTTTTTTGTGTACTGTGGTGAGATTGAACAGATTTTTTTGCTTGGGGACCCTCTCATCACTTGCTGCCTTGGGCCCCGCACATCCTTGGGCCGGGCCTGACTGCATCATCCAAAGTCTCTATGGTTCATCGTTTAGAATGCTGATTCGCCACCGAAAGGGTGCGGTTTCCAAACCCTACCATCAGATCAGACCGGATCAGTTACCACGTTATGACCTTTGTAAGACACCTTATTCCAACTACCTTGGCACTAAATAACCTACCTGCGTTACCTTCGTATAAAACAACAAACCAAACTGAATCATATAATAAAAGACTTTAAAACGTGTATTATAAATAGTTTTAGAGCTTCTTAAAAAATAAACGACCTCTTCATATGTAATACACCAAAAGACTGCTACCATTAATTGAAATAATTCCCCGTTTATAACCAAGGACATGAAGGAAGCTCATTGAAGTATTTCGAGGACTACTCTTAAATGTAAATATGCTTTTATCACGAGTAATGCGAATAAAGTTTTATCATGCAATATTCAGTAGGTCATGCTTGTGATTTGCAAATATTTATCGATGTTCCTTCTCCAAATTCATGGTGGTGGTAAGTAAACTCAGCATCAGCAAAATATATAGCATTCTGAATTTGTAACAAGAGTACCATAAACGTTACATCATACATCCCCACTGTTTTAACAGTACCCTGTGTAGACACTTAAAATATTAAGATTTGTGTGAAGAAAACATTATTGTTTTATTAGTTTTAACATGACTGTATTCAGTGACATTTTGACACTAGAATCGGGACACAAGGTGGCCAAGTGGCCTATGACGCTCGCCTTTACAGGTCACTGACATCTCACCTGTGTCTGCCTGGGTCCGGGTCTCGGCTAGGCCAACATGGGTACTTGAAAAAGCTTACCAGTAGCTTCCGGTGGGTCGGTGATTCTTCCTGTGGTTTTCACATGTTCGTACTCCACCAAATATACAGGCCACCATGTATGGCCTATCATGTGCTGAAAAATGGCGTTAAACCCATAAAACCACAAACAAATCAGTTTAAAATACATAGGTTTTTTAGTACTGTACACGCAAGTCATTTAAAACGTCTGATGAAGAAACTTCTCTAAAATATAAGTTAGTCTGGAATATCCATTATATTAACCTCACTGACCTTGGCATTAGAACCGAAATCTAAAGGCCTCTTCCATCCCTAAAATGCACGCCTTCCGCGTGCTTTGGTTAAGATACGTGGTCTAAAATTAAAGTTGCAGAACCCATGTTTCTTCTTTCAGTCAAAGTGACATCAACCATTGACTCCAAAGTATGCAAGTTTCTACCTTTGCCACACAAATGGTTGGTCTTGCTTTGAGATGCAGAATTAATGTTGTTCACAACAACATAGACTACTGTCTGTTTCACCCTAAAAGCAACAAAGAACTTCCTTATCACAGGTGCAAATTATTCACAACATTTTTTACCCGAGATGAAAGAACACTCGAGGTATTGTGTGGAAACACTTCCTTACATCTTTAGGACACAGTGACGCTACCCCTTGATCCCACAATCTAGAGTTCTTCCTTACCTCATATGCAAGAATTCCGCAAAATTTGGTAACGTAAAGCAATATAGTGCTGCAACCCAGGATGAAAATGGCACTCTGTGGTCAATTAAAATTTAATATTATGCAGCCATGTTCAAAAATGGCACTCAGGGGTCAATGGGAATTTAACATTTTGAAAAATAGTAATCTGGAGTCAAACGGAGTTTAAGACAAGTCCGCAGATGTGATATTAGTATGGTACTCTGGGGTCAATGGAAAAGGTACACAAAGATAGAACAACCATCACACTCATCTACTGACCAACATGCTATATAACTGACCAGTACATACAACTACTGACCAATTCTTACATATATTCAGTGATAATCCCAAAAGTGTTTGAAAACGGATAAGCGTGCATTTCCGTCATAAAATGGTTTACAAATGCACCCTCTGTGTCAACCTGCTCCTTAACACTCATCGTTCTGTTCACCGCAGAGGAGGATTTTTAACCTGGATAGAAATGGAACATAAGATGTATTAAGGGATGTACAAAAAGATAAAAAGCTACCAGAACCACAAACCAATAACAAGTGGCAATTTTTTCAAGACAGTGATGTGTTTCATGTTATCATGGCATAATAGTTAGGACAATACATAATTCTTTCCATTAAAAGCAAGATATCAATCTGTTGGTCATTGTTTAATTTATTCACTGAATGAATGTCAGAAAGCAAAATAAATTTTCAAAAACGATAAATATTTTCATCAAAATTACTTTACTATTTAAATATAACAGCAACATGTGGATAAACACAACTTTCATTCCATGTCACATTTTCCTGAAAATTTTCAGAACAACCAAAATGACAACTACATTATACAGCTACCACTATAAAACAAAACGGTTATATTGTAATAGTGACAGATGAATTGCCACCATCCCCCCCCCCAATATAAAATAAGACAACTCAGAACCATACATTTTGCATAAGGAAAACTTACCATACGATCCAACAAAACGAATTCTTCCATTCAGGGCTGAACATCGTCCTTTGCTCCATATGCTTTTACTTTAAGGCGGGGGAGGGGGGATTGTTCTCTCTGGATCAGAATCGCCATTGGTGACACTAATCTTTAATAATTTTAGCCATGCCTGCATGGGGATTACCGGGAAGTGGGTACTTTTGCGTGTTTTAAAAGGTGGTGTGACTTTTTTGACAGTTGAGAAATCGCAGAAACTCTGTTACTCAAACTACCAGGTCAAGCTGACCCTGACTTTGGCGCCTCTGGAAAAGGGCGGCAGAGATATTTGATTCTGATTGGTTACGTTAAATAAGGGGCGTGTTTCCCACACAAAATTTTCTAGGTTTTAAAATTGCCACATCGGAAATTTTAATCAGTCTAAGCTTTTCTACGAGAGAAATCAGAGTAGGCTCCGAGGATTTGCAAGAAATTCCTCGTAAAAGAACTGTTGTCCAAAGGGGACTATTGTCGAAAGGAACCGACAAACTAATTTGCCGATTAGAGGGAAGAACGTTGAA